>JAUNZM010000774.1:0-407590 GCA_033459285.1 Clamator glandarius
GGGGGGAGTGAGAGAGATTATTATTATTAGTGGTTGTTTTTGTGTGTGTTTTTTTTTTGGGATATGTTTTGGATGGGATAGGGATGTGGAGGAAATGGTGGGGGGTGATAAGGAAAGGTGTGGGGTTTTGTAGGGTGGTTGAGGTGGATAGGGGTAGGGTGAGGGAGGGAGAAAAGTGTTGGGGGATGGTGTGTGGAGGTGAATGTTTGTTTGTGGGAGGGGGGTGTGATGAAGGGTGGGTAAGGTGGGAAGAATGTGGGAATATATGTATTTTGTTGAATAGGAAAATAAAATGGATGAGAATGTAGATTGGGGGGGAGGGGGGAGGTGGGGGTATAGGGATGTTTTTTAATGTGTTAGGGGAGGTAAGGGGGGGTTATATTGATATTGTGATGTTGTGAAGGTTTTGGTTGGTAAAGGAGGGTTAATTGAGAGGGTTTGAGAGAGGAGGGTGTGTGGGGTGGGGTGGGGTGGGTGGGGGGTTTGTAGGTTGGTTGGGGGGGGGTTGAGGAAGAGGGGTTGGGATTTGGGTTTGGAGGTTGGTATTTGAGGGAGGATATGGATGTGGTTTAAGGGGGGATGAGGGGGATATTGTATTTGGTTTGGGTGATGGGTAGTTTAGTTTGGGTGATGGGTAGTTTGGTTTGGGTGATGGGGATTGGGGAGGATGTATGTAAGGGTTTGTTGAAGGGTTTGAAATTATGGAGTATTTTGGGTAGGAGTTTGGGTAAGGTTTTAATGATTTTTATTTAGATGATTTTGGTTGGGATGTGTAAGAATAGGGTGTGTTAATGTGGAGTTGAGTGGTGGTAGGAGTGATGAGGGGAAGGGAGGAATTTTTAGGATTTGGTTGATGGTAGATTATGATAGGTTGTAGAGGATAAGGGGAGGGGGTGATGGGAGGAGGGGTGTATGTTTATATGGTAATTGGTTTAGGTGTGTGTGGAGGGGTAAGTTTATAAAGTTGGGTGAAGATGATTATGGAGGAGGATGGTTGGTGAGGGGGGAGAGGATGTAAGGATGTTGGATGGTTAATAGATGTGGGGGATTGGGTGGTTTAATATGGGTGTGTTATGGTTTTTGGGTTGTTGTTGAGTTTTATGGGGGGTTGGTTGAGAGTGGTAGGGTGGGTGTATGGGGAGGATTGTGGTTTTAAGTGGGGGGGGAAGGGGATGTGGAGGGTGGGATATTGAGATGATTGTGTGATTGGGGTTTTAGGGATTGTTAAAGTATATTTTTTTTGTTGATTTGGGTTTGCAGTAGGGGATGGGTATGGGAAGTGAGCTGTCTCATTTCCACAGCAGGCAAAGTGAGGTATTCAGAGCCTCAAGGATCTGCATACACAGCAGTAAAACTTACTTTTACTGTCTTACATAGTTCCAATAGACTATGACTTTACAAAGAACAAGACAGCAAATAGAGATTTTTGCCAAGTCATTTTCTCATTACCTGCTTTTGTTTTCTCTGTACTCAAATAAATCACAAGTTCACCAAAAGGCAAAATGAAATTAACTGAAGACAACACACACATATTCTGAGGCACTAATCTTTTGAATCAGATATATATATTCTAACTCACATACTCAATTTGTTAAAAAATAACAGAAAAATGTTGTTGTTGCACTTAAGTTATTACAGTCAGGGGAAATTTACCAAGGTCACAGTCATCATTTAGTGAACGCACACCGTAATTTTCTCAGCTGCACTTAGTGAAGGTTTTAGCTTATAATCAAATTTACCTGCACTACTTTACTACCATTTTACTTACAGTATTGTTGATTGTGGAGGAAATCAATCATACTTTAAGAAATGTACAAGAAGCTGGCTACTAAAGACAATGTACTTTATTACCAGTAATGAAACGGAAAAGGGTAGAAAAGAGGTTAAAAGGAAAGGGGGGAAAAAGATTAAAAAAGAAAGGAGAAGGGAATAAAAAGGAAAAAAAAACATAAAAAGAAGCAGAAAAAAGAAAATTATAAACCTTGCAAGAATAGAACAAGGTCTGTAGTGACACTACAAAATAGCATCTAGAAATTATCTATGCTGATGCTGCAAAAAACCTTATTTGGTTTCTAACTAATACATCATCTTACTTAACAAGGAATGCATTGATAAACTTCTTATCTTTAAAAAAAAATTGATGTGTGTGCATGTAAACAAACACAGAAATATTTTTGAAATTATTTGGTGCACTGCCCTAAACATTATGTCAAATAATCAGAAAGAAAAGCTTCACAGTCACAAAAAATCTCGTTTTCTTTATTTCAGTTATGACACAGAACATAAAGCAGCAGAGTAACAAAATTAAATGACCAACAATATAAAAACTCTGGTATTTGTCACTTTCAGGCACTTTCATAACTCTGAAAACATTTATTTGAAAGGAAAAAAAATCCCTCCCTTCAGGAATTCAACTTTCTAAAAAATAAGTATGTTTTTAAGTGAATCATCATTCATTTTAACTAGAATAGCTTCATTACGATGAGCTAGGCCACAAGGAGAAAAAAAAGCAATCTCAAATCCCATCACAGAATGCTGAGGGCAGTCACATGACAAAAAGACTTCTTCAAAATGGTATTCTTAATGAAGTGCATATAAATCAAGTTTCTCAAGTAGTTTAATAAATTGCTAATAAATAAAGTAGCTGGTGATTTCTAGCCATGGTTTTATAAAGAATGTGATTCTCCTAACCTTTCTGGAAGGCACCATGTTCCTGGCATAGCTCTGTACATTGTGTGACACCTTAAGGAGATAACCCAGCACAAAGAGACCCGATCTCAATGAAGCAGCAGACCACGCCGTTCATGTCATGAACGCAGCACACTAAAGGCAATGAAACCAGCTACTAATGGCTTAAAACACAAGTCAGGATACACAACGGGGTTTGAATGAGGAATGTCATACCCAACCCAAACACATTTCAGCACTGAAGAGAACAGACACCACAATCTTCAAAACAAATCCTGAAATTAAACCTAAACAATTTCAGAGCTGTTTTTTAACATCACCAGCTTTCATTAGAGCCTTAATAGCTCTGGCCCTCATCTCAAGTTCCAGAAGCTCCAGCTGCTGTGCTGATGGCTGAACATCTTCTGGTGGAGGAATGGCTAAAGTTGCTGCTTTGGGCTCCTTGGGGCTGGACTCTGCCAGCCCCAGTATCTCGTTCACACTTTTCTCAATGTCCTTCTGAAGGTCATCTATCTGACCAGCTCCACTTCTGACAGTGTTTTCTTGCACATCTGGGCCATATTCTTCATTGCATGGGCCTTCTATGTCACTATCATATGCATCTGCATTTATGCTGAGGACATCACTATCTTCACCTTTGCCTGCAACACAAATGTAACAACCATGTTAGTCGCCTAACAGAACCATTCTGCTTTCAAATTTCTTTCAAAATCGTTTCTGCTTAAATTGTTCCTCTAAAGATTGGAAGTGGCAAAAAGATCTATGAATTTAAGAGAAGTAATTCCTCTTCTTTTTTTCTCCAACTTCTAAGGCTGATCTAATTTAGACAAGTGTTAATGCATTTTTATGCCAATTTAGAAGAACATGCAGTATAGCCAAGCAGCAGTACCAGGAATACTCAACCCATCCTATGGAGTGAAATGATCTATTTTTCAAATTAAAATGTCGTAAGATTTTATATCACAAGGAAGCCTCTGCAGTGCGAAAGTGATTGTTGTTTATTATGTTTAAACTAAACTTAGTTTTCAAAATGCAATTTAAAAATGACACTTTAACACTATTTTACGTATTTTAAAAGCAGTGGAACACTGTAGTCAGACATAGAACTATAAATTAATAGAAATTCCACATATACTGCAATTACTCATAATCTATCACAACCATTTCAGACATATTTAACTCAGTAAAAACATAGGGAAATTTATGGCATTGGCTTTTAATGCTGTCTAGAAGTTTGACTTTATTAAAAAAAACATAATTAGAAGAGACACTGCAATAAAATAAAAGCAAAACTCTAACAGAGCCTGAGTAACTGTTCGCACAATTTGGCTATAGAAAGACTATTGCTTTTGACATATTTGCCTCAGAAATTTTAGCAGTACCACTATCTAAAGGTATGTTTGTGTTCCCTGTTATTTAACAACGCGTGTTTAGCGCTAAAGTTCTGTGCGTTTGAAATACATTTAATTTCTTATGAACATTCCATGAAAGTTAACATTCCTATGTAAGCTCCTTTAGTCTATAATGATTCTATGTATCAAAAATATTCTTTATTTAATATAAATCCAGATGGCATTGCAAACCTGTTCTGCTTTTTTTTTCCAATTGTCTTTAATTCTCCTGAAAATTGTGGAACAACATGAAGACAAGGGAACCAGATTCTTCTCAGTACTGCACACTATGAGGGACAACTGACAATGGGCAAAAAATAAACCATATGATTTCTATCTGAACACATGCAGAAATTTTTTACTGTGAAGGCAGTCAAACACTGAGGCAGGCTCCCCAGAAAGGCTGTGGAGTCTCTATCCTTGCACATATTCAAAACTTGACAGCGTTCAGTCCTGAGCAACCTGCTCGAGCAGACCTCCTTGAGCAGGGAAACCTGGTTCGATGATCTCAAAACAGGCCTCCTAATCTAAACAATTAAATGACTCTGATTCTTAAAACTACCATGTTGACATACAGCTTTAAAAGGTTCTCTTTCACAAAACTGTTAATTCTTGCGAGGAACTGCTAGTCTGATCCACCTATAACTTTGGTTCCTGAACCTTGCAGGCCTACTAGTACTAATTTGTAAGGATTGTTCATCAACAACAAAACAAACAACACACTGGAAACACAAGCAACTACTTCCTCTGTGAAATGCTCTTTTTTAATATCAGGCAATCAGATTCTTACTGACATTCAGACTATTAAAAAAATCCTCACTGATAATGCAGTCGAACGCAGCAGGGACCTGTGGTTTTAATACCTTTAACTAATTATCATCCCATCACTGGCTTTTTTGCTCAAGATGCTCACAGTTAATGTCTTACTGTTGGAAAATTTCTAGAAATATTTTTTTTGCAATTATTCTCAATAAGAATGCTCCTTTGACAAGTTCAGTGCAAGCAATTCTCTACTCTTTCAAAAAATAGTAAGGCATCTTTCAAACAATATTTATAGAAGTCTTGTTTTATGCTATTAATGTTTCACTGTCTTATACTATACAGGAAATGTTTAAAAATGCAACAAAAAAGTATAAGACTTTTCTTGAAAACACAAGGGTGATGTGTAAAATCTCTCTAGCCATGTAGTGATCTGTATTTTAATCTTGAGTTTTTGTGCAAACTCCTTACATTACGTGGAAGTTCTGTATAAAGATTAGCAGTAGCGCACAAATTACAAAAAATAAACTGCTCCTTCTATAAAATCAGTTTAATCAATCAACCTAAAAAGAGACCACTTTTAATTTTAAGGGAAAAACAAACAAGGCTCTGGAAAAATATCACTCTCTCAAAATGTTTTAAAACACCTTTTGATATGTGCATACATTTGGTTTTAATCATGAGCTGTGCAGAAAAACCTTATGAAAGACCTATTTTTCCTGGGGTTACAACATGCCTGCTATTCTGAAGGTGTGAAAAAAAAAAATCAATACTGACTACAAAGAAAGCTATAAATGCACTTTCTCTGCTTAAAAAAAACTAAAACAAAGAAAGAGAAGATAATATTTATTCTGGTCAAAAACTCAATGAAATTAGTTTTATAAACAATAGTAACATTGTAAAACGTAACTCCAAGGGTTTTATTGATTCAGGATTCAAGATATTTTTAGTACATACATTTAAAGAAAAATATTAAGCTATTGACTCCTGATCACAGGCTATGGTTTGTCACAGCATTTAAGTCCCAATTTAGGAATACTGCATTTTACCCTAACTGAGAATGCCCTCCTGATTTAGGATCCTACATAGTTATCAATTCAGTAACTTGTAACACTGGTTTATTGGATTGCAAAAACTGGCCATCATTCTAGCAAACAGGATATATAAGGAACATAGGCAGCTAACTTATGTAGCATCTCCAACGTTCTAATCAAAGCTGACTTTGTATTATGTCTGGCTGAAATTAAGTTAGCTTTTTTCACAGCAGCCTGCATAGCACTGTGTTTGGGATTTGTTTCATAAACAGCACTGATAACAGACCAGTGTTTCTGCTAGTGCTGAACAGTGCTTGCAGAGCCTTGAGGCCTTCTCTGTTTCTCACCCTGAACTCATGGCAACTAGGTTGGATGTGAGCAAGAAGTCAGGAGAGGGACACAGCCAGGGCAGCTGGGCCTAGCTGACCAAAGGAATATTCTAAACCATGTGACACAGTGCTCAGCAAAAAAGATTCAAGGAAAGAAGGAGGAAAGAGGGATGTTCACAATTACGGCATTTGTCTTCCCAGGTAACTGTTATGCATGATGAGACTTTGCTTTTCAGGAAGTGATTAAAAGTCAGGCTGCCAACAGCAAGTAGTGAATAAATCCCTTATTTTCCCTCATTTCAGGGCACAGCTTTTACTTCACCTACTACACCGTCTTTATCTTGATCCATACATCTTTCTCACTTTTGCTCTTCTGTTTTGTCTCCCATACTCCACTGAAGGAAGAGTAATTGAGCAGCTGGCAAGTGCCTGCTGCTGGCTGTGGTCAACCCATCACAGGATCCCTTTCGGCATTAGTCACATATGATGCAGAAACAAAACATCAACAGTCATTCTTGTCAAACCCAGAATTAGTATGGACCAGGAAGCTAAGCAAAGCCACTCTGGGTTCCATTTAGAATTTGGAGCATCCAAAACCGTGTAATAGTGTTCATACAAACTTAATGGCCTACAGTTGTTTAATTACCTGATGGGCTTCAAATCTCTCTTTTGCAACTGTAATTTCACTCAGTAATAAAGATCATGGTCGGCATGTCTCACTGTCTTTTTCACCTCAAGAACTTTTACATTTTCCTTCAGCTACAGTTGTGAAATTCATTTTAGCATATTTAATCTTGGTTTTTAATTTTATTTTATCCACTTTTGCTTATCATCTCATATTCTTTTTTATTTTTTCGCCACAGGCTGTAGCTCAGTAGAATGATTAGTTAAAGTTTTAAATTTATATTGATATTCTCAAATGCTATTTAAAGCTAACATCTTGAGAGGAGCCACTGTTACAGCTGAAAGTTATCATGATATTCTGGTTGATTAAGTCATAAAAACCCCACCAATAAAGCAATAACCTGCAACAGTCATCAATTCCCCTTGATAATACAAAGTGGAAGACATCATTTGGAAATCTGTCACTTCTAAGGTCATTTCATACAGTACAACAAGCAGCACTTAAAGCACTCCTCACAAAACCATAGCAAACTGCTACTAAAACTTTTGATGCTTCCATTAAGATCCTACTTCTCTATTTAATTACCCTCACTAATTACTTCAGAACAAACATGCTCCACAAAGTTATTCAAAGAGACATTTTTCAGACAACTTTCTGGCTAGTGAAATAGGAGCTGCAGGAAGCAAATAATGCTGAACTTCACAGAAGAGAAATATAGCTTACAAGAATTTATAACATGCTTTTATTGGAAAGGCTATTTCTGATTTGACTGCATATAGCTAGTCCAAATAAAAATAAATAGACTGAGACAGAAACACATACAATTCTAGAACTTCACGTACAAAATAATACTGGCAGTTGTAATATGTTGCTGATTTAATGACTGGAGTAAAACAAATACTGCTGCAGGTTAAGAAAACTGTTTCCTTCTGCAGCCAGTTCTCAAATGTGTACAACTAATTTACATATTTCTCCATTTTCTGTTCTGCCAATCACTGTAGTACCTGAATGTCTCAACCACTTCATTTTTTGCTTTTAAAAATAAAAATTATACAAGTGAAAATGTTTGCCTTCAGAGATGCAAGGATCTGAATGTTGACTTTCACTGGCACTGTCTTCAATTAACATACACCAGTTATCAGGACTGGTGGGTGTTAAGTACTATTCTGCTGGATCTCAGCTCTGCACAATCAAAGCAAGGTATCATACATACATAAAGACTGAACAAAACTATTAAATTAGAAGCAGCCCTTTAGAAAACAATTATTATAATGGTTTTCTATTAATGTCAAAAGAAAGTACTGTAGACTGTCATGATCATCTCAACAGAAAGTAAAACTGACTCTCAAACAATTCAGCAAAAGTACTGTAGACTCTCATGATCATCTCAACAGAAAGTAAAACTGACTCTCAAACAATTCAGCAAATGGTAGCAGCCGTATTAGCAATCACCTATATACCAAGAAATTGAAATGACTGGAGTTCCTCTTCAGCTGAAAAACCAGGTATGAAGACTCAAATGAGATTTTCAAGACCTTCAGTCATGTTCCAGAAGCAAAACCAGCAAACTCTGAAGAGCTGCAATTTGCTTCTACACATAGAATCATAGAACCATAGAATCATAGAATCACTAGGTTGGAAGAGACCCACTGGATCGAGTCCAACCACTCCCACGAATCTCTAAACCATGCCCCTAAGCACCCCATCCACCCTCACCTTAAACACCCCCAGGGAAGGCGAGTCAACCACCTCCCTGGGCAGACTGTTCCAATGCCTAATGACCCTCTCTGTGAAGAATTTTTTCCTTATCTCAAGCCTGAATCATCCCTGGGGAGCTTGAGGCCATTCCCTCTCATCCAGTCCCCTGTCACTTGGGAGAAGAGGCCAGCTCCCTCCTCTCCACAATCTCCCTTCAGGTAGTTGTAGAGAGTAATAAGGTCTCCCCTCAGCCTCCTCTTCTCCAGGCTAAACAACCCCAGCTCTCTCAGTCGCCCCTCGTAAACATAAAAAACATAAAAACCTCTCCTGTCTCACTGAATTAAGAAGACAAAGTTCCTACTACTCCTTCAATGTACCCCTCCTCTTATCTGTAACTGAGCCCACAGAGGGGTTTGCAACCCTTCACCAGCTAATTTCTAAGATGATGATTCTCTGCGATTGCAGCTACTGTTCAAAAGAGAGCCAATAGCTAACCAGAATTTGCTGCTGCCCAACATGAAGAAAACAAAATTTCAGCTTTCTCCACTACAGACCTTGTTTTGACTCCTGACCTTCCAGCTTGTTGTCTTCTCTCAGAGAAGAAGTAGAGTCTATACTGTTGTCCTGTCTGGAAACAAAGATGATAACACTTTAATCTATATGTTTTACCATTTAAGAGAACTGTTCAAAGAAACATTTACTTTAATTAAAGAAATTCAGTGGTGATAGGCCAATACAGTATGAATAAACACAAAAGGAACAGAGTGCTAATCTAAGCACTTGACAATGGGAAGGTTTTTTTCCCTTTGCCTAGTGATATAAAAAGACAAAGCAAATATTTCCATTACATCGTATCCTTTCAGAATAACTCCTAGCCTCTCCCTAATATCAGTTTTTCCTTAAAATTCAGAAAAAAATGCCACCCAGTTAAATGATTTGAAAAAAGCTATAGTTGCAGTTGCATTCAAGTACTATTTACTGTTTTCTTTTGAAATTAAGAATCTATTTTCATGAAGTTACCATCACCCCACCACCACCCAGCTCTCCTACATCATAATCTCACAAAAGGCCTACTGATTAAGTCATTAAAAAAGTCACACAAAGGGCCACTTATAAAACGAAAAGCAACTTAACTGTTAAATTGTATTCATTATCTGCATTTCTCTATTTCTACTGTTTAAAGATTTCTACCTTTGATCTTCTAAGGTTGCAACTGCTTTGCAGAAGGGGTAAGGAAGAGACACTCTTGTGAAAAGTTCATGTCCTTCAGGCACTTCATGTGTACTAGTTATATAAGCTATGAAAATGAAATATACTGGAAGAAGGAAGGCAGAAGGACCCAGAAGCATGGGAAGATTCAACTGCCATGTTTAGTAAGTATTTTGACAGCAGAATTGCCAATTTCCTACACCAAAAGCTGATGTGGCATTGGTTATATACATACTAATACAGAATCAATGCAACTATCCTGTTTGTGGGAGCTAAACAGCACTATAAAAAGGATAGCAGTATTCTGGTATCACAGATATAAGTATTATGACTCTTAACCATTTGTTTTTCAGTAACGGCATGGAGGTTTTTCCTAAAATTGAAAACAGATCTATCTTCTCTTGATCTCTAAGATATTTTTTTTCAGGTGCCCAATGGCTACGTCAGGAGGATGAACACCTCAATACTTCCAGTCATCTCAGTTTGAAAGACAGGAGTTATTTTGATAGCTTTTTCCTTTCCTGTAGTAGCAAAAGCTGCAAATCAAATGACTCTTCTGTTTCTTCCATTTTTTGTTCCCACTACAATACAAATGTGTATAGTAGTATGCAAGAATTGATTAAAGAGAATGTGTCACTGTTTTCATATGCATACAACACCTGAAAGAAGACTTTTAAATGTTCTGCAACATAAGTATGGAAACCCCAAAAGAAATGTACTGCCCAAGACACTGTAATAAACTTGGAGTAGACTATTTACCGTGATATATTTTCCTCAGAACTTAGTGGTGTATATCCTTTCAGTTTGCTTTCCTACTTGGTCAACTCAGTAAGGATTCTCCCAAACTTTTCACTTCTGTTGAACTTTCCATTCTCAGGCAGGGCTGACAGAGAAGGAATGGGTACAAACTAGATATTCAGATAGCTATGCTGAGCAGGTAGTTCTGTATATATGGATAACGCCTTCAGAAAATTATTTAAATTTTGCCTCTTCACAGAGTTCGCTCCTTTGTTTTCTATTCCAGTCATCAGTCTTGTACTACAAAGGCCAGAGGTGTTGCAAGATGGATTACAGGCCTCGCCTGGTATATGTAAAATAAGCCCAGGAATTCAACAAATAAAATTAGGTTTGCTGTATGTGATGGTTTAGGCATGTTAACTAGAATTTCAGTCTTGCTGTCATGGGGGGAAAAGAATGTTGGCCAACATTACATTATCAAGTTTAATTTGTTAAATGGACAAAACAGAAGACAGGCTGTGAGAAAAAGCTGTGCACTCATTCACACACCTGTAAGGTGTGTTAAGAGTTAACTAAGACTCATCCCAACTACCATCCATTCAGTCTGCACAACTGAGGCCAGGAGAAACACTCTCTTAGAACTCTCAATGCCAGCCTCCAGGCCACAGCTTTGGACCAAGGCCTAACTGGTCCTCTGCTTTGAGATAGCACCAGAATCACAGCCAGTAACATCTCCCTTTCCACTTCCATCACTACACAGGGTGAGGCCAGATGACAGCAGAGACCACCAGCTAAATCTGTCCTTGATGCTGTTACAGCACACCTTCCCAGGAATTTAAGGTTTTGCTCTCCTTCCATCACTTGCCAAGTCTGTTGAAATGGTGATTTGTAAATGGTGGGATGAAACATCAACTGTAATGTGTTAGAAACAATATTAACAACTAAGATAATGATAACGAGATCATTATCTCCTTGTCAGTCAGAGTCATTGAGACTGGCCACTCAGATATGGCCACACCTTAACGATGAGGTTCCAGGAATGAAGTGTGCTTGACACTTTGAGGAAAATATGGCTGAAGCACTCTGAGGACAAATCCCAAGTCTCCTCAAGGGGTGAATAAAGCATACCTGCCTCAATAGTTTAATTTAACCGTTAAGCATAAGTTTCTTTGTTTTACTATCACACTAAATTCTCTGTTGCATGTCCATTAGGTTATGTGTTTAAGGGTGTCACTACATGCACAAAAGCCCATGGAGAAGCAGAAGAAAACTGCAAGCAGAGGAACCATAGTAGCTTCATCAGTGCAGCAAACCACCCTGCTCCAGTTACTCCTAGGGTTATGAAAGAGGAGCAAACAGCCTACTTACTGGGCATGAAAGTAGTAAGAGCAGTCAGCTAAAGAAATCACCTTACTGGCTGAAGGGTGTTACTGTCTACATGAGCATGGGGGTTTCTAATGGGTGCTGGGGAAGAACATTCCAGGATTGCCTAAAATGTAATGGTAGATGTTTTTAAGGTCAGTGTAGGAACATGTAAGGCAACACAGGATGTTCAGAGGAAGAAAAAAGGTGGGAAAAAAGACAGAATGAGGCAGACTGATAAAGAACAAGCATGGGAAAAAGAAGAGGAAAAAGCAGCTAAAAGGCTAGCAGAGCATAAACAGGTCACTGGTCAGTACACTTGTCTAGCAAAGCCCTGGACCTGACCACCACAGTCTGTCCTGTCTTCTTTTTGAATTTTATTGCTACACTACCTATTTTTCTAAATGAGAGGACACTATTCTCTGTATATATGCGTGTATTCGAGTGTGAGGAGTTGCAAAGGGGACCATAGGTCAAAGGGGCCTGCAAGACTCTGCTGCCAGAAACTAGACAGAACAAAAAATGTGCACACATCACCGGGGAACTTCAGTGCCATGTACGCAGATGCTTGCAATTCACAGCAAACCTCAGGGCAGTCCAGCCAGCAAGTAGTACAAGAGGTCTGGCAGTTAGGTACCAGACAGACTGTTAAGATCAGAGCACAAATTCCTGAAAGAGACCAAGGTCTGCAAGAAGGCAAATTGAGAGACCACAGCTCTGCTACACATCCAAGAGATCAACAGTCTAATTACCAGCTACTGGTAATGGTCATAGAACTGCATAAGTACTCGGAGTGTCTGTGTGTACAAGAAGGTCTGAGCTGCAACTGCAGCAGGGATGCAAACCTTGTGGGCTTGAATGTCCAAGTGCCAGCAACCAGGCAAAACAGTGGATTTGGGACCAGCTGCTGGTCAACAGATCTGGAAGGATTTGCTTTTTGTTTTTCTTTTACAAACATCTCCTAATGATTTGTTATATTTAGCCACTTAAATCTCAATTAAAATAAGGCTGTGATATACTCTCCACATATCTTAGGAGAAAAAGCTGCTTAGGCTGCCCCTACCCCATCCTGCCTCACACATATACTGCATCATTTCAAACTGAGCAGTCATTGCTGCCCTGGACAGCGACGTGTTACTTGGGAAAGATGAATCTTGCACAAATAGTATCCAGGCAAGAAACTTCACATCTCTGGTATTACCCTGAGCTCTGATGCCAAATTTCACCAAGGAATTACAATCACTTCTTTCACAGAAAACTCAAGAGCGACCTCTCTGGTTCAAACACTAGCTGTGGAATTACCTGCACCAATTGTAGCAGCTAGTCAAAGGCAATTATCAATTGGCCAATCACACATTTTAACTAGTTGTTAATAACGTTTCCTTCTGTTGCCCTGACACTATCACAGCTTGCAGCAAAAATACGATCCTTTAAAGACTAGCTACTGTCAGCAAAAGAATTTTTATAACATCAAAATACTTTTACAGCACATTTTGCTCTTCCAGAACTGATTGGATTGAATTGCTGATGGACTTTAACTGGTTCATTTAATAGGTGAGTATTCTGCACCATCTTGTGGCCAAGCAAATGCATTTCAGTTCACAGTTCAGTTTCGCTCTCAACTTGTTAACCTCTTTTTATTTGTTAGTAAGAAATACTTTTCCCCCTTTATTATTATCTATACTGCAGTGTAGATTTAAGGGTAGCACAACATCATGTCTCCCAACAATGGGAGCCACTAATCTAAAATTAAGTCACAGTATACAAATTTAATGCCCCCCTCTTTCATGCCATGCTAGTAAGTGACCACAGGAATTTAAAGCTCCCTCTTTTTAATCAGACCTTAAAGATACTTCTCCGTCAGGATGATATTAAGTCCAAAGTTACTCTTCTAAGAGATAAACTCAGCAATATATTTTTTTAATAGAACAACATTTGCACAGCATGTTCCCTCCCACAGACAGATTGTAACTCTTGCAGTTTGTTGGTGACTGTTAGGGTTTAACCTAAAGCAGAATCTGTTTCATGACTTCAGCTAAGTCTTGCCTAAGTAACTTAATTTCCTGAAAGTTAATATTCTAATTCCTATTGTAACCAAGGCCATCCTCGAGCTGGTGGAGTGCCATAAGTCAAAGAGGTGAAAAAGGTCACACCTGCAGGAAGGAGCAGACAGGTGACCCCGAAGTGACCAACAGACTGTTCTGTCCCATATACGTCATACTCCATTTAAAACTGAGACCACAAGGGTCTCGCTCTCTTCTTTGATGGCTGACATCCAGTGAGGACCTTATCTGTCTGTTTGCCCTTGATCCCAGATCCATCTATTCCTGAATCCAGTTCCTAAGCCCAGCCTCTCCCTAGCCTCAAACCATTTCCCACATGCCTCTTCTGTAACACATGTGGCAATCTATAGTCATTGAGGGGTGGCATGGGGCCATGATTTCATATATTTGTATCTGTTTTATAATTTTCTTTATTTTTCTTTACTACTATTATTACATTAAAGCTGTACTTTCAGTTTTCCAACCCGCAAGTCTTTTCCTCCCATTTCCCTTTTTGTGGGGGTGGGAGTGATAGGAAGCCCCTGGGAGCCCTACTGCTCAGTTTCAACTGCCAAAATTGGCTAGCCCAGGGACAAACTGTGAGAGTGACAAATGCTGTAAATTTAAATTTGCCCTATGCTAGCTTTTCACACTGTCACACTCCACGCTAGCGCAATGCTTGTCCGGGCTCACAAACATGGATTCTGTACAAAATCTATTACTTTCAAGAATCTGCAAAACTAAAGAAATCTGGGTCTGATGATGATTTAGTATCACAGCTCCTGCAGATTATGCAGTTAAGTAAAACAGCAGCCCAGGTTAGGAAAACGGTTACTTGTCAG
This sequence comes from Clamator glandarius, assembly GCA_033459285.1. Lineage (NCBI taxonomy): Eukaryota > Metazoa > Chordata > Aves > Cuculiformes > Cuculidae > Clamator > Clamator glandarius. The sequence continues at coordinate 14,718 of JAUNZM010000774.1, forward strand.
ACAAGTGGACAGCTAAGGACTAAGATGATGGCACTGCCATACTAGTGGCTAGGATTCCAACCATCAGCAACAACCAGCTGTGACAGAAAAGAATATCTTAATGTGCTGAGTTTAAAAGACAGACATCTGACAACATAAGATGCAATCATACTGTTACTTTCCTCACAGTGCTTTTAATTATCACTAAGAAATAGTCACTTAAATATCTGGAGTGAGGCTTCAGTATCTTTGCTTCTGCAACACAACATAACGTACCCTCCTAAATTAAAATTCACCTCTGCCACTCCAAGTCTAAAAAAATATCTGTAGAAGCCACAAGTCCTTGCAAGTTTCCTACAATTTTTTGTTCCAAGGGCAGTTTTCCATGACAAATGAGAACTAAAATAATTAACAACAAAAAAAAATTTAAAAATAACGCAAAAACATACTCCTAAAATAGTGTTCCTCCAGAAAGGTATTCCAAAAGAGAGAGGTTAATCAAATAGCTTAACGTGCTATGAAACGCTCATCAGTCTGATTACAGGTGTAATTTGACAGTACCGTGAAACAGAAGAATGTGAACAGATGTCAAGTTCTAGTCTAACTCTTCAGTGACTCATGTAGCCTATTCTTGCACTGATTCCAAATGGTGAAGATAATCAAATTGTCCTAGAGGGGTAAATGTCAGATGGCAATTACATCTGCAAGCAGCCTGGTACCAGGAGCAAAACATGTGAGTTTCTAAAGTGCTAACCTTTCTAAAACAAAACAAGCAAAAATTACATTCATAACTGCAAAGCAGTAAAAGGCCAATAAATTCTTGACAAAGCAAATATTAAACCTCAAATTTTTACAAAGCGAAAACAATAAGTACATTAGAATTTCCAAAGCAAAATATCAGCAACTCACATTACACACATGAACATATGATCCCTATAGTGATATCTGCATGCTTGTTTTTTAAACACATTTTTTACTACTATAGCAAATCATTTACTTTGTCCTTCTATTGGTAGGTATTTAAAGAGCCATGAGGAATTCCATGAGGAATTCGAGGAACAGGAAAGAAATGGCTCAAGAACACACTAATACCTTGTGAATGAGATGTAAAGAATGACTGCTTAATTTTGCAGGACATTAACTGGCCAATTCCTTAAAATTAAATATGTGTCCTTTGGTTGGAAGCTTAGTATACAACAATTCTTTTGGTTTAATGGTATTTCATTGTCAATAGTAACACAGAAACAACAACAATATTAGAACAATATTAGTTAAAACTCCACACAGAGCTGACAAGTAACAACAAAAATTTGTTTTAACAGCAATTTCCAGTTACTGGCAAACATAGGCCCTGCTTCTTCAGTTCTTCTGCATGCTTATTCCAAGATTTCTAGTGTTTACCTCAGAAGAAGCTGGTGATAAAATAACAGATTAAATAACAAGTGTTTTATGTGCTAATGGAAGCATCTGAAGCTTTTACAATGCTGACATTTAGCCTCAGGACCTCCAGTTCTGGTGGCAGAATGAGGATATCAGCATCAGAAAACAAGGAAGGTTCAATTTACAATTGGAAAATTGTCAAGCTTCAGAAAAAGATCTTAAATTTGTAATCTTCTCTGCACCTGGAGAAACTTCTCTAAATCCCTGCTATCTTTAGAAGGTAAAGATAGGAAGCAGGTCTTTAGAGACAGGTAAGTCTTTGCGTATTTTAGGGAAAAAGAAGACACAGTACAAACTATGCCAAGCCTGTATATTTTAATACACATTTAATCTCTTCTGATATAATGATTTATTCTACTGATATTATGGATATTGCTGAAGATATAAGTTTGTTGCTTTATTTTTTTTTTTTTTAAGGAACAAGGGTGAAAGGATAACTGATGTTATCAATCAGTTAATAAATTTGGAGTAAGACTTGCTATTCACATTCACCCTTACTATGATTACACGTCCACGAAAACAACTAAGACAAGTCAGGCTTAAGCCAGAAAAGCTTTAATGTTGTATCATTAAGAAAAAGCAGAAAAAGTAGTCATTTACTAGTAAACCAGGAGGAATGAAGACAAACTACGAAAAAAGAACCAACAGTGAGAATATAAACACAAACTGTCTTTTCCAGTCTGAAAAATATTTGTTTTCTCTTCCCAGGGCAAATTAATTCACTCATTTAAACTCAGATGACAATTATAAACACATTAACAATTACAAACAAGCAAATTTTAGCTCAGCAATGCAGTCTTCGTTGTTTCTTCACTGTTGCACCTTTAGCCTCTCTGCCTACTGACTGACTTATTGCTGTTCTGGCTGAAATACAGTTTAGTGCAAACTTGCAGTTATACTTATTTACACACAGGTTGCCAAAAAAAAGTTAACCTAAATGGTCAAACATTAGGCCTATTTAGTAAAAAGGGCTTGAGACATTTCACAGTTGTAAAAGCATAATACTGTTACCCTTACTGAGCACTGGGCTTAATTAACACAAAACCTCAGTTGCCCTTGCTTCACCTGTTTCTTCCTAACCTTGTATTTCTCAGTCACTCAAGCAGCTCTCCCTTTTCATTTTTTGTTAAAGCTAGCTTGCAGATGAACTTATGTGTCAGGGTTCTAAGATAGCACCTTTGTGTGTAGCACACTATTTTTTAACCCATGTTAAAATGAGAAGAAAAGCCGCAACTCTTAAACCAGCTTTCTTGCCTGGCCAGATTGGAGGGGTCTCAAATATTAAATTATCAGGATAAAGATATAAAAACTGGAGGCACCTCAACCACTGCATTGGTCAAAGGGAGCAATTTGATCCATAGCTTTGATCAACATCTCTTAGTTTCTTCTAAACACAATTTTCTCTTGACTTTGCTGTCAATTACTGCTCATATCTTTCTCATCAGCAACATAAGGTGACCTGACTTTGCCGAGTTTTCCTAACTGCAGCAATGGTTAAAGAACTTGGTCAGTTTTAATTCTGCTGTACTTCAACTCAACCTTGGTTTACTCACTGCTTAGACCTGGAATGTTATCTGTACTGTGTAGAAACAGGAGACTAGTAAACTTCAATAGAGATCGTAGACAAGTTGTTTTCCTGAAACCTTCCTCCTTGTCATGGGCATATGGTTTAAGTATCTTCAGATACCTGCTAGTTAACAAATGGTAGATAGTGCTTGCTTTCCTTATTTTACTGGTTTATTCATTAATTGACAACAAGAATTTTCCTTTTTTAGGTTTTTACCAGCCCAAATCATTACTATATTTGCATATAAGCAAGACTGCACTCAATCTACTGTAGTCAAGTCATAAATATATGTAACAACAGTAGCTTTGAAACACCTTGCAACGACAGAACTACCTTCCTGAAATCTACAGCTTGTGTATTAGGCCTTAAAAATTTCTATCAGTTTTTCCAGATCCTTAGTTTCCTTAGTCAATAAGTTTGTTTTCTCATTCTATTTAAAAGTTCACTGGCAAATCACTAATCATTTAAGAGACTCCCTTGTGTAAAAACACCTGATATTTAGTGTGTTCGTTTTAATTTTTTTATTTTGCTTTTTAAACAGCCTGAGGGCAACATCCAAAATAAGAAAATTAGTCCATATACATGGGTTTACTGACACAATTCACAATCTAGGCACTAAACAGCAAAGGAGGAGATATAAACACAACTCAGCTCAAAAAAAAATCCTAGAAGATATGGTAATACTGTTTTCATACCCTCTGATATCTGAGAAGACTTGAGACATCACTTAACTTACTATCACTCCATTTTCTAGTTTCACTTAAAAAAAAAAAAAGAAAAGAAGAAATGTTTTCATTCAGTAAGTTCATAAGTTGTTTTGAATCAAAAGACAGGATCAGAAAACAAGTATCTGTTAAATTAAAAATTGTATTACTATCATTGCCTTTCCCATCCATTTGTTCCTACTTAGGAAGTTTAGATGAACTAACCAAACCAGGAACTAAGAGGTACTTCAATCTGCCCAGCACTGGTGTATTGTCTTGTATCGCCTCAGAAGCTCGTTAATTATGATTATTTCTCCTGAAAAACATCTGTATTGCTAATATTCTTAAGATTTAAGCATTTTGTCTTTTACTCACTGACTGACTGATTCACCTCCAGTCTTGTCTTCTCCATCTGCTTCCTCATCAGTATCTGAATCAGCTCCGATCTTGCCTAGATATACACAGTTTCAAACATGAAAATTTAGGCAGGTAATCAATTAATGCCACATAGTTAGACTTATTCTTAATGATTAAACCTATTGCAATAATCAGCAGAAAAGGGTTTTTTCCCAGTTGTAACAGATGTTCTAAAATTAGACTCACTAAAACTTCATTTTGGTTATATTATATTACAAAAAACCCCCATAATAGCTAGCGCTAGTACCATAGTATAGGCATTAAAAATAAAGCACAGGACACAATCAACAGAAGGAACTCCATCAATGTTTGAAGAGTTCCACTCAACTGAGAAGCATGATGTTTACAAATAAATTCTACAGCCCTTAAATATGAAGCAGAAGTTCAAGAAGACACTGAAAAGATGGAACGTCACATCCTTAATTGAAGTACATGAACTGGTTGTCTCAGTAGAACAAAGGGATCCACCAAGAATCCTTTAACTACACCAAATACTCTGCTGCAAATGCTAATACAAGTGAATCACTGTTGCAGTACAGCAGATTTCAGCAGAGAACAGCAGACAACTTAGCAGTCAGTTTACCTAAAATAATGGATTTCAAACAACACTTCTGCACTCCTACCTTTGTTTTTTCCACCAAGTCAAAAGCTTTGTTCTTAGTCTAGGTACTTAGGAAAAGACGCTTATATTACTGTTTTCTGAACACGTCCTTAACTGTTTCTAAATCACTGGATTACTTCATCCAAGCTTGAAAGATCAAAACTAGCATATATATGTCCTAATACCTTAATAGCACATGTGTATGTTTACATATTAGTAGCTAAAAACAAGAGTGATAATACAGTTTAGAGGCAGACTATTCTCTGATACACAGTGCCATCTAAAAGGTACATTCATACCGTCAAGTATCTTCAACAGTTTTTTTTCAGATAACAGTTCCAACTGCTCCAGGCAAAGCCTTTTGATTTCATCCATGGAACAGTCCTGTGAAGACAAATAAGACACACAACAAGGTACTAAAAATTTCTGAAGGCAGAGTAATCATGAACAGTAAGTAGTACTCCCAACTGTAATGAATAAAGAGCTAATTCAGATGGCAAGTCTCTTCCCTATTCTGACCTACATTGATGCAGCTACTGAAGAATGCCAGGTAGGTGTTTCAGTTTTGACAACTACCAGAAACAGGGTGTGCATTTTTTTTTTGAAAAAAAAGTAATACACACTATCAGTTACTTGACCTATGGCTTGGACTTTTCACTGCAGATGCAACACTGAGCAGCAGAAACACTGGGCTGTGTGAAGCATGGAAGAACAAATAAATGTAGACGTGATTACTTCTGATTCTCCATCCTTCAGAAGCAGGCACATTTCATAACTAAGCCTGCAAAGACCAAAGCCCACTGTTGAACCCAAGCTCATGAGCTAAAGCAAACACTGCTATCGACAACACATCAACAGACATTTCAGCTTCCTTCACAGCTTTCAAACTACTTAGTGTCCTGTTGGTGAAATAAAGTGATAGTTTCACACTTTCAAACGAATTACGATATCATATATAAATACTAAAACTAGAAAGTGCTCATCGTACTGTAACATTCACAACTCTACCGTACATTTGGCTCTATGCCACAAGATGACTTCCTTTCAAACCCAGCAATGCCTTTATCTCCAGCTGCACCAGACTTCTCCCAGAGACAAGAAATGGATGAGACCACATACAATTCTCTACGTGCTTAAAATGAAGTCCTGTCTCACTTATTAATAAAAATTAAAGACAAAAAATTTAAAACTATTAACACCAGCATTTCACTTGCAGTTTCTTATCTGTACAGGCTGCTAGCCTAATTTATTTTTCACCAAGTCCTGCAGTTCACAAGACAGAAAAAGCATGTGTTTTAAGCCAGTAAAACTCTAGCTATACCACCACTAGAGTCCACAGAAGCTACAGCTTCATATGTCATTTATCCATAGATGGTCTTACTGCCTTCTCTCCGACATTAATAGCATACAGAGAAATTTAGCTGACACAAACATAAATCAGACTTCTATTAACAAATCAGCATATTTATTACTGAACCACACTACCGAATTTACTTCATCCAATTATGAAACTTCTCTTGCATTCAAGTAAGCAGTACAGATAGGTTATGTAAAAATAAGCAGCCTGCAGTTCAGCAATGGCCAAGCAGTGGAAAAAGGAGTAAGCTTGAATAACTATATCAGATCTCAAAAAAAGACACTTTCAGAGACATATACATAGATACGTAGGCCACCACTAGACTTCAGAGATAAATGTGCTTGGTTACATAAGCATCCAAGTCTCTAAAAAAGCATATAAAGGTAAGGGTATTTCGATACCTTTAAAATATCAGGCAGCATTTTCTGTAGTTTCTTCTCTCCTATGACACAGAAACATTGTTGAAGCATTTCTTTTTTGTCTGCGATGTAGAAACTGACTGGTTTGAGCGACATGTTGAGATCTAATCCTCCTTCTTCTATATCACTGGGTTGTTCAGCTTCTTCCACTTTTTCGCCAGATGGCACATTGCACTTTTCTTCCTAAAATAAAGAACAGCAAATATGATTTTCACAGTGTCTAGTGAACTAAATAAGACAGAAACATGTCTTCATCTGTACTTGCGATATTTTCCTTTTGTAAATGCAAGGTACATATTCATGTGAACTACTAAGCTTTCAAATAACACCTCGCTTTGCAAGGTGACTTAATTGCAAAAGATACATTTTTGGTTACTGAAACCATTCTTATGCTAGAGGAAATCTCAAAAGCTTCAAGAGACAAAAAAGTATTTCTAAATACTAACTGGAAAATATTATCTGCAAATACCTAGCTGCTGGTAGGCAGAAGAAATCCACTTCTCTGACTTGCTCTGCAATGAAATCCTTCACCTCATAATTCACAGCTAATCTGTTTTGAGAACAAAAGCAGGCTTCGTATCAGGAAAAAAATAAGTTTCACACATCAGCAGGAGACCTCTAGAGCTGAAAAGAAAAAGCAGGCAGAAATATACTTTGACGGCTCACAGTTCTCCCGGCGGCGCCTGTCACGCCAACTCGCGTACTCGCACACCGCCCAAGGCAGACTCACAACCCTGCGAGTACCTGGCTTCAGCAGAGCCGAGGCCGTCCTTGAGCCGACTGAACGCCGTGAGGTGAAAGGGGGCGACAAACGATCACAGCCGCAGGGGGGAGGGACAGGACAGGCGGCCCCACAATGACCCCAACAGGGCGTTCTATTACGAGCAAGCGGGGCAGCGGGACCGGCCGCCCGCCTCCGACCCGGGGCCCGCGAGCGCTCCGACCGCGGCCCTGCCCGGCCAGGCCTCGCCTCTCCTTTCCGCCCTACCTCCGGGGCGCCGCGGCTGGACTCGGTGCTCCGCCTCTTCCTTTCATCGCCAGCCGGCGCCGAGGCTCCCTCCGGACAGCAGGAGTGCGAGCGGCGCCGCTTCTTCTCCTTCGACGACCTGCGGCCCGGCATGACCCCACCGGGCCCGCCCCACGCCGCGCGCGCCCAGGGCGAGGCCGCTTCCGGCACCGCTGCCACGGGCCGCGCCGCCACTTCCGGGGGGGAGGCGGGGCTGGAGGGAGGTGTGTCAAAGGTCCTTTGAATCATAGAATTATAGACCTATGGAATCGCATAATCGCTGAGTCGTAGACTCCTAGAATCACAGAGTGGTTTGGAGTGTGAGGGACCTAGAAGATCATCCAGTTCCACCCCTCCGCCGTGGGCAGGGACACCTCCTAGCAGATCAGGCTGTGCAAGGCCCCACCCAGCCTGGCCTTGAACACCTCCAGGGATGGAGCAGCCACAGCTTCCCTGGGCAGCCTGTGCCAGTGCCTCACCACTCTCAACATGAAGAATTTCTTGCTGATGTCTAGTTAAATCTTCCTCCAGTGTAAAGCCATTCTTCTCATCCCATCACTCCACACTCGCTCCCTCCCCAGCTTTCCTGTAGCCCCTTTAGGTACTGTGAGGCTGCTATATGGTCTCCCTGGAGCCTTCTCTAAGCTGAACAATCCTAACTCTCAGCCTGTCCTCACAGCAGTGGTGCTCCAGCCCTTGGATCACCTTTATGGCCCTCCTTTGGACCCATTCCAAAAGTTCTGTGTCCTTCTTACGTTGAGGATTCCAGAACTAGGACACACTCCCTCAGCCTGCTGGCCACACATCTTTTGATGCAGTCCAGGATATAGTTGGCATTCTGGGCTGCGAGCACACATTGCCAATTCATGTCAAGCTTCTCATCAATAAGCACTCCCAAGTCCTTCTCCACAGGGCTGCTCTCAGTCATGTTATACTGCCCCCACCCGATACTGAAACTTACGGCTTGCCTGGACCCAGGTTTGGATGGCTTTGTTCAGCTCTGGTTGCTCTTGGGTTGGTGTGGGTTGTCTTTCTTGTCATGGCAAGCTGTGGTGCTTGCTTTGGATTAAGCTGTCACTGAACCATGTTCATGCAGGACAGCATTTTAAAGCACAACATTCGCTCTACTGATGCATGCAAATGGTTTTGCCTTTTTGTTGTGGTTTAAGCTAAAGCAGATTCAATTTTTGAACTTCTCAGCTCAGACTCATCTGAGTAACTTCATCTTCTTAAAGTCAACTGCGTTTTTTCCACACAGTGTTTCTTTCTAGAAGTGGTAACACAAGGCATCAGTATGCAGAAAGACCATTGCTTATACTTAATTCCCATGGAAACCAAGGCCATCCTTGAAGTGATGGAATGCTGTTAAATGAAAGGGGTGAAAAATGATCATACCTGCAGGCAGGAGTCAACACAACAGGTAGCTCCAAACTGACCAACATGGTATTCTATTCCAGTTCATCATACTCAGTGTAAAATGAGGGTTTATAAGGGTCGAGCCTTCTTTGATGACTGGTGTCCAGTAAGAACTCCATCTGTCCTTTTACCCCTGATTCCAGAACTATGTATTCCTGAATCCAGTTCTTGAGTCCAGCTCCCTCCTGCTGCTCCAGCCTGAGACCTTGTCCCGGGGCCTGCCTTGCAGTATCAGTGGTGACGTAGTCATTGAGGGGGTCAGTTTTGCATAGATTTCATTATTTTCTTATTAATAGTATTTTATTATTATTATTTCATTGAAGCTGTTTTAATTTCCAACCTGCAAACCAAGAATTCTCTTTTTTACATTACACTGTCAAATTGAAGATAGAAGAAAGAAAATTTGACCAATGTTGTATGAGTTCAAAAGGAGACATAAAGCAGTGGAAACTGCTAGAAATATCTACTAATGGCTTTCTGTGAAATAGCTGGACTGATGTGAAGCACCAGAATACATGCCCAAACCAAAGCTGCATCAGAAGACAACTTTGGTCACTGTTTGGTGGTCAGCAAGTGGAGTCATCCACTATAACTTCTGAATCCTGGTAAAACCATCACAACAGAAAAATATTGCCAGAAAATTGACCAAATGCATCAAGAACTGTAACATTTATGTCGAACATTGATCAATCACAAAGGACCAATTCTTCTCCATGTCAACACCCAACCACGTCTCACAAATTACTCTGCAGAAGCTTTACGAATTGGGCTACAAAACTCTACTTCACCCAGCTTTCTCACCAGACCTGTCTCCCACCAACGACCACATTTTTAAGCATTAAAAGGACTTCTGCAAAGAGGAAGTTTTCCACAACCAAGCTGCAGCTCAAAATTCCTTCTGAGAATTCTTAAGTTCCAGGACTCAAAAATTCTAGGCCAGCAGAATAAACAGACTTGTTTCTTGTTGGCAAAAATGCCCAATCTCCCCTTTTTTTCATAGGATGCAAGCGAGCAGGACTTGCAGAAGAGAAGCCCATGAAGAGAAGATGACCACTCTGTGCAGATCAGTGAGGTGCCGATCAGTCTCACCCGCCAACACCAAAGCCAACACCATCAGCTATAGGGGAAGGCACCAATTAAAGAAGATAGTTAGCCAAAAACTAAAGACAAAGTGATTGAGTTGAACACAGGCAGAATGCAGGAACAACCACAAAAATGAAAAGTACAAGTCTATTTTCAATACCTTGCAATCCAGGACAACTCTGAGAAAGCAACTGGGCACAGGAAATACAAACAGAAACTCAGGCAGCAAAGAGCTCAGTCTTCGGTAGAAAGTGTGAATCCCTAAATTGCTGGTTTGCCTTTATTTTATCAGAGAAAGGCAAAGTAGCTTTCTGCTGTGCTTTGATCTTTCTCACAGTAGGGCAGGAATCTCAGGCCTGTGTTCTAGGATAGCCCCAAATTTATCACAGGCCTGTGTTACCTATACACAAAAGTTTCTGCTTGTTGTGCACACAAGACTATGCAGTGACTAGCATCATTTATGTGTTTTTAATACATCCAGATGCAAGATCACTTGAGTGTGTTTTACAATTCCTAATTGCAAATTTTGCATTATAGTTCCACACCAGGGTAGATACATTCATCATCAGAGTGGAAGAATTTGTATTAAGAACCTCCTTTTCCCTGCACAGACATGCACACACTTCTTTTTTACTCAACACATCCGAGTGTCCATTTGTCTTTCATGTTTGTTTGTTGGGGGTTTTTTTAATATTAAAAATATTGCCTTCCAGTTTGATATATTCCATCTTGCTTTGCATCTTTAAGTAAGGTCAGTGGTACTACCTCATTTATGTAGAGGTCCAGTGAGCACAAGTTGTACAAAGACAGTGGCAATCAAAAGTGCTGTTGCTGGATGATAAAAAGGAATAAGCCAGTATAGGTAAATACAGTGGTTGATGTTGTGTTTCAAAAGGTTCAGAAGAATTTTTAAGTATCACCTGTTCATTTTCCAGTAAGCATGAGCCCCTGTGGAGTTGGATAATGTGCAGTCACAGGGTCAGAGTTGGTCCTTATTAGTCTGCATTATTAGATTATCTGGATGAGTAGGAATAGATCTCCATATTTATCATCACAAAATAACAGCCTTTGTGTACTCTGAAGATAGCAAAGGCCATGTCATTAGGAAATGTTCATGAGCGGTGTACAAGTTTGAGATAAAAATGGGATCTCTCAAGCAATTATACAGAAAATAAAAGATTAAGCAATATATGCTTAAGCATTCTAACAGGAAAAATGTTACAGACAAATCAGGAATAATCAAATACTTAGTAACTGCTTCAGTTGCTATTCTTATACAATACCTTTCACCTTTATTTGTGAGAACTACATTTTCAGTGAACACAGTATCTATTTGCACAGAGTACACAAGCTAACTAGGTGTGTTGATAAACAATCTCGACAGTATTAGCATTTATATGGTCACAGTTAGGCTTAAAAAATGACTGTCCAAAAGGGGTAGTTCCTACTTAACACTTCTTTCCATGTGTTCAATACAGATCAACTGTGTTTTTGTCCAGATTTACAAAATCATCTTTACAATAGGAAAGGAAAAAAAAAATCCACCAAATGGAAAGCTCCATCTCTGCAGTGAAGAAACATCAAAAATCAATTGGAGTAATAGGAAATCTTAAAATGCCTAGATAGTCCTTTAGGCTTTGAACAGTCACATATGGCATTCCATTGCTGAACACTTAATTTCACAGCCTATTCAGTACGCATTTTAAAAAGGTGGAAAAAATTATGCTGTTGCTAGATTTTGGATTTGATAGTTTAAAGAGAGGGAGAAGAAAACAAGAAAATTATCACAGGATATAGTAATGGATCAAATTCCATTAAGATAGCTTAACTAACTATTTCTAAACAAAAAACGTCACACAAGTGGAACCAGCAGTTTAGATTTCCTAGTGCATTTACAGTTACCTTTCTAATACTGATCTATGGTACTACTCTTCTACAGTAGATTACTTTAGCACATTACATTAAAGAATTGACTGCATCCAACAGTTCATGAATGCATGGTTCAATGTAGAGTGTTTTTAATTAAATAAGTCTGCAGACTGAAGTTAGTTTCTTTCCGTCTGCTTGAGATTAGGCCTAGATGAGAGCAAGATACGTCATTATGATAACCATTACAGCAATCTTGTCATCTGTGTTCCTCAGACTATGTGACTATAGTCTCCATTTGTCTTGGCAAGTATAGCAACTGGTTCTGACCTGTCAGTTTTGATTGCTCATTCAATTCCCTAGTAAGGCATTTTATATTGTATGCTGAGTACTGGTCAAAGTAGATCCCAAGTATTTCCACTTCATAAATACCAAGCAGGGCCTAACAACAGAAGTTTAATGTGAAGTGCTGTTTCATGCTGTTTGCTGTTCTTTTTAAAAGCATCAATTCAAACTTAAAAGATGTCAGGAGATTTATATCATCTACTGAGAAGCTTTGAATTCTTAGTAGAAGACACAATTTCTGCTCAAGTGATTCTTGAAGTCACTCAAACTTACTTGTACTATTCTCCTGATGAATCAAGTCAGAAGCACTCAGTAGACAGATCAACTTATATGAGGTTTATTGCTGTAGATAAGAAGCCAACTCCAAGTTCTGTGGTAGGCATATTCTCGTTTTCAATGTCTTCTGGTCTCTAAAGATCATGCACCATGGACCTCCCGTCTGGCATAAATTAACATAATTTACCTGAAACAGAAACTTTATCCAGGTGACATCTTTAAGGTTTTCTAGTTGTTGTTGATCTCAGCAGCATATTTTATAGTGTACTTACATATATCTATGCTTATGTGTCCCACAATGGAGTTTTAGAACAGTATCATTTAAACGAAGCTTGTTAATTTTCAAGGTAATGCTGACAAAAAGAGAGTTTTTAGTTATGTCAGAAGATGGAAAATAATGTCCACTGCTTTGTAGAAAAGGTACATCTCTCCCCTTTTTGCACTCAGCTTGTGTTAGAATGCACCCAGTTTTGTTAGCTTGGGAATATCCACTGAAAGTTACTGCAAAAATGAAGGTATAAGGATGCTGGTGTACTTCTGTGTTGAAAAACAACCATCCTTGTTCCAAGATCTTACAACATACTGCAAGATCTTTCTGTGTACTGTAATTTTTGATTTTTCTGCATTACTTCTTTTATGTTACCTCCATTGCCTTTGCTGCCTTACATGTCTCTGTGAAGGTATCTCTCCAGGACAATTCCTGTGGGGATGGAACCTAATGTCCCCCACTCTCTGTTCCCTCAGACAATGCTAAATCACAGTATCTCAGTCCCTGTAGCAGTAATTGGCCTTCTATGCAAATATTCCTGGCCCACTTTGTGTATCTTGCCTAACATGTAGTACTGCAGTTCTCAGATGAAGGATTCTTAGCCATGCCCCATCATTTCCCTGAAAATTTAAGTGGATTTTGCAATATCTTTTAATATACCATTTTTTGGAGTTGTCAGAGTAGGTTTATTAATATAAACAATTTTTGGTCTGGGAAATTTCATGACAATTTTCACGTAAAGAGGTAATCTGTAACAGAAAGCCCACAATAACAAAACCAGAATGTTAGAGGAATATAGATTTCTTAAAATAGTACAATCACAGTTAAAACCACAACATTAAAAAGCTAAAGTTTCCATAACAGTTGTATAGTAGGCAACCAAAATTCAACAGAACGGCACATTACTTCACAGACATATTTACTCAAGTTAGCTTCTTAGTTGTTTTCCCGTGAAAGGGTTGATCTATTGTTAAGCACTGTAAATCCTGAATAATCTCTTGGACTGCCTTATACATGAGCCTGCAATAGATCAAATGAGAAAACCTGTCACTAAGGCCATGATCAAGATTGTAAGGATATGTATCTGGAAATCCATCAGACATGTAATAGCACAAGCGTGCAACTAAGGATCTAAAAAGAAGGTTTGCTGGAAGTGATGTAGTAATTCAGCCAGATCAGTGAGATAGAGCAAAAAAAGTTGAAGAGTTCTTGGTCACAAAATTGATCACATATGGCACAGATGATGCGGGCAGATATTCTGATGAAGAGCTCATGTGCTAGAAAAGCTTGCCCCTTTTTTCATGTTTTATTAATCTAATGAAAAATTTAACCTGAACATTGGCTATCTTGACTTCACCTTAATTCTAAAACAAAGTAGCATTTGCAGGAGTAGTAGGAAATAACACTCTCCATTGGAGCTAAACACATTAGATTTTCTGGAACAGCTATAAACTAAATTTTCTCTTTTCACAGTCGCCAGTTACATTAAAGCTACTTCTTAAGACTTAACTTTACATTTGTATAGTTTGCAATAAAATACTTCAGGTGGAATGGACCTACAATGATCATCTAGTCAGTTGCCTGACCACTCCAGAGCTGACCAAAAGTTAAATCATGTTATTAAGGGCATTGTCCAAAGACCTCTTAAACACTGATAGGCATGGGGCCTTGACAGCCTTTCTAGGAAGACGACTTCTGCTGCTCAGTCTGTTCCATGCACCTAAACTTCTCTCCCACTCATCAAGAAGACTTTTTTTAAAAATCATCTAGTATTTCACAACACACTTCAGACACTTGCTATCAACTGGTGGAGTGTTCCTGCCATTAGAAGTCACGTAAAAGCTTTGTAGAAGTTCAAGCCATTTTACAAGCTACAAGATAGTCAAGCACAACATCTATTTGGCAATTAAAGATTCTACCCCTCAAAAAGTCAACTAAGTTCAAAACAGTGAGAGCCATAAAACAGCTAGGTTTCAAAAAGGAAGTGGAAAAAAAATGATGGAAAATTAGGTAAATGCAGTTTCCTTACCGGCATATGAGACCAGAGTTAATATTAACTAATATTAACTAACAAGCTTGTGAAAAACACCATGGAACTTTACAGTTCTCTGGGCCACTTCTCTGCTGACAAAAAGCCCAGTCAATAAACAGCCTCATTGTGCCAAAAAGCAGAAGTGTGGTTGGGGTGGGCATTGGAGTTGACAGTCACTGAATCAGCCATTTCCTACATTTCCATCTAGGTGACCTGTAAGTACCAAGATGGTTGGACTTCTTGGTGGAATATTTTGATCTAAGCTACACCAGATAGACTTCCTGCAAAGATCCTGTGCATTACAGATTTTAGAAAAGCAGTCAAATGACAAACAGTGTAAAAAGTTTTATTTGCTCTGTATCTTGAAACAAATCAAGTTTAATTCATCCACAGTATTTTCTCAGTTATAGTATGTCACAAAATATGAAATAAAAGTGTGGGTTTCTTTCTGCATACACTTCTAACAAAAACAATTATAGCAGATCAAGAACAAACCTACAGCATTCCTTTACTTTAGCCGGTTCTGATACAGAGGCATACTTTTTTATTTGAGAGTCAATTCCAAGAGATTTAGCTAATTGCACAGCGTTTGTATCATCACTGATTAGTGTCCCAAGAGCCACAAGCAATCTAAAAATGGCTTCAAGATCTTGAACAACTTCCATAACTGTGCTGATTACTGATAAGCATTGAGCTTTGCCCTCAATGTTGTTGACTTTATGTAAACACACAGCATAGTTCAACGTCAGTGTGGCAAGTGCTATGTGGATATTTTTATTATTGCCAGATTTCATTTCTATTGCTTGTGTCATTATTTCACCTCTCTGTTCCATAACAAGCTTCTGGCCTGCTGGGTTGACAAAACAATTGCAAAGAGTTCTAAGTGCCAACAGCTGGTTTGCTTGCTTTCCTTCAGGGTTCAGAAATTTAAGGAGAAGGACGATAAACTGTACGTGATCCTTTTCACTGCAGAAATTCTCATTTACAGTGGGATGCCTGATAGATAATCTAAGAATGTCTAGAGCTGGAAAAACAATATCTAAGAAACAAAACAAAAGAATAGTTAATGTTAATTATGTGCAAATGTGTTGGTGAGTTTCTATCAGATACAGACATTCTTAAAGCGCTAGGTTTGAGAATGGACAGTTAAGCTTCATGCAGGAAGGGATTTAGTTAAAGCACAAGTTGTTTGAAATTCATAAAGGCGACTATTGACAAATCCATTCTAGTAACACTCAAATTAATCAAAAAAAATATATGCTCCTTAATTTAGTGCTTTGCAAAAAATCTTTCCCAAATGCTCTGGTAATGCCAAAGGCAAGCATAAAATATGATAACTGATAAAAAAATGTCTCAAAGCTTCCTAGTGATTGAATACCCCTACACAAGCAGCATTTCCCTTTGCTGTTGTTCCATATCTTAGTAGAGTATAGCTACAAAGCTGCTTACTGAAAGAAAAATGAGAAATTTAGACTACCTTCAACTCTTGGACATAATTTGCAAAGAATAAAAAAAGATGCTTTCAATCTATGAGCTGGAAATCATTGTAAGAAAAGTGAACTTAACAGTTTTTTCAGTAGTTCTCCCCATTTTACCAAATTTCAAACGTAGCTGGTTCCTTGAATCTCCTATTGGTATCCCATGCTTATAGCCACATCAAAGCTGAACTTCTTTATGTACTTATTGAGCAGTTTTTCCTGCAGATATGCAGAACCTTCAGAATTAAGGCTTTGTACGCTACGATGACTCTGAGTATTATAAAGACATTAGCCATGATCAGCACCCAGCTGTACAAAAATATATTATGTTCCTTCCATTCATAAATATTTATGTGCAATTTCATAAAAGTAGTTAATTTTAACTGCATATTAAGATACCTCTATATGCAATGTATCCATTTTCTCCAGAACGTGTGGTAACAACCAAAATACCCATCAGCACTTATGAAGGTAAATTATCAAATGAAATTACACCACCTCTACTTGCATTCATTAGGAACATCATTCCCCTAATGCAGTTCTGACCATATAACCTAGCTTCAGTAACTTCTGCTCTACCACATTAAACAGGAGCTACCTTGAGCTCACATTTCCTTCCTCTTTTCCATACAAGCCTCACATCTCTTTCTTGAGAATGCTCCTGCTAATGAAATAACCATGACTGATGCTTATATCAAGCTTCTCTTTCATGTTTACTGTTGGGCCAACACCAACACCTGACAATGAATTCCCAATTTGCTAATTCATGGCACTGCTTCAGCTACTAATCAATGCTACTAACATCTGTTTATCATTTTCTATGTCGGTTATAAACTCTGTGGGACAGGCTCTGTGTAACAGCCAGCATAATGAGACTTTTTGTTCATGATGAAGTCTTGATGAGGCAATGGTACAAAAAATAATTGCAAATGTCTACCTTCAGGCCAGTTAACAGCTCTCCATAAAGTCTGAAGTTGGTTTGCTGTAGGTGTTTCTGCAGAGGTGTTGCAAGTTGCCAACAGTAACTTTTCTAGGATTATCAAGTCATCTTCTGTAAGTTTATGTTCTTCAGTTGCATTGCCGTTTAGTTCCTTTAATTTGCCTGTAAGACCAAGAGAAGAGGCACAGCTTTCCAACCTTGGAACTTCACAAATCCCGATCTTGACCAAAATGCTACAAAAGTACTTTACCACTAATTTTTCTGTTATTAGGTAGTAAAAACAAAAGCTGTATATTCTTACTGTGATTACAGTTTTTGTAGTTTTATTATTTAGGTACCATAAGCAAATTATGATTGCACCATATCCTATATTCAAATTTCAATATAATTAAATAAATCAAAGTATTGGAAAAATTATTTTTGTGTACAACATTTTGCTTAAAATAGATCTACGATCAAACACCTACCAATCACGACTCTTCTACAACTGATAAGAGCCACATCAATAAACACAAAGACAGACAGCATTACGTTAGTACACCCTTACAGATTTTACATTATACACAAAAATCAACTGTAGGCCTCATGAAGAAACCCATACAGATATCAAATCTGTCCCAGTCTAGCCACAATATTTGCAAGTGTAACCCAACCATGAACTATTACAAAACTGCAGGAAACTCAGTAAACCTAGCTTTCAGATTCTAAGCTTCAAAAAACTGGACCACCTTCAAAGCCTGTGGCTAATACAGTTATCCTTTAAGAATACTAGGGGGAAAAATAAATTGATGCAGTGTGATTTTAAGACTAAATAAAAGCCTCTGCTTTGCTATACAATAGCAGACTGAAAGTCAGCTGGTCTTGCCATTCCCCATCTTGGTAAGTCTATGGGGCTGGAGGGGATCCATCCAAGAGTACTGACAGACCTGACAGATGTGCTTGCCAAACCCTTTTCCATCATCTTCCAATAGTCTTGGCTGACTGGGGAAGTTCCACTGGACTGGAGGTGGGGGATGTTGTGCCCATCTACAAGAAGGGTCGCAGGGAGGATCCTGGGAACTACAGGCCTGTCAGTCTGACCTCAGTGCCAGGGAAAGTCACAGAACAGGTGATCTCAAGTGCTATCATGAAGCACATGCAAGAGAACTGGGTGATCAGGCCCAGTCAACACGGGTTCACGAAAGGCAGGTCTTGCCAAACTAACCTGATCGCCTTCTATGAAAAAGTGACACTCTACTGGACAAGGGAAAGGCTGTGGATGTATCTTCTTGAACTTCAGTAAAGCCTTTGACACAGTTTCTCAGAGCATTCTGCTTAGGAAATTGTCAGTCTCTGGACTGGACAGGTGCACACTCTCATGGGTGGAAAACTGGTTGGATGGACGGACCCAGAGAGTGGTGGCAAATGGAGTTAACTCCAGTCTGAGGACAGTTAAAACTGGTGTCCCAAGGGCTCAGTGCTGGGTCCAGTCCTGTTCAATGTCTTTATCAATAATCTGGATAAAGGAATCGAGTGCACCCTTTGCAAGTTTGCAGATGACACTAAGCTGGGTGAAAGAGTCAATCTGCAAGAGGGTAGGGAGGCTCTGTAAAGAGATCTGAACAGGTTGGACTGCTGGGCTGAGACTAATGGCATGAGGTTTAACGTGGCCAAATGCCGGGTCCTGCACTTGGGGCACAACAACCCTGTACAGTGCTACAGATTAGAAGTCTGGCTGGAAAGCTGCCTGGAGGAGAAAGACCTGGGGGTGTTGGTTGACAGCTGACTGAACAGGAGCAAGCAGTGTGCCCAGGTGGCCAAGAAGGCCAATGGCATCTTGGCCAGTATCAGAAATGGTGTGATCAGCAGGTCCAGGGAGGTTATTCTCCCTCTGTACTCGACACTAGTGAGACCGCACCTTGAATACTGTGTTCAGTTCTGGGCCCCTCGCCACAAGAAGGATGTTGAGGCTCTGGAGTGAGTCCAGAGAAGAGCGATGAAGCTGGTGAAGCGGCTGGAGAACAAGTCTTAGGAGGAACAGCTGAGAGAGCTGGGGTTGTTTAGCCTAGAGAAGAGGAGGTTGAGGGGAGACCTTATTGCTCTCTACAACTACCTGAAAGGAGGTCGTAGAGAGAAGAGTGCTGGCCTCTTCTTCCAAGTGACAGGGGACAGGACAAGAGGGAATGGCCTCAAGCTCCACCAGGGGAGGTTGAAGCTTGCCATCAGAAAATAATTTTTCAAGGAAAGGTTCACTGGGCACTGGAACACGCTGCCCAGGGAGGTGGTTGAGTCGCCTCTCCTGGAAGTGTTTAAAGGACAGGTGGACTGGGTGCTAAGTGGCATGGTTTAGTGATTGATAGGAATGGTTGGACTCAATGATCCGGTGGGCCTTTTCCAACCTTGTGATCCTGTGAAGTTCTGGACAAAATTTTACTGTAAAATCTGTGAAAATTTAAGAAGAGACTAAATCTATTTATTAGCAACTGTCTCCAGAAGGAAAAGCAGATGTGTGAGTTTGTGAATCCCTTATCGTCTCACTGAACAAACTGACACCAGAGCACAAGAAAACAGGATTGTAAACCAATGAAGCTGACTGGGGATTGTGACTGATGTATCTGAATAGAAAATGAAGCCAATAGAAGAGCAATACTACAGAAGGAAGCCCCCAGAGTGTTCAGGAGATGTTTTGAGAGGCTTGGGGAGTGGGCCCATGGAAACTTCATGATGTTCAACAAGATGAAGTGCAATTTCCTGCAACAGTGTAAAGGCAACCCTGAGTATCAGTACAGACTGGGCAATGAATTCACGGAGACCAGCCCTGCAGGGAAGGAGCTAGGGATATCGGTAGATTAAAAATTGGACATGAACCAGGAATGTGCATTTACAACCCAGAAGGCTCATTCTATCCTGGGCTGCATAAAGAACAGTGGCCAGCATGCTGAGGGAGGTGATTCTCTCCCTTTATTCCACTCCCATGAGACCCCACCTAAATGTGCTGCATCCAATTCTGAGGTCTTCAGCGCAAGGAAGACTAAGACCTGCTAATGCCAGTCCAGGAAAGAGCCACAAAAATGATCCAATGACTAGAACACCTCCTCCTATGAGGAAAGGCTGAGAGAGTCGGGATTGATCAGCCTGGAGAAGAGAAGGCTCCAGGGAGACCCTGTTGCTGTCTTCCAGTACTTAAAGGGGCCTCATAAAAAGATGGAGGGAGATCTTTTACCGGGGCCTGTAGTGATACAATAAGGGGTAGTAGTTATAAACTGCAAGAAACACTGAAACAGGTTGCCCAGAAAAGCTGTGGACACCCCTCCTCCGGAAATGCTTCAGGTCAAATTGTATGGGGCTTTCAGCAAGCTGACCTAGAGGAAGGTATCCCTGCTCATGGCAGAGGCCCTGGACTAGATCTTAAGAGTCCCTTCCAACCCAAACCACTTTATGATTCCATGACTGTAAGGCCAGGAGCTTGTCCTCTTCAAGAAGTTGGATAAGGATGAAGGTACACTTTTTCTAAAAAAACAGAATCTCTTGTTTAAAGTTTCCTTGTCAGACTATCTATTTAACAACATTTTCAAGCTGTTTATATAAAAGAGAGGGAAGGAAGAAAGAAAATTTTAAGTTAGAGATCTTCAAGGCAGGCACATTGTAAATACAAACTAGTTTTACAAAAGCCAGAGATTTACTAAGGCACTTCATGGAAACACACTAAAATAAACTTCTTTCTGTGGAATATGTACAGAAAATATAGAAATAAGAGTAGAATAGCAATTGAACATGGGAAAAGAGATAGAAAAACAAGCCACTAATAATTTAGCAAGAATGGGGTAATTACTCAACATCATATACTGTCTTCTCTGTTATGCAGCGTTCTACTTAAACACAGAAGTGGTTGTTACAACTTGTGAAACTGCAGAATGCATTACTTTGAAACATCATAGAGCCCACTGAATAACTAACTGGTGAATTATAACTTTCATGAATAAAATCAGAAAGGAGTTGGACTAGATGACCTTTAAGGTCCCATCCAAGTGAAACCGTTCCATGATTCTATACTCAGCAGCTAGGCAAAAACAAGTAACAGTATTCAAATGTATCAGCTTGATAAAAAAAAAGACAGTGAATGGCAGATAAGCCAAAGGGAAAACAACTGGAAATGCTGTATCAGGTAAGAGTTCTTCTGAAATTTACTCATAATTCTAAGCCTTCAAATGCATGCACTATTAAAGTGATGAATGCAATCTTAAAAGGTCAAAACCAAGAAACAGTAGGAAAATTACTGGAGATGACTTAGCATCTTGAAAAGACCCAAAAAGTGACATTACTTCAGACAGCTGAAAATTAAAACTATCCTTGAAATTAAAATACAGACCCAATATCTGCGTAGGATTGGCCTGGTCAAAGGTGACAGCATCCTTCTTTGGAAAATAAAAATTTTCAACTTTTGTTGCAGCTGACTGGTAGGCACCCCTTCCTACATAAAAGAAATACAAAAAGTTCACCAGTGTACCAAAGTGTCTCATGTAGAACAACATCCTACCAATAGGTCTCTCCTTCTGGACATTACTCAGAAAATACCTCTAAAAAATTATTTTTGATGCAAATAGTCATAATTCCTTACATTATTTTTAAATTCATG
The DNA here is from genome assembly GCA_033459285.1 of Clamator glandarius. Lineage (NCBI taxonomy): Eukaryota > Metazoa > Chordata > Aves > Cuculiformes > Cuculidae > Clamator > Clamator glandarius. The sequence continues at coordinate 36,527 of JAUNZM010000774.1, forward strand.
GGTTCAAGCTGAAAGCAATACCTCCACAAACTGTTTTCCCCCGATACAAAAAAATGGTTCCTGAATTATATGAACTAAACACATTGTCATTCACAGGACTGGGTATTTAAGACATAAGAATAGCAAGGGTAATTTTAGAACAAAGATCTCCACTGCCCCTAAAAGCTTTTGGTTATTTTCATAACAAATAGGTGAAGTTTTTGCATATTGGGCGATGTGCGGATATGACCAAGTTATGTCACATGCAATAGTAGCCTAAAATCTCTTTTAAAAAAGAGAAATGAAAAGTTTTAATCTGTGGCCTATAATGAATTCCTACAATCACAGGTGAGCTAGGGGTTGATATCATGTAATTTCTGTTAAGTGCATATATCAATTTCTTTAATCAACAACATGACCAGTAGAAACCCAAAAATCCCTTCGAACAGATTAATGTCATATTTTATACATTTTACATTATCCTGCACATAATTACTGTGTGTAAAGGAAGGCTGTGTTACCCCTATTTTCTGAAAAATTTCCAGAGTATAAGCAGCTTCAATCAGCTCATTATTTTCAATTAATTCTAACTTGTATCAACATAGAATCCATGTAAAAAGAAAACAGAAGTAACGTATCAGAAATGGTTTTCATGGGCACACATCTCTTACCTGTATATGGATCAACTCCACTCCCTGTAGTTAACGCATTTGATGCTGAGCCAGGAACATAGCGACCAGCACCTGAACAGAGACAGAGGGTTTTCAAACACCACTACTGGCAAAGACATCATGTATACCTGTATTTATTTGCTAGTTTCAAAAAAAATCACTAAAGATGATGTTGTTTTGTACTAAAGGAATTAAAATTGCACTAAAGGAATTAAAAAGTAGTCTTGAACACCTCCTGAAATTTAAGGATTAAATCTGTGCATGTGTGCAAGTGTGGTGCTGATGGCGTTAGTGGCATTCACAAGCTAAGCGACCCACAGCTGGGAGACATTCTGGCATGATCTCTGGCACCCACTGGTGCAAAGGCCCTAAGCTCAGCAGATGCCTTGTCCAGAATAAGCTTAAGAAGGAGGACAAAGCAGCCCAGGCCTTGCCTCTCTCTATGTCAGAGACCAGTAGTGGGCTTTCCAGTGGGAGATGAACTCCATTTGTGGTACTGAGACATCAGGTGAAGGAACTGCAGGGTCTTTGCATCTGCAAAGACCACAGTCTGAGCTGTAGAAAGCAAGGGAGGAGATAGCTAGAAACCACAGTAGAATAGGAACAGAGAAAAACAGTCATGTAAGGGAAGTCTGAAGTCTGGGCTTTTTGGCAATAGTGGGAAAGCTTCTGCTCTAGATCTGCAGCTGCAGAACAGGCAGTTTCCTGACAGTGCTGAGGACAAACACCCAGCAGGGGATGCATTAGAGCAACCTGAGACTGCACTGCACATCTGCAAAAGTCTCAGATGTGAGGCAGCAGTGATGGGAGGCTTCCTCCTGCATGGTTTGGGAGCCTCCATCTACTGACCTGATACCTTGGGAGGTCTGTGCCTGCTGTGGGCCAGGATGCTGCAGGAAGACTGCCAAGGCTTGCCTAGCCTTCAGACTACAACCCTGCTACTCTTCCACATGGGCAAAAATTATACTGTCAAGAAGCCCTGCAGAGTATTAAGAATGATCAGAGATCTCTACAGGCAAGAATGAAGTGTCCAGGTAGTTATCTCTTCGCTGCCAGCGAAGCTAAGTGTTTGAGTAGGAAGGAGCTCATCATGTGACTTGTCAGCTCACTGCATGACTGGGTTTGCAGGGAGGGCTTTGGCATCAGTGATTACAGGACCCTCTGTGGAGCAAGCGCTACTGGCCAGGGATGGGATAAGTCTGACAAAGTAGGGCTGGAACGACTTTGCAAACCGCCTTGCGAAATAGTGAAGACTTTAAAGTAGCTATGCCAGGGAAAGTAAGAGCCTAAAATTTAGGGTGGAACGTACCAATAAAGGTCATGTAATAAGAAGAAAGGAGTAACAATGTAAAAAAGAAAACTATTTCTCTGAATATAACCCATTCCTGTGTTGGCCATGTGTATGAGAATTCAACAAAACATAAGGTTCAAGACCTTATTCCTCAGCTACAGAGAACTGTGACGTGAGGCAAACCAACAGCAGAGGGCTCTCATTACTTAAGAGATCTGGGAGTGCTTTGACAACGGTGAAAGCCTTCGTCTTCAGTCTGTCCCACGTTACTGTCCTGAATGAAGAACTGCAAGAAACAGTGGTCTGGAGCCAAACACTGAATTCAGCTGAACATTCTAAAATGCACATCTTAAATGCTAACACGACAGATGATGAAGCTTACAGTACCTGTAAATGGATCTGCTGCAGGCATTGTACTTGATCCAGATGAAGAGCCTGGAACATAACGTCCAGCACCTAGTAAAACAGTGAGACAAGCAATGACTACTATGCACAGCTTGACATTATTAAAATGTCAATACTATTCAGGCAGAAGCAACTGAAAAATAAAATCAAATATCAACTACATCTTAATATTTACTGTGGTGAAATCTGATCCTATCCACACAAAGTCGCCTGATGCTAAACAAATTGTTCATAACAACCTGAGGGTGAGAAATGTCTTTCCTGGGACATAAACATTAAAAGTTTGGATGCAGTCAAATCAAAAGTATGCATATAAGTTCAGATGACTACACCTCTGAGTTCTATCTGAATTTGATTAGCCTCTACTCTTATTTCTAGCACATTACAAAAAAAGACTTAGCTCAATTATTTTAATGACACTTTATTCCTAAATAAATTTTTGTGAAACTTTTGAAATGAGAGTAGTTTACTTTGATAAGGAGGATGTAATTAACACGGTTCAGTTTATGAGTAGTTAACTTCTTGTAGTTCCATTTCCTGCCTGAAAAACGGTCATTTATGTATTTCACCCAGTTTGACTCCATTCTCTAGTTAATTTTTTCTTAAAGCAAGATGAAAATTCAAGTTTCATTCCACTGGAAAAAGACTAGACTGAAAAAAACAACTGGCCTAAAATTTCACTGAAGATTTGCTCTGACAAATATATCAGAATTCTGTCAAGTCTTCATACTTTTCTGGTTAGATTGATCTGTGCTTTGCCCTCAATCATTTTAAGACACGCAAGTCCTGTACAAGTATTGCAGGAGCCAAGACGCTGAATTCTGACTGAGCAGACAGTAAGGTGGATTGAAAACTGACTGAACAACCAGGCCCAGAGTGTGGTGACAAGTGGCACAACATCTAGTTGGAGACCAGTCACTGATGACCACTCACAAGAGTCAGTACTGGCTCCAGTCCTGTTCAACATCTTCATTAATGATGTGGTGGATGGGTCAGAGCGCACCTGCAGCAAGTTTGCTGATGACACAAAACTGTGAGGAATGACTGTTGTCATCATCTAAGTTTAATTTTTTTTACCTGTAAATGGATCTGAAAATTGAGCGCTCGTACTCAGCAATGTTTGCCCCTTAGTGTTGTCCATAATAAACTTGGCCACCTGATCCAGAAACATAGGATTTAGATCATTCTTTTGCAAGAAGTTATACGCAGTCAGCCATGGATCATCAGTTATGTTGTACGGCAGTTTGTAGGAAGGCCCACTTTCATTTACATCAATAGTGAAAACATAGTCATACTCCTTTAAGCAGAATAGAAATAAAAACAAATTAGAAGTTTATCATCATCTTTCACATAAGGATGTATCAAATGCAGGCTACTGATGGTTGAGAGCTAAGCCTAAAAACTTTAATAGTGCTACTGGCAGATTTTATCAATAATACTCTCCCATACAGACTGCAAGTAAAAAATACTTAAGCTATATCTTCTGTTTTCCAGAATTTTCTGTCTCAGGAAGAGTGGTCTAGAACAGCATATCATGATAATGTGGGTGCAGATATATTGCAAAATAATACATATACCTGATAAGTCTCATGGACAGCTCTGGCTACATGCAGAGCTATAAGACAGTCATATGCCTTCAGTCTTAGAAGCACCCTTCTATTACTAAAAAATAATAAACTCCTAAGATATCTTTAAGCCATTAGTATCTCAAAGGCACCCCTTCTGTGGTGGCACCAGATCAGACTTTCCTGTGTATATTTCATAAAAGAAACATTTTGCAACTTATCAGCCTTTAAATTCAAAAGTTACTATATAAAAGGGGTACAGAAAACGTGGTGCCTAATATTTTATGTACAATTCGCATTATAAATTGTACAGTACACTTCCTTAGGAAAGGAAGTTGAAACTAACTTTTCAAGGTATTAGCAATAAATACTAAAAAAAATCCCCTACTAATAGTTTACCTTTCTCCAAAGCATTGGCTTGCTCATTTTGCAAAATGTTCTTCAAAAGTAATAAAGCAAGTAGCACATATTTATGCTTCTATTGTGAGTTTTGATACATCAAATAAAACAACAAATACCTATTTTCTAAACTATATTTTATCTAAACAAAGGCTGGAATACACTTTTTACAGGAAATTAAGTATTTTCCTAGAGAAGGAATAAAACCAATTGAAGTCAGAATATACCTTTCCTTCAAATAAAACCTTTCCAGATGTCTGTTGTGTGGCTCCAGAAGAACCAACAACATCACCAATCTTTATCCATCTTCCTTCACCAACACTCCACTGATATGCTTCCACTTTCCCACTATCTTTAATAAGCCGTGTCTGTCCATCTCTTGTTCCTGTAGACGAGAATTTAAGAGTTTGAACAAATTCAACAATATGATTTTACTTTAGGAGAGAAAAAAGATCTCAAATAGTTTAAAGATAAAACAACAGCTCACCAACATTTAAAGTCACAGCACAGGAGGTAACTAGATACTCTATGTTGCCACAAGAAAGGCAGAAATCTTAACAGCATTTTATAATTATGATAACAGTAACTCACAATAGACTAAGTTGCAAAAGCAAGCCTTCACTCAAGTATTTCAAAAGTTTACTATTTTCCCAGGGAGATGACAATCAAGGAAGGTGATATTCTATCATGGTATAACAAGATGGGAAGCTTCATATGACTGTAAGATTTATGCCACTTGCTGATCAGAGCCAAGGGCTGAGGACATCGCATACGTCACCTTGGGAAAAAGTATTTGTCTATTTAAGAGTGATCTTAACTACCACTGCTTCCACTGTATTCTCAGTGATCTCCCGAGTACCTGGAAAGAGTAAACTGAGTCAATCAAGACAAACTACTTTTCAAGCCTAAAGCTAAAGCGGAAAATTTGCATCTATTCCTCTTCTAGGAAAAAAAATTCCCCATTCAGTAGTCCTTTCGCAAACTCCTTAATTGTCTCATATACTATTGGCACAGAAGGCATAAAAGATCCAGAATGTCTTAAACGTGCTGCAGCATCCTGAATTCCACCTTCTTCTAAATTATTTCATAAGAGAAACGTTTTTTTTTATCACTTTAGTCTACAAAAAAAATACATATTTAAACGAGAGCCTTGCCTCCAAAAAATAAATGAAAGGACAGCAGAGCAAAATTAACCCATCTCCTTCAGCAACTCTACTGAAAGTGACCAAAGCCTTTATTCTGTAAACTATGAAAAGTTTCAATACCTCAGGACCAAGATTTGGAGGCATCTCTAACCTGTCAAAAGTACAAAAACTTACCAGGATCCTTAAGATGTTCTCTTCCAGGAAGATCATCAGCATTAATATCTCCTAGATCACCAGTTTTAGGGTCAATGGATGCTTGGGAGAGCTCATTTTCAAAAGCTTGGATCTCTTCAGCACTTGCTGTACGTTCCAAAGACTCTGTAAACACTCTTATAATTCCATCACTGAATGGCAAGAACACATTCAAACAGAAATGTTACTTAAAATATCAAAATCATTACATATATTCTAATGGTGACTTCTACATCATGAGAAATCATCATAACTTCTAACAAATTCACAATTATTTTTATCAAAGGAATTCACGCTCATGCTAAAACACTCAGAGAAGGACTCAAGCAGGTAATCTTATCTGTATAATTTTAAAATCAAGATAGGCTCTGCAAATCAAAAGAGCTACTTATACAGTACCAGTAAGTCCATTCTTTGTCTAGTCATGCTTTATCACACCCACAAAGGACTCGCTCTACCTCTGTAATTCACATAACAGAAGAAAGGCTTTTGGATAAAGCAATTTTGGATAAATTTAAGCATAGCATATGTTTAAATTTAATCCACACACGTTCTGATGGTTGTATTTTTAAATATAAATGAAACTGTTATCAAAAGTTGCAATTTCATCAAGGGTTCATAGATTTATATCTAAAAATACGCTGAAGAGTGAAGTCTGGATACCTTGCACCAACTACGATGTCACCGTTGTCTAACACACAGCAGCACCAAACAGACTGAGCTGGGAGTCTGATTGTTTGAGCACATTCCCCTTGTTTCCAGATTCGAAGAGATCTATCTTCTCCAGTAGTTACAAAATCTGAAATGAAAAAGCACACCAAATTTTGAAGCATATTTCTGGTGTACTGTGATATTAAGTGTCATTCTGCAACTGAGTATCTAAAAATGGTAACAGTAAAAGAACCTTTCTACAATGTAATACTTCTCTCAGTTGCAAGAAGAGCTAAAAGAAAGCTGCCACATAGTTGTCTTATCAAGAAAAGTAAAGCACATAATTTGGAAACTAAACAGCCAGTAAGGGAATTAAATTATGCTTAAGACAAACAAAAGATTCCATTCTCCTTTAAAGAGTTTAAAGTAAGAACTTCAAATGACTTAGTAACCATCACTATTTTACCTTCCACTGTACTTGCATAGTTTCATATTTATTTTCAATTCAAATTTTCCACGTTATTTGGCCTGCTTTTTCAGGAAACACAAATAAAGCACTCTCAAACTCTATAAGCTACTCAATAAGGAATTTTAAGGCATAAGAGATTTACAACATAGATACCCACTAGCATACACGCACTTTACCTCCTACATGCAAGTAAGAAGTCCTATACACCACCCAGAGATCAGCGACTTGGAATTTCTTCTGCAACTGTCTGCATCATTAGTTCTGAACCTCTAAACCTCCATCTCTGAAAACAAACATAGTTACACCTCTGACCCCCCTCTAGAATTCTTAATCTAAACTATTTATAATGTGCTTTGAAAACTTCTTGTGGAAGTATCTAAATTTACATTATCTAAACTGGTAAGTTCTGCATTACCATTTTCGTACTCTGTAACAGGGCTGGAATACAGGCAGCAACCTAGGTGATAGTCTTGCCTGCTGCTTGGTCAGAGTTTCTCTGAAGCTTCACAATTAGGCCTTTCACCTGACCTATTGGCACAGCAATTCTCCTGGAGGTGTGATTTAGAATCAAACAAAATTTTTTTTAATTATTTATGCTATAGAAAGAAGTCAATGAAACACAACTATAGTTCTTTATTTATGACACCTCCACAGAACTCTAAAATTCCTAGCCTGTAATTTCGTTTTGGAAGCATGTTGGTCAATAGCCACGAAAATAATCTTACCTTTAGAGCGAGGGAAGACAGAGATGCTGTATATATAATTTGTATGTCCATAATACACCTGTAGACACTCGCCAGAGATCTGCCATCTTCGAACGCTAGCATCATTAGCACAGGAAAGGAATTCCATTTCACTGAGAATAGCTAAACCTCTCACGCAATCTTCATGTCCTTCACAAAAGAAAGGAAAACTTTCAATGCAGCTTTTCTTCCCATTAGCAGCAGTAAACCATTTTTATTTAGCTAACATCTACATCCTGGAAACCAAGCTTTATTATGTGAGCAGTCTGAAAAAGTAGATCATTGCTCATTATTCTTTGGGAAAAAAATCTAATTCTAAGTGTTATGTGACTTCTGGGCATACAACTTGAAAGACTTCAGACACTTTACCTACCTTAACTGTTCCATTTATATACAGTTTTGTGGGGTTTAATTTTTTTTCTATTTTTAAAAGAACACATAAACCGGATGAAATTACCAGTAAATGTTCTTTCACATCGGCCCGCCTTCCACAGTTTGATAGTTTTATCAGCTGAACCGGTCAACATTAATCCCTGTTCAGGCAGTATTTTCACTGCCCATATTGCAGCTGTGTGACCCTGCAAAAAACCACAACATTGTTAGACTCAACAGAATAAAGTTCAGAAGATCTATTTCATATTTATACAGAGAAACTTCATACCTGTAATGTCATCATACATCTGTCATTCAACCAGACCTTGGCTGTTGTGTCCCATGATCCACTTAATAGTGTGCCGAATTTCCCAGATGAGAGGCTGCAAACTGTAATGAACATAGAAATCAGCAATGAGAAGTTTCCTGATTTGCTACCATTCTCATGCCAGCAATTTAGAGAAATGTGTTTAACTAGATTAGCTTTCTATCAGTAGCATACTCAGTGTTGAGAAGTTTGGTGAAGAGTTAAATAGAACTGTACTTCTACTGCAACCTAGAAATGAGCCGCTTAAAGATCTCCTCATTTTCAATTTCAAAATTTCAAATCTTTTTTTCCATTCATATTTTAAAGTTTCTCTTAGTATCAGATCTCTTCTCAGACTAGAACATGTTGACAAACAGGTTAAATAACTAATCAAGACAGAACTTACACGAAGTTTTAGTTTTAAGATTACAGAGAAAGCCAAGATTTTATCAGCTTGATATAATTTATGTCCTCGAAAAGCAATATTACATAAAAATAAATTAGTTAGCTCATCTTCCTGCAAGGTAAAATTCTACTACCAAGAAATGGTGGTGACATTTAAAGATTTAGCAAAAAGATAATCTGCAAATGCTGCAGTAATACACTCGTATAAAACTAAATATACAAGCTGGTAATAAGTTTAAAATAAGTTTACGAAAAGAGCTAAGTCAAACAAAGCATACCTGTCCATATAATCATTCATAAAAGGAAAGTATGACCTTAGGTTTCTTGCTTCCGTGACTTCAGAGTGAACTGGAGAGCATTCTACCCCTGCCATTTGTCATGTCCTACTTTTTTTTTCACTTTAAAACAGATTTTACCATTAATGTAATTTTACATTTTTAAATGTTTTACATTACTGTAAAAATAGATAGAAATACTTTTTTTGTAGGGGAACCTACAACTTGCCTAGAACACATCAACCCTGTTTACACCTCTGGAGAGAGTATGTCACATATTATTTTAAATACTAGTCAATGCCAAGGTTCTCCCAGGGTTCTGATAAGTGCATAGTCTGTCCGATTCTTCCTTACACAATAAGATTATTTTCTTTCTTTCCCAGAGAAAACCAAGAGGCTAATAACAACAATAATAACTTAAAAAAATGGTACTGCTTAGCAGTCCAGGGTATTTTCAAATGAGTTTCCACAATCGTTCTTTAACACAGTTAAAGCCCTGAAACATCCAAGACTTGACTGTTCAAAGGTCCATTAAATACTAGATCAGCTCACGCAAAGACAAACTTAGTATGGCTAATATAAAAATTGCTGAATAGTTAATTATATAGCTTAAGAAAAAGAATACAAAGTTGATTTAATATGTCACATGCTGCACTGACCTGACTAAATAGATGAAATTTCTGCAGTGACCTTTTAGTCTTCACTATGTATTTAAAGCATCAATTACTATTAGATCCCCATCTATATAACAAAATGGGCAGTGAAAGTTTATTTAGGAAGCTCACTTTTATCAAGTAAGACATAAAAATTAAGCTTCATACATGGAGACCTAACAAAAAGCTCAAGAACTCAGTGTAAACTGGGAAGCCTTTGCAATGGAGACGCTGTATGAACAAAGATTCTAAAACCCTATATGCAGAATACAGAATTAAAAATTTGCTATGTTAAATGCCGAAGAAGTAAGAGTTATATATAACTTCTACAAAATTTCCTCTCGAATAAATCACACTAATTTTTATGCAACAAATTAAAAAAAAAAAAAAAAGGGACTACATACCTGTATTCTTATGACCCTTAAGGACGTAAAGGGGAGCTGTGTCGTCAACTGTGAAAATGCAAATATTATGATCATTGCCACCAGTTGCAATCAGCCCACGAGGATAGAGGTCACTTGGAGGTATGATGCACACACAAGATACAAAATTTGAGTGGCCACTCATACAGTGCATTTCAGTAAAACCCCTGTTAAGACTAAACATACATCATAATCAGTTTGGAGTCATAACAGAAACAGTACTTATCTCAGGCACTGAATTACAACAGGTGTTTTATATTCTGCTCTTGAATTAATAACTGTGCTTGCACTGTGCTCAATAAATACTATGGATGACCCAAAAAGAATAAAAAATTTCAGAGAAAAATTATATCCCAGCATTCCCAGTAAGCAATACCTAAAGCTTGCTTCTTACTTTTCAGTAACAACAGGCCTGGAAGTACTTAGCTTTGGTTTCCTTACTCACTAGCAAACACTACACCCAATTTGATCAGAAGGAGTTGTAGTTTGCCTTTGAGCAAACTTTTGCTGTCTCAGAATTCAAGTATGTATGACAATACGCCCTGCAGTAACAAAGCATGGAAATGAAGTAAGCTTACTGCCTCCCACATCTATTCATAGGCTTTCAATTAAGAGCACTGTAAAGGTTTAACTTTATGTTTATGCTCCAAAAAAAACTCACCATAATATATTACATCATACTATCATCCTTCATACTCTAATGCTTGGAAAGCTTTGAACACGTAGGGAAACCAAGACAATCTTCTAATTTCTAAAATGCCTTCTTTGCTGAACACAGAAAGCACAAATGAAGGTAACGTGCCTTCTGTAAAATTTAAATAACAAAAATAATACACAGCAGTTTCTTTACCTGCTGAACCCTGCCTACTGTAATCCCAGGGTCTTCAAAACAGAGAGAAGTGATCCTTACCAGAACTATGACTCTGAAGTAGTTACTCCTATATTCCTCACACAGGTCTGAAAACCTAGAGGTTACAATTAGTTCCTTTCCTGCAACAAATGTCTACATAGTTTAGCATGTTCTCTACCTTGTGATGAGAGATTCAACAAGACAAGCTTAATGAGATTAACCCTTCCTCCCCTCAACTGCAGAGCCTCAGAGATCAATTCAAACATACATGAAAAGATTCCTCCAGATTTACCAATTATCTGTTTCACTGGAAGTCAGCGTAAAGAACATCCATGCCTACCAACTTCTGAATGCAGTTCTGAAGTTCAATCTGGAGGCATGTGAGAAGATATATCCTATAGCTCCCTGTAACATCCTACATCTGCACCACCTCCTATTCACATCGCCTAGTGCTACCTCTTCTGGTTACAATGATATGCTGAAAAGCTTATTGAGTGAATTTAATAAGGAAAATTCAATAAGAGACAACTCTATACAACATGAATAGCATAAAAAAATATTGGTTCCCCCGCCTTGCGTTTAAATTTTTTGTATAGTTTTTTGTTCATATTCCATTTTATGTCTGCTCTGCACAAGCAAGAAAATATTGTCTTTAAAAAAAAAAATCAAAATATATTTCCTTGCTATCAAAACCGCAGCATTGTTACATACCAGAACTCCCTTGATACTGAACACTAAGAGGTAGAGATAGCGCGAACGTCACCAGGACTGGCGACGCTCAGGTTTACGGGTAACGTTAGCGCCTTCATATCGCTCTGAAGACACCGGCACTCTGAGCGCGCACAGCTCTCCCCAAAACGTGCCTCAGACATTGGGAACTCGCCCGAACGCCTCTAGAGAGCGGATTCCCGCCGCCACGCACCAGCCCGCCGCTATCCCAAGTCCTGTGGCAAGAAAAGGCCACGGGGACTCGCCGCGGCCAGGGCCCCGGCGGCGGCACCTCCGCGCCCATCCTCCCGGCCCGGCCCGCCCAGCGAAGGCGGCCCCGCCAACACGGCCGCGGCCCGGCGCTCACCCGTCAGGAGCCCAAAGACGCGCGGTCCGGTCCCGGGAGACGGAGACGAAACCGCCCTCGGGGAAGAGGCCTCGGGTCAGGCCCCGCACATCCTGTCCGTGCCCCAGCAGGGAGCAGCGAAGCCGATACGCGCCGCCCTCACCCGCCATGGCGGGAGCACGCCTCAGCGCCCTGACACAGCAACCAACCCTCCACCGGAAACCGCCGTGCGCCGCGCCGGAAGAGGCGTCAGTCCGAGACCCTGCGGCGCATGGGGGTAAAGGTAGGAGGCGGCGGGACTCTATCTCCCGGCAAGCACCGCGACAGACGGCAGGCGCAGAGTCAGCGCGCTCCCGTCGCGAGGCACTCTGGGTGGAATAGTCTTCTCGGGTGGCAGCAACGAGATTTCCGGCTGTCGCGATAGCGGGCGGTTGCTGTGATACGGGCTGCGTTCCCTGGCGGGGGTTCGCGGCCGCTCGGGAGTGCGGTGAGCTGAAGGGGCTGCCGCCGCCCAGGGAGCGGGGCCCGCGTACCCTCCTACAGCTGGGAGTGCTGTGCCTTCCACGGTTCCCCACGGCCCCAGCCTGTCCGGTGGGGAGCCTGTTTGAGGCATGGCCGACAACACCATCGTCTCATAGGTGTCTCCGAGCACTTGCCTCCCCGAACGGGGCCTGCGTGAAAGTTGGGGAGGGACTGTTTGCAAAGGTTTGTAGTGATAGGACATGGGGCAATGGGTGTAAACCGGAGAGGGGCGGATTTAGACTAGATGTAAGGAAGAGTTTCACGGTGAGAGTGGTGAGGCACTGGCACAGGTTGCCCAGGGAAGCTGTGGCTGCTCCATCCCTGGAGGTGTTTAAGGCCAGGTTGGATAGAGTCTTGGGCAGCCTGGTTTAGTGGGACATGATGCTGCCCATGACAGGCAAGCTGGAATTGGATGGGCTTTGAGGTCCCTTCCAACTGAAACTGTTCTATGGTTCATCAGTGGGAAACCAGTCTGCAGGTGCTGCAGCTGGGGCTGGTGAAGGCTGTCAGGATTTATCTGGCTTGCTTTCTAGTGGTGCCTGGGGGACTGTTTCCAGATGGATATTTACAACAGCTGTTGATTTCCGGATTGTTTAATGAGAGGCCTGAATCCTGTGGGCAGATGCTGAAACAATGAAAGCCACAAGAAGGAGTTGTCTGTTTAACAACAAAAACTGTAGAATGGCTGAGCATTGAAGAGGGCCAGCTGTCCCACCTAACTGATGGACCTTCCCTTGACCCTTCTGGGCTGTTTCTCTGTCTTCTGCTGTGCTTTCCATTAAGGAAGTGCTTTGGAGTTTTCTGAAGAAAACTGAACTCTTTTTAATAGGAGAAAGAATTAAGATTTGAAGAGTTGATCTCTGGTAGTTTTAAAGAACAAATGCAAATTAAAGGATTATTTTTATTCTTTACAGGGAGAACTTTAAAAAGGAACAAATATGGCCAGCAGTCACAGACCTCCAATAGCTCATCCTTCTTCAAGAGCAGGAATAGGGCTGACCACAAGGCCTCCCTCTTCATCAAGGACTCCATCAGCAACCAGAATAGGAACAGGGGTATGTTAAAAAAATAGAGCTTTGGTAGTTAGATTTTTATCCACCTTTTTTGTATTTTTTTTTAAGTACCATGGCTGGAGTGGTAGTTTCTCAGGAAGAATATTAAGATTTTAATTTTGTAGACTGTTGTGTTTTCTGATTTTGTCTGAAGGGGGTCAAGATGGTCTTAAATCAAGGGTTCACCTGGGAGACCTTAATAGCATTAATGTTGCTAGTAAAGGGGAACAATGAACAGCTACTGAAAAGTTATCTTTATACTTCTGTAGTAGGCATTTGACTGAAGCTTTGTTTACCTGAAGAGATGTAAATGCTAAAGATTCTTATGGGAACAGTATAAAGACTAACTTAAGCTTTTACTTGCTTTGGTAATTGCATAAGGACAATAAATTGATAATTCAAAGTTAAGTGTTTTGTGTTTGGGTTTTTTTGTTTTTTTCATTGGAGATGCCTCCTAGCTCATCAAGACCAGTTTCTCGTGGTGGTTCTTCAGCTGCTGGAGGAGTTTTATCATCTCAGATTAAAGTTGCAGACCGTCCAGTGACTCAACAGGGATTAAGTGGAATGAAAACTGCAATGAAAGGTATTTTGCACTGACAGTAGCCTTCAAGGTGCCTTCAAACATTTTAAAGAAATATTATTTTTTAAAGGAAGATTTTTAAATGCAAAGCTATGTTTACAGGAGTAGGAGAAAGAAAAGGAAGATTAAAGCATCTCTCTTTTTTTTCATTTGTTCCTGGCATTCAGAGAAGACAAAGGCATTTCTGAGCCTGAGCCATATTTAAAAATCATGTGAAAGAATAGAACAGGATAAATTGTGTCTTCTTCCACCACTGCAGAATAATTAAAATACTTTATTATATAGTGACTATTCGCACAGCAGAAAAAGTAATGTTTATCTTCACAGCAGTCTAAAATAGGTTTCTACCTTCTTTTGTTTTAGGCAAGTAAAATATATTCAAGAACACTGAGAATAAGGCAGTTCTCTGCCTGCAGATTCTGCAGATCATTTTCATAATTTACAGTTCATCAAAATTAGTTGTTTACTAACAAAACATCATCTTAATCTCCTTTGTCAGGTCCTCAGAGACAGATAATGGATAAAACATATTACCTTGGACTACTGAGGTAAGTTTTAAGAACACATTTAAACTACTTATGGTTTAATTCTCTCTTCCGTTTCTGATGTGAATTTTGTTGTATTTAACAACAGCATGGGATAAGTGGTGTTCACTTATAAAGAAATCTGTGTGGCTATAAGAGTTAAGGCAATTTTGCTTGTAGCTTGTAGGAGGAAAGGACCTTTATGCTGTGTCCAAGTATAGGCACGTTTCTTTGACATTTTGTTATTAGGCTTGCCTACATGTTATGCAGTTCCACAGTGTTAGTAAAATGAGGGCTAGTGATTTTAAACTTCAGCTTGTAGTACTTGGTAAGTCTGATAGCTCCTTACTGTCTAAGAAGCAGCATCACAAACGAAGCACATCTCAGTGGACGTTTCAGGTAGTCTACTAGGATTATACATTGAGCTAACACTGGCAAAGGCAAGGCCTTGTGGGAACTATGTTGCATATGCTACTTTGTCAGCATATCATATTGCTGTATTGGATAATCAATCCTAAAATAGTTATTTTAAATGTGGATGATATCTACATTCCATGAAATGATACTATGATTTTTTTTTTCTCTTGTCCATTTGAGAATAATTAACAGTTGTTTCACCAGCAGGGACAAAAAAACTAATTAAAACACTTCATATCCAGATTTTCTAACAAAGACTTATGTTTTTATCTGATAGAAACATGCTTCTTTTTCCCTCACTTATCCTGCTCTTCTTGGAAATACTCATCTGAAACAGGGAACAGCATTAGAGATATTGATTACGTGTCTTGTAAGATGTAATTTCAGTTTTATCTGTTCTTTAGTTGTACATTCCAACGTTAATGATTCTTTTTGTTTCTTTTATTTTCAGAAGCAAAACAAATGAACTCACAACAGAAATTAACAAGCTGCAGGAAGAAGTAGATATATACAAGCAAGAGAAATCTGTGTATTTGTCATATGAAAAAAGGTACAATATATTGCAGCTACTGCAGTGCCAACTTTCTCAGTCACAAGACTGTTCCCACATATTGTGGGGGCTTCAAGGAACCATTAAATAATTCTTTTTTTTCAGTATTTTATTTTTACGTATACAAATCTTCCCATCTTATGTTTGGCTTTTTGGTTTTTTATTTAGGGCAGAGGCTTTAGCTGCTGAGATCAAAGAATTTCAAGGTCAGCTAGCAGACTACAACATGGTATGCTGCTATCAGATTTTGATACTGAATGTTTTCCCTTGTCTCATTTACTTTGTACTGCTTTTACTTTACTTCAGCATATTTTTTATTTAAATTTTCTGAAAAAAAATGTACTGTCTTATACTATCTTTTATTCAGCTGTTGGAAAGGAAAAAGATAGAAACTAGGGAAACTGAAAGCAAAACGAAGGTGTACTATACATTTGCAGAGCTAGTTGCATGTGAATTTAAGAAAATACTGCTTCGAAATATTTGTGAGTTTTGTAGAGCTATATGTAATGATGATTACTTCTGAAAACTTCGTGTATTCTATTAAGATGACCATATCATATTTTTCCATTGGCAATAACAGAAAATTGATATATTTTCACAAAAGCTTTTTAAGTATCTAGTTATTTTTCCGATTTTTTGGGTGTAATTAAAAAAAAAAAGGAGAGCAATAACAGTTTGGAATTCTGTCTTCTTTCAGGTTGTGGATATACTTAATACTAATACAGATATATCAGAAGTTATTCGAGATTACAATATGGTAAGAACTGGGATATTTGCGATGTTTGAACAATGGAATGGTGTGTGTTACGTTCTTGGTGCTTTGAACATATGACATAGTAAACCAACGTAGCACTGTGTTTAAACTGACCCATTTTTCCAGTTGAATTCACCATAATATTGGCAATATGTATGTACTAAGACATTGTCTGAAATGTTGCATTAGCATGCCCCGTGATAGTTTTCTGTGATTTAGATTTGAGAAGGCTGTCATCCCAATCCAAATTATGAGTGTTAAAATGCATTCTTTATTTGACTTGAAAGCATGGAATGCTAGTCTCACAAAAGGCAAATTCACTAGACTGCACTGCCTTGTAAAGGTGCCGTGTCTTCTTTTACCTTCTATCTTTCAAATTACTCCAGTGCAGTAAATACTAAACAGCTCTCTGACATGGCTAACCATGAAACTATTTAGCTTTGGCATTCCTTTACTTTCTTTTATTTTCTAACATAGTTGGAGTCTTCCCCTACATATTAAGGCCTGAGTGGCATTAGCTGCGTTCTCTTTCTTATGACACTTTGCCCATAAGAAAAAGAACCTAGTTTTAAAAAAGGTCATTTTGGTAGCGTGGAAAGCCATCAGAGTGTTTCTTGGTCAAAGCAATAGGGTTTTTTCCCCCTGCAGTTTCCCCCTGTATTTATCCGAAAAATAAGATCAGTATGTCTGTTTCATAGAGAGAAGAATGCTTTACAAGTGTCAGATTTTCATTTTTTAGACTTAAACAGTATTTTACTAAGTGATCCAGCAGTAGATTCTGCAGTAATAAGAAGTGAATTGGTTTGTTACAAACTTGATTGTATTTCTTTTTCAAACATAGAGATGCCCTCTTACTTCCTTTTGTTTCCAGTGATAGAGTGCATTTTCAGGTCTTTCTTCAGTATCAACTGCAAAAAAACCTCTGGAGCAGGCAGTCACTGCTGCTCCTTCCTCTACTGCATTCTGAGCAGCTTCTTGCTCATTTGAAGCTAACATTTGATTTGTATATAAAATCTGTATCTTTATTATTATATGCATTTTTTTTTCCTTTTTAAGTTAAAAGTTCAGAATGATCGAGATGCTCAGAGTGTGGATAAAATTTTCACTGAAAGACAAGCGTAAGTACATGAAGTATATGTTTCTCCAAAGCTATTAAAATCATAACTGAACTTAACCAAATCGGGGTGTTATCTAGTTCAGAAGTTCCATAACAGTGCAGTGATGCCTGAGCAATTTCAAGCTGGGCTCTATCTTTAAACTCTTCTGAGTAACTGCTGGGAAGATACTTAACCCTGTCATCCAGGAGGAGTTTAGGTGGCAGTGGAGAAGCCTGTCTTTTGGCAAACTGCTGTCAAGGTCCTGGGTTTTGGTCATTGTGTTGTGGAGTAGCAGAGTGGGGAAAGCAAGCAGGAGTGGGAAATAGATCTCACATTCCTATATGGTAATGTAGGGGTGTGCAGAGGGAAGGATGAGGACAGTGAGATGTTTGCACTAAGAATTTATAAGCAATGAAAATGGCTTGTGTAGTGATAGGTTGAGAGGATGAGTTTGAGATGTTTAATTGAATTACAGGAGGTGTGCAGGAGTAAGGGTGATCCCAATGATGAGACTTGATTTATAAATATGCGCTTTAAAAAAAAATCCAAAACAATTTACCATTGAATAATAAGTGACTTTTCAATAATACTGTTGTTTTCAACAAATGTCTGTTCTACCCTTGAATGCATTTTTAAGTATTAAGAAAATATGGAAAGAAAAAAACTGATTCAGTAGCAAACTAAGGCATAAAGATACTAGTAATACTAATTTATTTTATCATTTTTAGTAATAATAATTTATTGTTGTACTATATGTAGACACGTATAGCAGAATGGAGCAGTTGACCTTGTTCTGCTAATTCGGGTTAAAAACAAAACTCAAATGCTCTGTTCTCCCGCTGTGTTAATTTTGCCTGTTAGAATACTGAGCTGTGACATCATTGGTTTGGATTCAGTCCCCAGTCTGGCTGTGATCTGCTTCAATGTCTGAGATAAATTAGTTTTCCTTTTTGGACTTCTTCACAATTAAAGCAATAGTGATTATGCGAGCTTCACATGGTGCTTTGTAAAGATTTATTAGTGTTAAGGAATAGAGAGCCCTCCCCCCAGCATGAATAACTAAATAGACTTATGAAAGGTGGATTGTGGGTATTTTTTGCGTATTTGAAATATCTGTTGTGGCATTAACGCACGCAGCCATACCTTGTTATGGATTAGACAAGATGAAAGGAGATGGACTGCTTAGTATCTTTTTGTATTGCACAATCTTGTTTAATATCTTTATCAATGATCTGGATAAGATGATTGAGTGTTCCCTCAGTAACTTTGCAGATGATACCAAACTGGGCAGGGGTATTAATCTGCTTGAGGTTAGGAAGTCTTTGCAGAGGGGCCTGGACACGCTGGATCAATAGGCCGAGTTCAAGTGCTGGATCCTTCACTTCAGTCACAACCCCATGCAACACTGCAGGCTTGGGGAAGAGTGGCTTGAAAGCTGCCCGGAATAAAAGGAGGTGGGGGTGCTGGTCAACAGCTGGCTGAACATGAAGCAGCAATGTGCTCAAGTAGTCAAGAAGGCTAACAGTATTCTAGCTTGATTTTGGAGGTCTTTTCTGAACTTAATGATTTTAAGATTCTCTAAGTAGCATGACGTGGAAGTACAAGTTTACTACAGTTTTGGGAAGTCAGTTCATCATGCATTGTTTAAGACATTAACTCTCCTCAGTTACATAAGAGTCTATGTATTTATCCTCAATAAATCCATCTTCCACTGGCGCAAGTGCTTGATTTTTCTCAAATATTACTATGGGTTCTTCATCATTTGTATTCAATACTGTAGGAAAAGAACTCATGTCTGCTGAGAACTCTTGCTCAAACATCTCTGAGTCATTTTCTTCCAGACGATGGTGACTGTAGCTCATCAAATAGTAACACCAGGTCGGGCATTTTATGGCAATAATAATCAGGAGTGTAGTGCTTAGGACAAACCCTAAGACACCTGCTAGGAAGGTCCAACTTTTACCAATAAGTGGGAGCTCTTTAAAACAGACAGGAAAAAAAGAAGAGTCATCTTCAGGAGAAATATGAGTAAGAACTCAGGTATTATTTTTTTTCACAGTTAAATTCAGAACTTGTAAAATAAACAGTGGTAGGAGAATTACTGAGTGTCTCCAAACCTTTAATAGAATGTTATTGCTATTTTATTAGAGAGTTAGTAATATCAGTCAGACCAAAAATGTGTAGACATCTCATACTTCCTGGCAATATAAGTCTGCCATGTACGTGTATCAAAAACAATAGTTTCAAAGTCAGATAAAGTTCTGGGGACATATACAAAGTCAAGTAATCTTTTTTTTTTTTTTTTTTTTTTTTTCAAAATTTGAATTCCAAGAGTGGGCTTTAGGGAAAAAAAGAAATCAGTAATGTATCACCTAATTCCTAAGCTTAAATTTTTGTTTGCTGATGATCTCTGCACCCTAAAATATGACATCATTTGTCTGGCATATTTCTTTTATAATAAAGATTTCAATAGACTGTAGTTGCCAGTAATCTTTATTTAGAAGCTGATTTTGTGTGCTGGACATTGTACTAAAATAAATTATAGTTGCTGTAGCAAAATAAGTGTATGGTAGTGGTGGCATACAATTTGTGTACGTGTTGGAGTATTGATATTACTTCTACTTTAGCCAGAAGCAAGAAGTAAAGCATTTCAGTACGGAAGAGTGGAGAAGAACATTAATTTGTGTGTAAGAAAAAAAAAGACTTTACCAAAAGAAAAGCTAGACCATTGCAGAGTGATGGTGAAAGGGACGTCAAAAGGTGAAGAAAAGTAAGGAGACCATCACTGACATATTCAAAGAATGTGGGATGGGTCAATCTGTGTCCTTTACACTGAACAAACTTGCGAGCAGCTCTTTCACGTTTCAAGAAGGCAACTACATCTGGAAAGGAGTTTGGAGGAAGTATAATTGAAAGTTTTAAAGATGTTTCCCTAGTTCTGTTAGGCAGAGATCTGGACAATTATCTAGATTTCAAGCCTTTGAAATTTCATCGTCAGTTTGTGGTATTATTTGAGAATTCGGGAGTAGTGTATCCATTTTATACACTTACTCAATAGAGCTTAACATTTACGATCATGTGCCTACAGTCTACCAAAACCTGGAAATATGCTTGTTCTGTAGCCCTGGCTTTTGTGGAAGAATTATCATGTACTAGGAATACAAAACAGTGTGAGATTATGGAACAGCAAATCAGACAGTCTGTGAGCAGTAAAGCAAAACATTGGTGTATTACCTGCATGTGTTCTATTGTTTCCAGTGGTGGTGTTGTGGGTCAGAGCTGTTGCTAGGTCACTACTTTTAAGTTTACTGACAGAAGTGGAAGTTACAGTGCTTTCTAGAGAAGCTTTTTGAATTCTGCAGTCATCTGCTTGGATATCTGCTGTCACGATGGAGAACTTTTCCATGGTGTTTTGGAATGTACATGTAGTGTTGTCTTCATTTTCTGTGAATGTGAGCAGTGGAAAGGCTATGACGTAATTAATTGGCACTCTAGTCTAAAAAAATTTCATCGATAACTAACATTACTGCAAAATACCGATAGGTTGATAGCGGTTGTTATCCAGATCAGAAAAAAAAGCCAAAATGAGGCTGTTTGATGTAAAAAAGCATGGAATGCTGCTCTTGCCAAACTTACCCATTGTCACGTTGGAGGTAGTTAGCCATATCTGTAAATCAAGCAGATCACAGGTGCAGGTCCATGGGTTTCCAGCTAAAACAATTTTAACCAATTTAAAAGGTGATTTTATATGAAAAGATTTTAGGTAGTTATACTGTAGATTTAAAACTGCCAGTCTTTTTAGAAAACTGAAGACATCTGAATCTAGTTGAGTAATCATGTTATAGGATAGATTCAACACTGACAGCTGATTTAATCCTGCAAATGCTGCTTTATGAACTGTGCTAACATAATTGTTACTGATATCGAGAGTTACAAGTTTTGTCAGATTGCAGAAGCTGTTGTTATGAAGTACATTAATCAAGTTTTCATTCAGATAAAGTTCAGTTAGGTTAAAAAACCTTTGAAGAATCTCTTTGTCGCTGTCTTTTAAAGTGATTTTATTGTTTTTGAGGCTTAATTTAGTAACATTTAGGAAAAGATCAGTGGAGATATTAGAGAGGTTCTTTCCAGACTCCTCACAAGTGACCTGTGATAAAAAAAGAGAATGACAACAATTAAATACTCTATGGAAGTCTGGGGATGAAGCTGTCTCAGTGATGACTAGGAAGGGTGTGAAAAAGTTTTCTTGTTCTTTTTCATGCCAGCAATTTAAAAGAAAAGTTCAACTGCTCTTCATGCAATCTTATTTATATTTGCCTTAGTGTACGTCAGGTCTGATGACAGAGGAATGATGACTACTAGTGCATACAGACTTGAAGTTCCAAATTAGTGGTATTTAAACTTTGTTTGAGATGCAAGGCTCTTTTTGAGATGATCATCCAAAATATAACCAATTTGGCATGCTAATTTGGAATTAATAGTATTTTAGAATTCTTTGTAAAGGCTGAATAGGTAGAAAAAAATTCAGATTTTTTTTTTTAGAAACAGATATGCTTACTCTTTAAAGCATCATCCAGTACCTGACAGGAGCCTACAAGAAAGCTGGGGAGGGACTGTTCGTGAAGGCTTGTAGTGATAGGATGAGGGGCAATGGGTATAAACTGCAGAGGGGCAGGTTTAGACTAGACCTAAGGAAGAATTTCTTCACACAATGAGTATGGTGAGGCTGTGGAACAGGTTGCCTGGGGAAGTTGTGGATGCCCCATCCCTGGAGATGTTCAGTGCCAGTTTGGACGAGGCCTTGGGCAGCTTGATGTAGTGGGATGTCCCTGCCCATGGCAGAGGGGTTGGAACTAGATGATCTATAAGGTCCCTTCCAACCCAAACTATTCTATGATTGTATCTTTGGAGCAGATCTTTTTATTGTAAGTATTGCGCTTAAATTAATTTTGGGTTTCTGAGTTGAAGTTTAGCATAGCTGCAGTGTTTTCAGGTTTGAGAGTATTTACTCTCAATACCTTGAAACTTATCTATTTTCTGAAAAGGAAGTCCTTATATGTATGTGTGCATCACTGCAGGCTGCAGTTTAGTGTCAGAATACTTGAACTGGCGTTAAAAGTAGATTCTAAGTACTGGAAACAGATTGGTTGTGTTATCCTTTCCTAAAGAAGTAGCCTACATTCAGCTTGTTATTGCTGCAGCCAGATTGAGAGTAAATAGTGCAATACTGATTTTATCACTTGACTGTTAGTCAAGTCCCCTTACTTTCCCTCCATTCCCCAATATATACAAAATCCATTAAATTAATCTCTGAAAAAAAAATATAAAATTTCTTCTATACATTTGGACCTGACTTAGGTAAATGCTTAAGTCAATAAATCTCACTAACTTGAGCAGTAGTTGCTCTTGTCTAAATAACTGTTTCTTTTTAGGTCTGTCCCAAAAATATAAAGGAAACTTTCCTGTTGACTGCAGAGATTTTTGGCTGAGATATAAAACGATCTCAAATATGTTTCAGTGTTATTCAACCACTTAACGACTGCCAACAGCTAATTGTCCATTTTGCAGAAAAAACACATCTTCATATTTGTCTCAATGTGCTTCTTTCTTCAGGAATTTTAAGTTTACAGAGTAGGTTTTAAAATGCCTTTAGCTTCTAGTTTATTTTTGAGAATTAATTTACATACATATAAAACTTACAGTTTGAAGAGTAATGTTGCAGTCAGCAGTGACTGGATTTAAAAACAGTGGTCCAGCATAGATCACAAGCCAATGCAATTTCATCTTAAAGCCTAGCAAAAAACAACACTTCTGTATACATTGACCAGAATACCAGTGTCTTCTGTAATGGTAGTTTAACAAATTATTAGATACAGTTATTTCAATGATAATTTATTCAAGTTTGTTCTACAAACATAGCTACAGAATGTAAAATTAAGTGGAAAACCACAGATTATCAGAATTAATGCATTCTGCTTTTACTTAATTGACCCAAACCTAAATTCTGGTGAGCAGACTGTATCACCAAATAGAAAAGGGATTGACTGGGTAAGTTAACAGGCAACAGTTTCACAAATGGGTAAAGCAATCAGATAGGGTTGGACTCCTTAACATCCCTGTTGAAGCAGTTATGGGTGTAGCAATTAAGGGGCAGACCTTGTTGATGGGGGTGACAATTGACATCAACTTTATTTAGAGAATGCAAACCTTATAGAGTGCTTCTGTATCCAGCAACAGCTATCCCAGTGAATTTCTACCCGTGAGAATCCTGCAGTACACCGAGTGCAACACCCATGATTCCCACAGATGTGCCTCTTATCTCCATGTTTTCCACCTAGAGCATTCCTTTCCTATTAACCCATGGGTCTTTATTAAAGATTCCAAGGTTGCAACAAGCTAGCAAGCATGAGAACATTGGCTGTTTGCTCCCTGCTTGCTGCTGATATCGCAGGTGTGTCAAGGCATCAGCCGTTTGCCCCAGCACACACGCAATACTGGAATCTTTATGCCCACATATGGGTACTGGAAGGCTATGATAGGAGTAAACTGCAGAAAGTATTCAGGCATGCATGCTCTCTGTAAATAATTTCTCTTGTTGCCTGTGACAGAGACAGGATACTGTACTAGATGGATTGTTGGTTTATCGAGTCATATTTCTCTTATGTTTTTACAAAAGTTATTAAGCAGTTTCTGTGGGTTTTTTTTTTTTTAGTAGATTTATCTTCTAATATATTTATTATCCATAATATAACATATATCACATGACATACACCTATATTATGAAGGTGTAGTTGTTCCTTTGATCTTTGGAACTAAGTAAACATAGTTCAATTTGTTGCGCTGGAGTTCTCGTATTGATTTGAACCTTATTTTATGAGAGTCAAGAAAGCTTTTCTAACAAATGGTATTCACTGCAAAATTAACTTTTCTCATAGAAAGTGTCACCTGTCTCCTTTGAATCAGGACTTATTTGCAAGATCTACTAATTTTGAACAGGAATGTTAAACCATCTCAGTCAGATCAGTCCCTGTTTATGCCAGACTTGAATTAAAATGTTGTGTAAAAGGTATTTTTACACAAAAGATTATGCCTTAATTTTTACACTTTTTCTTAAGCACCTGTATAGAAAAGATAGTGGGCTAAGTGAATCTCAGTATCTCCTTCCCAGATTCCTATCCTCCATATTCAAAAAGACCTGAAAGATAGGGTGTAAGACACTTACTTAAAATGCCTACTGGATTTTGAGCTGTAGAAAGTATACACTGAATTTAACATAGAAGAATTGGGGAGCTGAAGCTCAACTGCATGAACAATACTAATTATAGGCAACTAGTCAAACTAAAATAACTTCCACCAATCTTTAAAAAGAGTGCCAGGAGGCTTTTGCTGATCAGTATGGTGTAGAAGAGAACAAAGTGGTCAAATCTAATTGATTGCTTCTATACATTTGTATGTTTGCAGATTGACCTTCTTCACCTAACTAAATCTCTAACTTCTTAGGAAGAAAAAGAAGTTAAATGGCACTTACAGAGCTCTGATCCCCAGTGCATTGCTGCTGCTATTGGAAATTTACATTATATACAAAAAGAGCTCATAAACCTTTCCTGTTTAACATTATCAGGGGCAGGGGCAAGGAGTCCTAGCAGAAGCAGCCACTCTGGTGTTTTGTTCTGTATTAAGTATTGTTCTCTTCAGTGCTGGTACTGATGGCCTGCATGCTTCTTGGAGCCAGTTTGTATATTGCTAGTTGAAAACATGATGCACTTTAAAAAATCCTGGTATAGACTATGTTAACGGTAGGATTTGTGGCATACTTTGACTTTAAAGATGTTCAGAAGCAGAGTAGGTCTTAGCCAGTCAGTCTAGAGATTAGTAGTAGTATTGTAGTTTGCAGATTTCCAGAAAAATACTGTCTCTGATAGAGTGGGAAAATAGAGTTAAATGTTATTTTAAAATTTAGTCAGTAATCAAATAATAACAATCAAGTTGAAATTAAAAGTTAATTTAAAAGTTTTTCTAAACTTCAGGCAAAAAGTTAACATGTCTGAATGAACTTGAAAAATTAATTCCTTTCGAAAAAATTACATATGTCTAAGTCAAAAACAGTTCCTATATTTTACGTTAGCTTCTACTAAAATGTTAGATGGCTTCTAAAAGATTTTTGGTGGGGAACCTGTATAAAAAAAAAGGAAAACATCTAATTTTAATTGCAGTTTAGCTTTTTACTAGAACCAGAATTTAAGAATTGTTTTTTAAATCACGTGCTTTGGAAAGAAACTGAGCCTGGCAATACATTGGTAGTACCTTGATGTTTCCTTATAACTAGAAGTGTTTTCTTAAAATATTTTCCTTGGAGAACATTTGAAGATTTCATTATTTAATAGTAATGTGATTCCTATTGTTTTTCTTGTGTTTATAAAGACAGATTTGGAGAGGTAATGGAATTTATATATATGATCAGGTAGTCTGCTTTTCAGAGAAGAAACAGACTGTTCTCTGGCTTTCTACTGTAGTACAATTTACTTAACAACTTGGTGTGTCTAAGGTTCATAGTAATTCCTGAACTTTTAATGTGTCTCAATATACATTTGTTTCTTTTCTAGCAACAAAATTATACTTGTAAATCTTTACCTAAATTTTGAAAAAGATGTGCTAAGCAGCTTACCTTTCTGTCGTTTCTTAGAGGCAGCACTGACAAGCACTTAGAGGTGCACTGACAAGAAATAATACGGTGCAACAGCACTTTGATTTTGTTCAACCTTTGTACCTGATGAATAAGCAGGCTGTGTAAAAAAAAAAAAACCTAGAAAGTCCTTAGCAAAAGATTTACTAGGTTGAGCAACTTCTTATAATCATCTTGGATTTAATTGGATCTGCAGCCAATAGGCATGTCTCAGAATATTATGCCCAAGTGTCAAATTCCAGATCACACAGGAAGAACTGAGTTAAAATGGCACCAAAAATTTACAAGCAAGTTGGGTTATAATCAACTACAGAAATGCTGGAAACTGAAAGACTTGCATTTTTTGTGTGATCAGCCAGCAAACAAAAAAAATCAAGATATGTGCGTACTATAATAAAGATCTCTAGTAGTTTGTTAAATCTGCATTAAAATCTCATGTTTTGGAAACACCAACATACAGGGTGTGATAGATAAAGCTTATTTACAAAGAATTACAGGCACTTAAAGACATCTGTTATATGGGCTATATTTCATGATGAAATTCTGAAAAGATATCATGCTTGCTGTCATTTGCAGGCATGTCTGTGCCAGCTGAAAAAGGGGTTATATTGATGCACAAACACTATGTACAATAAATTTTTTCTTGCATTGGTGCTTATTTTCTAAGCCACTTTCTGTCCAATTCACAGCATTAAGCTACAAAACTGTTCAGTGTACTCTCGTTCTCCATTCCTCACAAATATCTGGTTGTAGAAACCATTTTACTTCACTACCGCTCCTTCATGTTATTGCTACTTTGATATCCTTAATATCTCAAAATATTCTGCAAATTTTCCAAGCCTCATCCCTGATTCAGCTTTATCAGTGACATCTAGCAAAAGCAGTTTCTAAACAAAAGTAATTAGAAATATTTGGTACATAACAAGAGTATCTTCTCAGTGATGCACAAGGGCAGAACAAGAGACAATGGCCTCAAACTGGAGAATAGGAAGTTCCATATAATGTAATAAAGATTCCATTTACTGTAGGAATGACCAAACATCAAAACATTGTACAGAGAGTTTATGGGATCTCCATTCTTCAGGATATTCAAAACCTACCTGAACAAGACGTTGACCACCTTGTGTAGGTAACCATGCTTTGAGTAGTGGGGCTGGGCTGGAAGGCATTCAAAATTTCATTCCAACTCCAGCTCTGCTATGCTGCTATGAAGTTTTCCTTATTCGCTCGCCCTGAGATTATCCTTGTGCAGTTCCACTATTCTGCTTTATCTTTTAAGCCTGGGGGCAGTCTTGGCTGCAGTCATTGATCTAATAGTGTCAGCTACACAAATTTTTGGCATCTTTTAACTCAGTAAGAGTTAATGAAAAACAGAACAAAAATAAATCCTGAAGGAAGGTATCCAGCTGATTTTGTCTTTCTTAATAAAAGAAGTCATCCTGGAAACAAGCAAACAGTTTAAACAATCTTTCATGAACTGTAAAGGAAAGGAAGATGTGCTTTTCAGGGTCTCAAGACTTTTTGTTAATTTCCTTTATCTTTAGCTATGTCTTCAGATTGACTCTAGCTTTCAGGAATTTCATAGAAATTACTAGACAATGCATCAAACAGTGAAAACAACTTTGTATGCCTTCCCTGAATCTGCTAATACATTTGCTTATAGCTCACTATAGCTGCCGTGGTAGAGAAGTTTTTATGGTTGCCGCTCATTGATTTTGTAAAGAAATTATAGTAATGAATGAAATCTCAGGAACAGCTATTATTTTTAGTTCTTCTGTGGTTAAGAAGCTCCTCACTGCCTAAGACTCTGAAGTCACTATCCACTTTTACAAGATCTAACAATTCCTTACTAAAGAAAGTCATCTTGATCTTGTAAGTCCTGGTATTTGTATGATGTGTTTTCTATATGTGCAGTAACAAATCACATACCAACATTTTTATTTCAAACTTTTTGTTTTTATTCTAGGAATTCACTGATTGAGAACAATTGAGGAGTAGTACACTTTTGCTAGTGTTGAAGACTATGCAGATAGACAGGGTGGGAGTGTTGAAAAGTACTATGTGGGTACTGTAAGGGCAAATAGTTCTTCATCTTCTGCATTCTGTAGTGTGGATGTTTATACAGCTAATCCAACTCCAAGTTAGATACGAATAGATAACTCCTTTTTTTAAAGTCTGAAGTTTTTGTTAAAGGATCATTTCTGAGACTGAAGAAATACTGGAATTTGAAATGAGTACTTAAAATAAGCATCAGCTAGTAGAAGTTACAAAACCAAAAACATTCTATTTTTACAGCACAGAAAAGCTAATTCAGGGTGTGGAGGAAGATATCGAACATCAAAAGGTTGTAGCAGATGACATAATAAAAGATATGTCACAGGTGAATCAAGCTAAATACACGGAGATGAAGGCAGCAAATGAAAAACTCTCCCAGGTTGGTTTGTTTCATTGTGCTTACCTGAAATGTTTATCAATGTGGCTCCATTGATTCCAGATAAAATTTAAATATTAAAAAGCTAGAGAACAGAGTAATGTAATAAAAAGCTTGCTGGTGCATTAATCAATTGTAGAAGTGTCTGAAAAATAACTACAGCAATTAACTAAAACCAAATACTTTTGTCTTCTTGTATATCTTATTTTAAGAACTAATTATTTTTTTAATTTTCCTTTGAATTTGGGCACTGATACACAGATTTTAAACCCACTGTAGTGCTTACATATTTCATAATGTGTAAAAAGCAAGTGAAAGGGAGAACCAACCCCTGCAGGTATTTTTAGTTCACCTGAGCAGACAGTTTCCTTGCTGTGTACAGAACTGAATCTGACTGGGTTTTTTTTGTTCTTGTGTGTCTGAATGTATCTGAACTGGGCTTTTTAAACTTTTTGTGACTTCGCTAATCTTAGTGTTAATGAAAGCAATAAGATTTCTAGGTTCTCTGGGATAATCTAGCTTCAGACATACAGTCTTAGAAAGTTTCTCTGTGTAGTCTGTACAGAGACAGTGAAACACACCTTTTGAGGTCAGTGTCTTAGGATGAGCTGAATCAATAACCAGGGCCTACCTATCTCTTTCTGGACTATGAATTAACTGTGGTGGCTAATTTTTAAGCCTGGCTTTAAAATTCTGAAGTAGAAATGATAAATTCCACACTCTGTACTGATTATAAGATAAACAGTGGAAAAGAGGCAAACATTTTTTTATTGTAGTCAAACTGCAAATAGCAGTAGTAAGAGTTTATTGGAAAATCTGGATGCTGAATCTGAGTATTACACCTGAATTACTTGGAGAAGCTAGACAGTCTTATCTTTTAAATTTTAAGAGCAGCAATGAGATATTTTACAGCACTTAGTAATTCTAAGTTGCAGAACAAAAAAGTAATTCATCAAGTAGTAGTTTTTATCTTAATTTTGCATATTTTTCCCTCTTTAGGAACTGGTTGTTCAAGAGCAGGAACTGGATGCATTAAATGTAAAGGAGGAGGCTCTAAGAGCTGTAAGTGTGGAAACAAGTGACCTCCAACTGAACTTTAGCGTAAAAAATAATATAGTAGAAAAATTCCCATAATCTTTCTGATTAAATTTTCAGATACTGTAGGATCACAGAATCACTAGGCTGCAAAAGGCCCCCAGGATCATCTAGTCCAACCATTCCTATCAACCACTAAACCATGCCCCTCAGCACCTCATCCACCTGTCTTTTAAATACCTCCAGGGATGGTGACTCAACCACCTCCCTGGGCAGCCTGTTCCAGTGCCCAATGACCCTTTCTGTGAAAAACTTCATGCCCTAGAATGGGAAGGCAAAACTGCCTCTGTTATGCACCAAAAATTTCTAATTAATTTTGGTTAAAAATTGCTTTTGCTAGATGCCAAGAACAAAATTTTGATAACAATAGTGAGTTTTCCTAGCTTTTTTACTTGTGTGGTTTCAAATAGTTTGTGATGTGTGATTGATTTGAAATTAATCTCTGAAAATTAATGTGGTATTATCGTTCACATCCTTCTTAAAGACTTGTGAGACTTAGTTTTTCAATATATTTTCAACTTCCAGGATGTGTGAGAATGTTTTTCTTGTTCAATATTCTATTTCAAAAGCCGCTGGCATTAGAAATACAAAGTGGTACCTCCTAAGATATTTTTATGCCTCATACATACTTCTATTCACACTTCTATTACACTGCCATATTGCTAGATTTATATCAATTTTCTCATATTGGGTCTTTCAGAGATAGAAGGATTTAAGAGTGAAAGCATACAGTCCTATATACAGAAACTGTAATTTTCAAAAGCTTACTAGAAATTTTTTCAGTCTGTTTGAATACTGTATACAGTTTGTGATCCTGTAGAAATTATGAAATAGCACATCTACTCAGAAAATTGGCCTGAACTCATAAAGTGAGAATTAGCTGACTAGGATACTCCATTCCAGAATATACAATATTTGAGAATATGTATTATAAATTTTATTGTTTATAATGTCTCTGTACCTTTGTAATAAATAAGCTTCATTTTCAATGTATAGGTAACTCTTGCTTAACTAAAATATAACTTCTGAAGATAGTAAGCGTTTGTTTTTCCCAACAGGAAATAGCACATTCCCAGGTGAAACAGGAGGCTGTGCAACTCTATGAAAAGCTCCATGACCTTGAGGAACGTCGAGGTCAAATGATTGCTGAGGATAAGAACATGGAATCTCCACAGGAGGAAAGAGAGAGATTACTAAAGCAGGCAAGAACATGAAATGTTATCATGTAAAAGATCTGTAAAAGAGTCAGTATTTTAAGGAATGACTGTACTTGAAAATACTCGAGTTTGAATCTTGCTTTTATTTGCTCTTTAAGCAGCAAAATAATCTGAAATTAAGAACAGTTAATTGATTAGCTGGATTGGAAGTTTCAGGTTCAGCCAAAACAAAATTGGCACAGTTAGCTTTTCAGCTGGTTGGTTTGTTCCGATTTATTAGTCACATTGGTATTGGAAAACCAATTGTATTGAGCGGTTCTATAACATGACTCCAGACAGTATCATTGTGGGGTGCTGAGCAGATGTACTAATCCAGGATTGATTTAGTTTATAGAATCATAGAATCACCAGGTTGGAAAAGACCCGTCAGATCATCGAGTCCAACCATTCCTATCTAATACTAAACCATGCCCCTCAGCACCTTGTCCACCCGTCCCTTAGACACCTCCAGTGAAGGTGAATCAACCACCTCCCTGGGCAGCCTCTGCCAGTGCCCAATGACCCTTTCTGTGAAAATTTTTTTCCTAATGTTCAGCCTGAACCTCCCCTGGGGGAGTTTGAGGCCATTCCCCTGTCACTTGGGAGAAGAGGCCAGCACCCTCCTCTCCACAACTTCCTTTTAGGTAGTTGTAGAGACCAATGAGGTCTCCCCTCAGCCTCCTCTTCTCCAGGCTAAACAACCCCAGCTCTCTCAGTCGCTCCTCATAAGGCTTGTTCTCCAGCCCCTTCACCAGCTTCGTTGCTTATGAGAGTCTATGCTGTATTATGTATCTATCCATATATGCTATATGTGGATTTTGGGACTGAATGATACTGGTAAGTATCTCCAGTTTTTAAATGTGTATTGATAAAGCAGGAGAACATTCAAAGAGTCATTGTTTGACAATGTGACAGCAAGTTTGTGATTTTTTTATGCTGAGTTTCTGTTGCCCGTATACTGCATTGAGGTCTTTTTTATTTTCCTTTTTTCATTTCTACATTTTATTTCCTATGTTGAAGTTGTTATACTTTTTTATAGGTTAAGGATGATAGTCAAGAAATAGCAAGCATGGAAAGACAGTGAGTAAACCCATTATACTGTTGCTACAAATTACACTTGGATCTTAAAGACAGATAGCTGAATTCTATCACATATTTCTGTGGACTTCTAGAACATCACCACATTTTCAAGCCTCCGCTAGTGTCAAAATTCCACAGGGAACAGAACATATCCCTCTATTTCAGCTAAACAACTCTTATAGTGGTAGGACATTAAGATCTGCAAAATAACATGCTTCCTATCCTTATAAGCATATCCTTGAGAACATAAATTGGTAGTAGTACTACCATAAATTTTAAAGCTGAAGATGATGTTCACTCCTAAGGGCTATTCATCTAGGACATCAATTAAGTTGAGCTTACATTAATCTGCAGTCACATTTTCATAAGTTTGTGTTATGTGTTCTTATACCTAGGATTTAACAAAGTTGCTTAGAGGAAGTTCAATTCTAAAGAGTAACAGGGTGTCACTTCTTGGTTCTTGGGTACTTTCTGAAGATTTGCCAAAAACTCTGGTAAATGTCACAATTAATATAATTTATTGAGGGGGAGATAAAACAGTACAATATTTTTATGATTTTGAGCCTTTTGATTTCTCCCTCTTTACAAAAGAATCTCCTAGAAGCAATTTTAAGCTTTTTTAAGCCATGTTCCCAACTGTAATCTTTGGTTAGTTTTTAATGTATTGACATAATTGATTGTATAATAAGTTGATTAACAGAATTTCTAAAAGAAACAATAACAGAATTATATTTGAGAATTTACGTAGAAGTACTTCTAAGATAATTTCCTTTCTCACTTCGGTTGATTATATAATGCAGTATTCTACATGGTGGTTTCTTGATGGATTTTAGTGAATACATAGGTAAAAAAATTGTAATGAATACATAGATTAAAAAAAAAAAAAGGAATAGTTTCTTGTTGCAGTTTACCTATTATGTTGTACCTTTGCAAAGCTGCACAGCAACCAGCAGAGGGACCAGTTGAGTAAGTTAAGAACTACTGATGACTCAACAAAAAATGTCTTTAATAAAAAAGAGCTGCAGTACTTATATTTAATAGATATAAGGACTGAAGTGACATGTACTTTACATATAGTATTTATAATAACAACAATCCTCCTTATATTCTTTTGTTTTTAATAAACATGTTTCCTGTTGTTTTTTTTCCCTCCATTTTTGCCTAAAACATTAGCTATTTTACAACAGATTTTTAATTTTTGGATTTCATTATCTGTTTGTCAGGCTGACAGAAGTAAAAGAAAAAACAAACCATTTTAAAAAGATTATTGAACAACTTGACATGGATCTGGAGAATCATCAAGGTAATATGATTAGAGTTGTAGCAAACCGTGCAGAGCTGCATCTATACATACTGTAACACATACTGTTATGGACATTAGTTGTTGAAACTTTTAGGCTTATGCAAGTATCCATTATTCAGATGTGAGAAATGGGTAGTACCCACCCTTAGTGGCATGTTCATGGATTTCATATTCAGTAGTAAAACTACCATATAAAATAATTGTACAACTATCTGGTTTTGCATCCCAATTTCATTTTTTTAACTACTAGATGAACAGAAGGTTCTCTTATTGTCAGCACTGCAGAACTACCTCAGCTTTAGAAAAGCTTTTATTTATTTTACCTTTTACATAAGCTGATACCCTGTCAGTGAATGTGGAATGTAGAAAAAAAATAGTAGTAGTAGTAATAATAATAATAATAATAATGATGATGATGATGATGATGATGATGATAATAATAATAATAATAATAATAATAATAATAATAATAATAATAATAATAATAATAATAATAATAATAATAATAATAATAATAATAATAATAATAATAATAATAATAATAATAATAATAATGTGTAAAGTGGGCAGAATTCAGTACTATTTTTACCTTTGAAACTTCTTGGGTTGATCTTTGTGAGAAGAGTTTGAGAGCTGCCTAGAAAAACCATTAAATTAGAAACTTACCTCCAGCAAACACCTGCTGTAGTACATTAAGCTAGGTTAGCTGGGATTTGTCCTAGCACTGGAAGTTATAGTTCTGAGGGAAGTTACTTAGTTTGGACAAAGGCCCTTAAAAGCGGTAGACAAGATTCTCCTTAAAATGGAAATTCATCCCATAGAAAACCTTTTTATTGAAAGTAATCTTGTTTAGGTAGGAGCTACATAAATATTTGTCCACATTCTAGAAAATTTTGTAACAAGTTATTTAAATTCTAAAGAACTGATGAATTAATGTGTATTCTTTTGTACTTCATATGTTTTTACAGGCAGTCAGTGTAGTATTTAGCTGTAAATTTCTTCAATGTGAACAAATATTTCTAAAACTGACCCTAAACAAATAGTTGATAGATCTGTTTCTCATCTTCTTTATTATAAATTACTTCATATTTCTTCAGATATTTCATTATTTCTATGGAAATAATTTATTTAGACTGTTCAGCTTTCTCATTTCCAAATAATATAATTGCCAACTTTACTATTCCGCTTTAATTTTTCCTTTTGTTTGGGTTGCAACTCTTCTTTTGTATCTTTGGAGAAATGCAGAAGGTAGGAAGTGAGTTGCTTTTTACGTTTTATACTTATGTTCACACACAGTCATTCATTACTGGACTGTATGTTTTTCATCATTTTAGAAAAAGACTTCTGTTGAAGAAGAGCATTTAAAGCATGTATAGGAAAAAGCACAGGCTTACTGTCAACATAGCAGGAAAAGTCAGAATATTCATAATAATGTTTCCTTGTGGTATAATATAGAGGACATTATACCTGTTGGTACAACACAGAGGGAATAGATTAGGTATTCATAAGGAACAGCTTTAAGAAACAGAATCAGTGCCCTCTTCTTTAGTGAATGGAGAGAGAATCCCACAGGGCTATTCATAGTTCTGCTGTAATTCAGCATCTTGGCATGTCCTTTGAGGTTCCTGTGCCCTCTCTCTCCCCAGTCAGCTTATTTCTGGCTCAGTATTTAAAGTATTTATTGCAAAGCATTGATGAAAATTCAGTTCCTGAAGTTTTTTAGTTATATTTAAGGTAAAATAGCCAGTTAGGGAAAAAAAAATACAACTAAGGAATTTTTGTTTCAGGATAAGTATTTCAGTTCTAGGAACATTTTTAATCAGGAAAACAAAAAAAACCCCACCAAATATAACTGAAGTTTTCACTTAAGAAGGTATGAGTAAGTAAAAAAACCTCACCCACTTCTTTTACATTCTTTTACTAGTAGTTACATTTAGCTGACTACTTAAAATCAACATTAGCTCATAATGGACTAGAATAAACAGTTCATAAATAGCTTGAGAGTCTAAGATACTGACATAATAATGCCAAATTTTAAAGAAAACTTCTTTATTAAGACATTTTAAAGATTGTGATCTTTATTTTATGTAGTTTTTTTTTTTCATTTAACATGTTGCTCTTTGTTTCATGGCTTACTGTAACTGTGCATTTTAAGAGTAGAACAGACTGAGTTATTAAGTATTGGAGATTTGCCTTGCAAAATGAAAGAGAGAGACTAGCAAGGAACAAAGCCACAGCTGCAAGGAAACAAGTCCCTTAGGGGCCGACGGATGTTCTTGCAGTTTGTATATACTAGATAAAAAGAAAAGCATACGAGCATACAAGTATAAAGACCTGGAGAAATTTGCTTGCTTAGTTATATCTGTAGCTACTTAATTCTTTTTTGTTGTATTCTGTAAAGTTACAATATTATGGTAAAAATTAATCAATGACCAATGCTCAAACTGTTAAAATTTTAGATATTTGAAACTTAAAATTATTCTTAGGAGCTGAATTGCTCATCTTGAAACTTGTGACAAATATAGTAGGTGTCCGACTTTGCTACTACATTTTAATTAAGAGCTATTTATTTTCAGCAGCTGGACTTAAAGATGGAGTGAATTATGTATTGTGTTATTACTCCTAGTAACACTGAAAGAACGCATAAGGAAATGTTATTTTAAACGTATCTGTGGAAAGCTTTCTGTGCATTTTATTTTCCTATACTGTTGCTCCTACATTTCTTGTTTGTTTCTCTGAGATTGTCACACTATTTATAAACTGCATATGCTTATAAAAGTCCTTTCTAACATGTGAAAGTACCGTTGAAGAGGCCCCTATGTTAAAATGAGCTGCAGAAAGTTTTGTCCAACCAAGGTGCCAAAATATAAAAAAGCATTTGTTCTCCATTATTGAAATTCAGCTGACTTCAGAAAAATCCTTTGAACTTCCTTTGTTCGATCCAAGTATTTATCCTGCTCTTATTTATCAAAAATTCTAACCATTATAAGGTTTATTATACTGCATTGAGTCTAATTTGTTAAGCTAATCATCTTCTTTTTTTAACATAAAAGGGTGAATAAAATAGTCAGTTGACACGACTACATGAAATTACACAGGATGAGTCCTGGAGTTTTTGGGCATGTGGACTTTTTATTTTTAAAACTGACATTTTGCCTATCTAAAAGAATCCAGGACTGAGACAATATAAAGTTAAATCAATGCTACATCTCTTGCAGGAGAGGAAAACTGGAAGTACAAGGAGCTGAAGAAGAGGGAAGAGAGCATGGACAGTAAGCTGTTTAATATACTTCAGTTAGGCCCAATTCCCTTAAAATACAGAGTTTCTGGTATTGTTAATACTCAGTTAATTTAGAGCTGAAAAGAACTGGTGTTCTGATTTTGAATAAAATTTCTGTGTTCTACCTCAGAACAAGATAATTAGTATCTTAGGACTTACAGGACATTCACAAATATATGGAGCATCTTTAAAGGCTTTTCATCAGACATTAAAGGTCTTAGGAACACAACCTTCTTTTATGAAAGTAAGGCTGAAACTATTTTTAAAATTAGTTTAAATAAAAGGTATATAAAACTACCTGTCAGTTCTGATTAAAGCAGACCTTCAAAATGCATCAAGACAGACATTACATAATTCTTTAATTTTAAAGCTTCTTGTACCTGTTTGTTCAAGATGAACTCTACTAGAGCTTTCTCCCATATTAAAAGGTTCTACATATTAAAAGGTACTATCTACTGTAGCAGCTTACAAAATAAGTTGATTATTTACTCATCAAAAGGGGAACATGATCAATAAATACACCATGAGGGCCAATATAATACCTTTTTCTAATAGCGTTGTCTAAAACTGTTCAATATAAATTAGGGCTAGTGTGATACTGAAAGAAAGGTCTCGGTCAACAGTAGGAAAGATGGATAAAAGCATACTTTAAAAAGTTTCTGCATTTTCAAATTACCTGATTTCCTGAGGAGCAGGAGGGCAAAAGCTTGCTTAATCTTGATTTTCAGTATGAGTACAGACTGTTGAAAGTGGGCCCTCGTGATCCTTCTGAGTTTTGGATTTTGGTTCTGCTTCTGCCCATTAGCAGAGGATGTTGATGCAGTTCCAGAGCTGTTTGAGATTAACTGAAAGATTTGAGAGAACATGCAGGAATCTTATAGATGGTACCTGTCTTGAAGAAAGGGATCCAAGAAAGTATAGACCAGTCAACTTACTATTAGTTTCCAGACTGTCTCTGCGTATACCTGGAAGATGGGGAAGGAGTAATATGCAAATAATTGCAGCAAGATTTCAGGTTGGATACTAGAAAAAAACTTTCTAACATTAAAGCTCACCAAGCACTGGAATAGATGGTTCAGGAGGATTATAGAATATCTATCATGAGCTATGTGTAAGAGGAATATAGACAAGCATCTGAGTTGCTGACGTAAAGCTTTTTTTGTGCTGGAGCAAATGAGGTAGATGACCCCTTGCTGTCCTTTCCATTCAGTTTTTTATGAATCTGTGAAACACATAGCACTCACATAAAACAAGGTCAACTTGACAGGTGTGATGAAAAGGACAGTTGCTTGCAAAATGAGATGAGATGTAAATATGGACCTTACTAATATTTCAAAATAAATTCAAAAATGTTTTGGGAAAAAAACCCCACTGAAAAAGGTCCAGAATGCCAAAGGAGAAAAATACTGGTCAAATCATATAGATATCATAGAATCATAGAATAACCAGGTTGGAAGAGACCCACCAGATCATCGAGTCCAACCATTCCTATCAGTCACTAAACCATGCCCCTTAGCAACTTGTCCACCCGTGCCTTAAACACCTCCAGGGAAGGTGACTCAACCACCTCCCTGGGCAGCCTCTGCCAGTGCCCAATGACCCTTTCTGTGAAAAATTTTTTCCTAATGTCCAGCCTAAATCTCCCCAGGAGGAGCTTGAGGCCATTCCCTCTCGTCATGTCCCCTGTCACTTGGGAGAAGAGGCCAGCACCCTCCTCTCCACAACCTCCCTTCAGGTAGTTGTAGAGAGCAATGAGGTCTCCCCTCAGCCTCCTCTTCTCCAGGCTGAACAACCCCAGCTCTCTCAGCCGCTCCTCATAAGGCCTGTTCTCCAGCCCCTTCACCAGCCTCATTGCTCTTCTCTGGACTCGCTCCAGAGCCTCAACATCCTTCTTGTGGTGAGGGGCCCAGAACTGAACACAGTATTTGAGGTGCGGTCTCACCAGTGCTGAGTACAGAGGGAGAATAACCTCCCTGGACCTGCTGGTCAGCCATTTCTGATACAAGCCAAGATGCCATTGGCCTTCTTGGCCACCTGGGCACACTGCTGGCTCATGATTTGGAGCTGGAACCTGCCTAGTGAAACAGCAGAGCTCCCAGAAGTCTTAGGTTCTAATTCCACAGTTTTAGGCTCAGTTTTATAAAATATACCTGGGGACATAAAGTGCTTTTGTTTTGTTCTCGTTTCATATTTTTGAATGTGTGAGAATGGTCTTTTATGAAGGTGCTTTTTAGTTCATTCCTCTGCCTTCTGTATGTATATGCTTTGGAAGATTCAGTATCCATATTGTCTGCAGCTTCCTTAGAAACAAATAAATGTATTCCTTTGAAGCAATCAACGTATTGAAGACATCTTGCTAAGATGCATCAAAGGCCATGGCATCATGTGTTACACTGAAAAGAAGTGACTCAGACCCCCACGAGAGACAGGTGTTAATGAAACCATTGTACACCACTAGACCACTAAACATTTCAGTGCAATTAAAAGTTTTGTGTAAGGTTATCTGAGTAATTCTCTTTGTAAAAATTACTGTATTTTTGAAACAAAAAAAGAAAGAATAGCTCCCATGTTTTAAACACAAAACATTAAGCAAAAAATTCAATGCTATTACTTTCCTTACTGCCTTTCCTTTACTTCTCTTGTGTTTAGGGCATTTTCTTACTGGTATTTTCTTAGTCCTATCTGTATTTAATGGCAACAGCTAGTACAAAATATCCAGCAAGTTCTCTTTGAGGAAAGAGTTCTTGGAGCTGGCATTGCTTCTCTTAAAGTGTAATAATTGTGCTATCTTTAAGATAAAACAAGACAAGTTCATTTTGAAGTAAAAGCATGTCACAGGAAAAAAAAATAAAACTTCCCTTTTAAATCATATCTTAATTTTTAGCCTGGGTACTGGAGGAAAACAGACTTGGCAATGGTCTTATTCAGCACCTGGGATGTGACAAGCTTTTTTCAATTAAAGGCTGCTAAAGCTTTGGTTTTAACTATGTTTGTGGTTACTGGTTCACAGCACTTTGGCAAAAGGTAAATCTTCTTCCGTTCTTGCCAAGTACTACTATCTGCAGTTACTAGTCAGTGTCAGGTGGACTTAAACTATTTCAGCTTTTTGTGCAAACTGCATCTGCATCAGAACTAGTAATTTTTTTTAGTAATCAGCTGTGCACGTTTCAAATGTGTTCTCTTAATGTCATTTGTTACCTCTAAGAATTCCAATTATCTTTCATCATGAAATACCTGCCTCACAGATAGTCTTTGGACTAACTTGGTAGACAATCTTAAGATTGTCCCCTGGCCCCATTAGTGCATATTTTCCCCTCTGAAAGTTTTACAAGCAGTACTTTTGTGAAGCATCTCTGCTAACTCTTTCACGGACAGTTGCAGATGACGTCAGACATTACAACAGCTTTCTTATCCATAAATGTTTTATTATTAAAGTATTAAAAACTAAGGTATTTTTAAAAAACGCTGGATGCTCCCAAATTCTCTTGTCAGTCCTTGTCCCTTCAGGATATGTCAGTATTTCCAGTAGTTTCTCCTGTCTTCTTTCTCTGTTTCCAAATAATCCATCTTGAATTTACTATTACCTAATCCTTCTTGCTCAAACAAGCACTCCTCCTGTTTTTCATCCAGTGAGAAAGTTTGCAAACCATTACATTTTGTGAGTGCACCTGTGTATATAAGCCACATTTTAGAAGATGATCAAGCATAACTTGATGACTTGAAGAGGATTGATCATGACTTATAGCCTTGGGTGGCATATTTATGGACCTCTGACTTTCATATGATGTGTCCAGCATCTGTTTTTCAGTATGTCTGTCACCAGGAATATGACATAGTATGCCTAGAACACAAACAGAGTGCATACTACCATTATAACTTTCTTGTCAGATTCAATTGGACATTTATTAGTATGAACATAAATTAGGTATGTAATAAAAGGACATCATAGATAAAGAAAGAGTTGATACCAGGGGAATATTGGTCTTGAGTCCTTAGCAGTGTTTGGTATTTACTCCAGGCCATTAAAGATAGTGAAGTCACCTGTTTCCTTTATTCAGTAGCCTATTTTCATAGCTCTCAGAAAAAATGACGACCAACAGCTGCTGGGGCAATCGTTCAGAAAGGTGTCAGAAATGATGGTGATGAAACTCCTTTCCTCTTTGTCATGACCCAGCCTGAACAGTCCAGGGGTCCTTGGGTTAAGACCCAGGGCTTCCCTGTGAAGTTTCTATGTTCAGTGCCCACCAGGCTAAAGGAAGGGAAAATGATGCCAAACTATTGATCTAAAAAGGAATTTATTTGTACAGGCAATCTTAGAAATAAGATAGGCATTGACTTGCTAAATCTGTAGTATGAAAAGAAAGCGAGGAAGGGAGGAAAGGGGGCAGAGAGCAAAGTTCACGGACATTGCCTAGGCTCCTGTGCTGCTCTTTTACCAGGATGGCAGGGCGTACCCCATCCCTATCAGACCAGTTGTATTTATAGATTGAGGTCCCAAGGTGGAGAGATTCTCAGTGGGATTCTGGAACTGACTTTGCGGGGTCTGGAGCAGCCTCTGGCAACTTGCAGGTGCCGTTCTGCCCTTCCTCCCCCAACTGGCAGGATTGCAGCAGGAGCTGTCTGGGCAGCAAACACAGCAGCCTGCTTCTGAGGGTGAGATAAGGTGCCGGCACTGCCTCTTCGCTGCAGTCTAAACAGCCACAAAACAAATGATTTGAAGCAGACTATTTCATAGAATCATGGAATAACCAGGTTGGAAGAGACCCACTGGATCATCGAGTCCAACCATTCCTATCAAACACTAAACCATGGCCCTCAGCACCTCGTCCACCTGTGCCTTGAACACCTCCAGGGAAGGTGAATCAACCACCTCCCTGGGTAGCCTGTTCCAGTGCCCAATTTGAAAAAAATCAGTCTCTCACACAGTAGTGTGGCAGCTATCACCTAAGCATTGCCCAGGAAGGTGGTGGTCTCATGACCACCAAATATGTCAAATATGTGTCTTTGGAGAAATTGTCCTCTTTTTAATTACAACTCTAATTTGACAAGTTTCAAGAAGACAGCCGCCTGTCTCTTAAATAAACTATTCATCTTAAAGTAACCTGTCTGAAATTCTACAGCATATCAATTTAGTACAAAGTTTTGACTGGAAATTACAAGGATATGTGCTACATCCATGCAAATAGCAGGCTTCTTTATCATGTTTTTTATTTCTAGATTTTCTTGAGACTTTTGAAGAGGTGAAGAATCAGGAATTGGAACGAAAGGCCCAAATAGAAGCCAACATCGTTGCACTCCTGGAGCACTCAAGCAGGGTAAGTGCCTTTGCCTCCTCCTTTCTAATCAGTGCCTGCATAATAATCTCTTAAGAGGATTATACATTAAACCATGTACAGCTGTAGTTAAAAGAAATAAAAGAACGTTTAATTTATTTTTATTTTTGAGGAAAGAGTTTTGAATATTAGATGATGCTTGCAACCAGAACAGAAGAAATGTTTGCGTAATTGCTGTAACTCATCATTGCTGTCAGGAATGTTATTCCATTCCTAGTAAACATTTTAGAATACTTCAAATAAAATTACTGCAATATTTTGTTTACCTAAAGTCGGCAAATCTCAATTCATAGATATTCTGTCACTAGTATTAAGTAACTGACAGTATTTCAGTCATCATTTAGTGACCTACTAAAATTATATCTGGAATACTGTCTGCCATTTTTTGCACTTTTAAAACTTTTTCTTCTTAACTTTTTTTGTTCCTGTGTCATTTTTGCTTACAGAAATCTTTAAGCCAAGTAATACTTTGATTATGTCATCACTTTAATTGTCTTCTAACTCTTTCAGTATGGTATACTATAAGGTATATTTTAGGCAAGAACATTTACTTTAGAATAGATCGATATGATGACACAATTTATATTTGTGGCATTTTTGTTTCATCTTCAGTAGCCTGTCAGCATACCTTTTGTCAGAAGTTGGCAGAATGAAAATTGTTCATATTTAAATCACTTATTTCCAGTATTTTCAGTCTTTGTAGTAGATAAGCCAAATAACAGACAATTTACTAGGACGGGAGAGTTTTTTTTACTTGTCCAGTTACCATG
This sequence comes from Clamator glandarius, assembly GCA_033459285.1. Lineage (NCBI taxonomy): Eukaryota > Metazoa > Chordata > Aves > Cuculiformes > Cuculidae > Clamator > Clamator glandarius. The sequence continues at coordinate 79,042 of JAUNZM010000774.1, forward strand.
TGTTGTTTCAGAGATACAGCATGTTCTCATTATTATTATTGGTAACACACAGAATGTGAATCGAATGAAACAAATTTCATCTGTTACCAATCAAGAGCTGAAGATTATGCAAGAGGACCTCACTTTCAAATCAAATGAAATGCAGAAATCACAGAGCACTGCTAAGAATCTGCTTACAGGTGAGATCAACAGTAAATTTTCAAATTCCATCTTTAAAAAATGAAGACTACCTGAGGTGTTGAACTAATAACGCGTACAAGATCAGTGATCTTTAATATTTTAAAGTACAAATACAATGGCAAGTTGACAAACAAACTCTTGTGAGTAACAAGTTATTTGTATTACATAGAATTATTTCACTTGCTATCATCAGCAAATGATCAGCTTTTTTGCACAGGTTTATGTTGAAACAAGTGTATTTTAATAAAGATGTTCAAAGTTCTTTGAGCTAGAAGTATGACTTTACTAATATTCACCTTGGAATAACCATTTTTGCAATCTTAAAAATAACATTTAATAAATTGAAGTACAAACTTTCACAGTTATCCAGCCATTTATTATTTGCAAATGTTCTTCATATCACTTACTTATGGTGTATGCTTTTTTAAAGGGGTAGTGTGCCATAGGACAATAAATGCCAACAACAGTGAATAGCCATCAAAAAGCTCTCAAATTCTCAGGCTTTGGTTCTGCAAAGTGAATATTCATTTTGACTTCCTTTGGGTATTCTTAAATGTTTAAAATTAAGTGTAATAGTCTGCAGGATCTTGCCTGTAATTTCAAAAAGCATTTCCATAACAAGTTTCTATTTAGCTCTTTATTTGCACTGTTTATAGTGGAATTGTTCTCATAATTCTAAGCCTTTGCCAATATCATTATTGGTTCAGCAAGCCTTTCCTTGTTTGTTTGGTTCAAAGGAAGGGGCAGGAATTTAGAACCATTAATCATTTTGTTAGAAGATTATTACATGCTGTACTTGGTAGTAATTTTCAAAAAAGGAGCCAGTTGTTGTGACTTCAAAGTAGTTATGTGCAAGTAAGTTGTTATGCACAGAATGTTACAGAAATTGATTGTTTTGGTGTGTTTGAACATTTAGTGTTTTTGTCTGTAAATACTCACTTTGCAGTTCTAGCATAGTTTAAAAAGCTGGACCACATGTTATAGGTTCAAATATGACTTTTTGTTCTTTCGTGTGAGCATAATTCATATAACTTTACAATATAAGGATGTTCTGGAAGCATGTAGAGCTGTACAGACATTATTGAAATACATATTTCTTCCTTCATAAGAGGAGAGAAGGGTGTTACAGCACAGAATTTTCAGCAAATCATTCAAATGATTCATAAGTAAACTTATGAAAGCAAGCAGCCTCAGATACTGTAATGAAATACAGTGAATGTTCAGTTTGCACAGCTGAAGTTCTTCCTAACCCTTGAGTTATAGCAGTCATCTCCAGGATTCTCTTGTTGTATTTATAAGCTGCATTTCTGAATCTTCTGGCTGTTAACAAAGATATAAAAATTCCACTAGCAGAAACCTAAACAAAAAAAAAAAAAGAAAAAAAAGAAAAAGGAAACATGAAGAGTAAACAAAAGTGCTGATGGCATAGTTTCCAAAAAAACATTTCCCTGGGTCACTGTAGTTTGGTCTGAGAGTTTGCTTCTGTGTACACATTGCCTGCTAGGTGCTGCAACCTCATGGCGTATCAGAAGGAACTGGGCTGCATCCTCTTCCTGTCTCTTCCCCTAGAGAAGACTTGAGTTTTTTTAATTCTGAGGTTTTTTTCATTGTGCCTCTTACTGAATAAGGGTAAAAGTCACCCTTGCAGTTTCTTCCCTTTTCTCCAGAAAGCATGAATAGACAGGAATAGACCACTGCTGTCTCACTGTGTTTTTTATCTGCATATTGATAGAACAATCTAAGAGTCCTTTCTGGCTTTTTGGCATTTATGTTGTTATTACTCATTACATGTAAAATCAATCCCAGTAAGGAAGCTATGTATTATTTTAAAATAACAAAATATAACTATAGAACAACTATATAAAGTGAAAAAATGCTGTCATTAAGCCTAAATAAATCCTTTAGAAAATCTAAAGTTGTTCTCTGCTATTTCCAATTTTAATATTTTTTTATTTTAGAAACCTGGTTTTTACTGTTTTTAATGTTAAAGCCGTGGTTTATTGATGTCCTTAAGCATCTGTCTGTCTTTAGACCATAGTGACATAGGAACAGGATAATTAGAGCTGTGGTCTGTTCAGTTGCGTTCTAGGATCTGACACTGACCAATACCAGGCATTTCAAAATGAAACTCTGGGCAGTTATGAAACATTCTGGACAGAGGGAAAGTGTTTTCTTAAGCCCTTTAGAGTGGAAGGCAGCATAAACAGTGAATCACAGACCTGCAATGCAGTTCCAAACTTTTTGGTTTTAAACCCTTCTTTTTGTCTGTATGGAAATTCCTCATGTTTGTATAAATGATCTTTGAACATACAGCACCCTTTCAATCTTAAGGAAGTGTGTTCCTCAGGATAATAACATATTGCACACAATAATCTTGGCTTGTCGGTTTTTTATTTTACATTTCCCAAAGAAATCACTAAAGCACTCTGTAATAAGCCAGAAATGTTGATCAAAGCAAATCTTTCATTCTAAAAAATTAGTATGTGGCGTAAGTGCACAAGGGGAGACATGAGTACCAAAATCTTGCCATGGCAGCATTTGGATCAGGTAAAATTTTCCCAAATAATTCCACTAAGGAAACCATACCTACAGTTTTTGGAAAGGTGGACTCTACTTCTGTTGCATGTGAACATCGGCTCCATTCTGCCATAAACATCTCTACTGCCTTAGTTAAGATGGGTGGAAAAATTCGTATCTTTTTTTTCCTGATGATCAGCACAAATCTGAGTTTTTGAGCAAAATGTACAGTCTATGATGAGAGGAGTTTCTTTGTGCTGTCTCATATCCCCCAGTATCCCACTTTGCCTTCAGTTTTAGAGAAATTATTTGTACCGTTCTGCTGACTTAGACACAGCTCTGAAACGTAAGATGATGTAGCCATATGTTCAAATGTTCATGAACATCAAGAAAATACAATTACAAGGCTGCAGGCCAGAAAACTATTCAAAATAAGTCTAGATTCATCCATACTCAGGGTGGATAATGTAACTTCAAAACTAGATCAAAGTATAGGTTTTATTTTGTGTATCTTTATTGTGCCTGTATCAGGTCAAACAGTTCCAGAATTTATATCGCTTTTCATAAAAGAATCCATCCATCTTCTAACTCCTTTAATTACCTGTGTACTTGTTTCTTTTTAATGGATTTAATGTTCATTTTATAAGCTGTGACATTTCTTATTCTGTGAAGATAGGGAAGCTTTTTTTCTGTACAGAGTAAAAGTTTAAAGCAAATTAGGCTATTTACTCTTATAAAATTAAGTCTTATCATATACAAGCAACATAATGAAACCAACATGATGCTAAAAATCTACTAAAATAATTATTTTAAATATATAAATTATTGCAGTCAACTTTTTGAGATATATTGCCGCTGCTTTAAGACTTGAAATTATTGTTAAAGTGATTTTCAGTATTAGTCAGAACTACCATACTGTGATATAGAAAGTCATTACTGTTTCACTACTATTCACTTATGTGTAATACAGTAATTGTGCTATAGCAATCTGATTTATGGGATAATTGTGAAGATCAAATGTTTTTCTTTCCTTCACATTAACATTCTCATGAATATCAAAATGACAAAGGTATGTAGGAGCTGTTTTATTACTTAGGAATAATACAAACCTTTATATGTTGGGCGATGTATTATGTAATAAAATTACTGTTAATTTGAGATTTTGTATCTGGTAATCCAGAGAGTCAAAAAATGCAAATGGACCTACAGAAGATGGATCTTTTGGAAGGCAAGATGGTTGATGAACTGGCTTCTCTTAAAGACAAAATTGAACAAACAAAAATGGAATTGGAGGTCTATAATAATTTACCAGCTCTGAAAGCATCAGGTGAAGAGAAGAAACAGGTAATGAAAGGAACAAATCTTGGATTATACAGAATTTGTGTGGTTTTGACAGCCCAATCAAAAAAAGATCTATCCTGCTTATATTTGATCCATGACAATCTCCATCTAGCACTTCCCATTTCACATGTGGTAAATTTCCTACCAATTCCTAAGATCAGTATTCCTAGTTGTGCTGATATGGTGTAGTCTAAGTCCACAGCTTGGTCATAACCACTGAATTGTTTTTAGGATAGAGTATGTCTTGCTAGAGAAAAGCCTCGTGAGTTCTTTATGCATATGATCTTGTTCTGAAAGGAAGAATAAGTAGCGTGTGGAAAGATTAATTAGAATAATCTGTCTGTAGTCCACAGCACAAGAATGCATCCATTAATGAGTTTGTGTTGTTTTTTTTTTCCAAACAGAGGCTCCAGGATGACAAAGAAAAGTTAACAAAACGTAGCCATGCTTTCAAGAAAATAATGGAACACTTGAATGCAGAATATGAGACACTAAAGAGAGAGCTGCAAGAGAATGAGGCACATTCTCAGGTATAGCTCAAACTACATATTATCTCTTCAGTTGTGTCCATTGCAGTTTCAGTTTTCTCATACATACGAGGAATTGTATGGATGGAATCAGTTTATTCTTTCTCAGGGAGTTTTCAAAATTATGTGTTGTGAAGCATAGCCTTATTTTCTGTTTTCAAACAAAATGTAACATTAAGCCAATAAAAATTTCTTGTAAGCTTTGAATTCCAAAGTTATTATACAGAAAGCTTTCTAAGCTTAAAAAATGTGTGAATCCTTTGTTTAAATGTTTGTACTAATCTTTCTTGGAACTCTCCTTTTTTTTGCCCTTCCTTTGCCTGAGGAGTTTTGAGAACCAACCTAGAAATAAATTACAAGGGAAAAAAATAAGTCAGTACTAATTAAATAAGGTCTCTTTTGCTTTTAAAGTTATAGTGGTAAGTTTTTTCTCACAACCGGTACTATTAATTCCGTTTCCCTTTTCCCAATCCTTCTGCTCCTTGCAGACCACTGAAGTTTTAGGGTTTGTTCAGACTTCATTAAACCCAAGGAATTCTGTGTCTGCATATACTTACATTTACATTTCAAAAGTAAATCCAGATAGAACATGTTTATAAACTCTTCATCAGCTTTGATTCTTCCATTTTTGGGGGCTGGAACTAGATGATCTTCCAACCTTAACTATTCTTTGATTCTATGATTCTAAACACTCATAATTTGTTGTCATTTTGGCAACAGAACTTCATTTGCATATAGGTTTGAGTGCATAGAAGGAAAACTAATGACTTGAGAAAAAGCTGAAAAATAGAAATGAATTATTTTCTTTGCATTTCACTGATTTTTTTATTTTTATAGGTTGTTGAAAAATTTGTCCTTTGGAATAGCTATTTTTTTCTTAATTCACTTAAAAGCTAAAGCTGGTATTTGTACATGTTTAATGGTTTTCTGGAGTGAACTCTATGGAGCGCAAGAGAGGGCCTAGCTCTAAATGAGGAGATACATGTATACACTCATCGTTGTGGGCTAACTCTGGGGTGATGATGTAAAACCTCAAAGCTACATGCAAAAGTCTCCAGGTCTTCAGATATCATGTATTTTTTTTATGCCAAGATCAGATGCTTATTGCCAGAGTTTATATAAATCAGAAATGAATACCCAGGCAGTGTTATGAAACTTGCATGTTGATGTTAAAAAGATTATATAAAATAGTAGTTGCATGTATTTCTTCAGTTTATTAAGCTGTGGCAGTTTTATTTCAGTGTGTGCAAAAATGATTTGTTTCTTTGCTTTTTATGTCATGAGTGTATCTTAAAATAGCTGATTAGTTGACATGCAACAAGCATTTTGAAGTACAAACAGCATTTAGGTGTCTTGAGATTCTGGGCAATTTTGCAAACAGATAACTACATCAGTTGTGTATTCAAGGAGTTTCTATAGAAATGAAGTGAATAATTACCAGCTGTGTTGCATGTAGCAACACAGGGGTAATAAAAATGGTCACAGGTCAGAAATATCCCGTCTTGGAAATAAATGACTGCCATGAACCAGTATACTAGATAACTAATTCTTCATTCTAAGATTTATTTTGAATAATATAGCAACTATTTTCATATCTTCTGGCCTAAGAATAAGCTTTTTAATGAAATGTTGCAATGTTATCCTCATTTATTGCCTTAGTTTCCACTGAAAGTTTAGTCTCAGACTGATTTTCAGTTTTTGCATTTAAAAATAACATCTGCATATCTTGAAAAGCAGAACCTTGAACAGTAGCATCAGAAAAACAAATGTTATAAAACTGTATTGTAAGGAAGCAGCCATCGATATAATGTCCACATTAGTTTCCTGTTGATGCTGAAAGTATTGAAGAAGTGCCAGCACTTAGCCCATACTTCTACAATCTTCTTGCTGCAGCTCTGTTCTTATCGTAGCTTCTGGCATCAGACAGGAAACTTGACTATAGAAGTAAGGAAGTTTCTTCTGTATAGCTCAAAGTCCAAGACAGTGTCAGGAAATATTGTATCTTTGGTGATCTTACTGATTTCAAGAGGAGATCTTATAAATTACATGAAGTATAATGAGAATAAGTGTCTTCCCGCAGTGTTCTCCTTTTTACTCCTGATTTGCTTGCATGTTTTCCTGTATGACAAGTCTTGAATTCTCATCTGATATTTCCATCTGCCACTGCACTCTCATGCAGTGCTTTTATACAAATAGATGTATGAAGTGCTAATTTATATACAGGTTAACTATTGGAAGCTTTGAAAATAATTTTGCTATTGTTTCTCATTTCTGTGGTGTTTTTGTAAAATAATTTTAACTTCTCAGGTGATAAGAGGGCAAAGTATTGATATAACAATCCTTTTGTATAAAATACGTGTGTAATAATTATAATTTTCATTTTTGGCTCTTTTTATCTTTTCAGCTTACAAATTTGGAGAGGAAGTGGCAGCACCATGAGCGAAATAACTTTATGATGAAGGAATGTATCCTTTTCTTTAAGAAATACAGTAAAAATCGTGCACTGTATTAATTGAGGAAGAAGTCTATTTCCTCCAGCAGAATAAGACAGGACTGAATGGGGAGCAGGAGTCAGGGGAGGAGGGGAGAGGCAATGCTTTGCAAATGTCTAGTTAGCTGATAGATACTGCACATAGCAAAGCTTGCATGTGTTGTCTGAAACAATTTTATGGAGTCCTAAAGTGTAAGATTTGTCTTGCAGTCTGGTGGTTGTCCTGTCGGGTCAATTTTGCCATTAAGTTACATGTGAAGATCATCTTCATATCTCTCCCATCTGTCTAGTCTTGTCTGAAATCATCAAACAAGCGTAGATTTGTTTGAAAAATCTGTGTATCATGGTGCCTTTGCATTGTCTATTTCAGTTTTACAACACCATAAATATCAGTAATGAAAAAGTAAACAACAAATGAAATGCATTTAATGTGTTTTTGAAGTTAGCAAAAGCACTGAAATTTTTCTAATTAGAATTGATTGTTCTTCTTACCTTGTACTGTTCTCTATAGTTCTTGATGAGGTTTGAGTAGGGCGTAGTTGCACTTCTGTTTTATATCGTAGGGACTTTGAATTCACTGAATAAGTTAACTTTAGTTACCTCTTTTAAAATTATTTAGGAAACCAAAAAATCTGAAATCTGAAGGATGCATGAAATCACTTTTATGTGATTAGAGTACAAATGAGGTTGATGAAAGTAGTATAAAACTAAACTGCATCATCCAGCATTGTGTATGGGACAGCGGACATTGCTACATGTCTCAGAAAATGGCACAAGAATATATTTCAGGCAATTCTGTAATAGCCTAGCCATCACGGAAAAAAAATAATAAAGGATCTGCCTATAGCATTATCTTTTCATATACCAGACATCCCATTTATTGTATCTGATAACTGCTCTGATTCCTGGAAGAATTCTGAAAAGAAAGTGTTGGGTAACTTAATGGAATTGCAGCCATCTCCTCTATAAAGATGGCTCTACAGGAATATTTTATTAAGGCAAGAATCTTGGATCTTCTTTTTTCTAACAGAAAAAAAGTCTAAAACCAATCAAGAGAAAAAGTTGATCAGGACATTAAAAGCACCTCCTGACTTGCTAAAATGTTTTATAATACCTATACAAGTGCAGACCCTTACAAAGAGTTTTAGGTCTGCTTGGGCCAGTGGGAAGAAAGGTTCTGCTTTTTTGGACTGAGACTTTTCTAGACGGAGTTTTGAAGTGATGGACTGTGTGGCTATAAAGAGCTGAGTGCCGTGAAATGGTTTTGTTTGCAATGCAACAGTGGGCAGAGTCTTCCACAAGGGACCTGCTGCCTGTATATATGAAAACAAATCTACCTCAGGCATGTAATTTATTTTTTTTTAACATGCTTGGCACGAGATGGCAGCTAGTAAATCTTATAGAACGAATTTGAGTTTTTTCCGTTACTTGCAACTGCTGACAGTTTTCACAGAAGGGAACTTACTGCATTGTGTACCTTTATGATCTGTAATTATGCTAATATTTATACTGGCAGTTTGTTTCCTTAATTCTTTTCATCAGTCATAGCAACAAAAAGTCAGGAGAGTGACTACCAGCCAATAATGAAGAACGTGAGAAAGCTGGTCGCAGAATACAACAAAGCTCTCATAGAAGCTTTACAGAACACCAAGAACTAAGCCCAGGCACTTCCTTCCTGCCCCAGTGGACCAACAATGAGAGATGTACACAGGCAGCATGGAAAACTGGACCTCTGAGCTCATTTGCTCACCACTGTGGCCAGAGATATTCTTGAAAGTATTTTTCCAGGTTTTTAGAAGCCATAGCTTTTAATAGTATCCCTTGGTTTGCAACATTTAAAAATTTTAGAAATAAACTTTGGAATTTTAGATGCTTGTAGAAATAAAAAAGAAATACTGCACAATGAGTGTAAAATTGTAGCAATATTTTACTGAGGCCCATTGCTGGATTGCATCTCAAATGTGACAGTTCAGTCTGCTTTACACAATGGATCTCTAAATTGTCCTGTAGTACTATCCCTGTCAGACAGTATAGGCATTTTCCCTGCATAAGGGCTGCCCAACAGGCTCTTGCAAGTGTTATCTTAAGTGAAGTGTGTAATAAGATAAATGGTAATAGTAGCATACAATCCCTGTTTAAACGACAATTTATAACAAGTAAGGAAAAAATCTAAGGATAACAAGCATCCTTTTAAGTCAGAATTGCTTCATAGTATAAAGTTGTACGATAAAAGCAAATGTACTTTGGATCTGTCAGCAAGTTTTCTTTTTCCAGTAAACTGATTAACTTCCTTATTTTATATTTTTAATGTAATTATAAGGAGGGAACTGTGATAAAAGCTAGTGAAACATAGCTAATACTGACTGGGAGGGGGCATTATACTTTTGTAATATTCACCAATAAAGGAAATAAAAGGGAAGATTATTTGCATTTTCTGCAATGTATTTTTTTCCCTCGTGTCAAGCTGCAGTGTCATTGCAACCTCTGTTGTGACAAAAATATGTAGAAAGAGATTTAACACAGAACAAACACAGGACTTCGTACACAGAAGTAACAATGTGCTATATGATACAGAGAATATTGATATAAAACAAAATTCCATGTATCTATTTCCCTGGCATTTTACATGTAAGTATGGACTACTTACAGACAGTTTCCTCCACCTGTTACATTGTAAGCTAGTCATGATCAAAGAGAAAAAGGGATAGTTGACTCTGGATGGGAATCTTAGCCAGACAGTAACCTAGCCTTTGACAAAAAATAATAAAAACCTTACGCCTGGATTTATAGTTGTTCTGCTTTTGTAGAAAAAAATTCTGAATAAGAAGTGGTGGAAGTGTCAATCTGCTGGAGGGTTGGGAGGCTCTGCAAAGGGACCTGAACAGGCTGGACTGCTGGGCTGAGACCAACGGCATGAGGTTTAACAAGGCCAAATGCCGGGTCCTGCACTTGGGGCATAACAACCCTAAGCAGAGGTACAAACTAGGAGAAACCTGGCTGGAAAGCTGCCAGGAGGAGAAGGACCTGGGGGTGTTGGTTGACAGTGACTGAACATGAGCCAGCAGTGTGCCCAGGTGGCCAAGAAGGCCAACGGCATCTTGGCTTGTATCACAAACTGTGTGACCAGCAGGTCCAGGGAGGTTATTCTCCCTCTGTACTCGGCACTGGTGAGACCGCACCTCGAGTACTGTGTTCAGTTCTGGGCCCCTCACCACAAGAAGGGTGTTGAGGCTCTGGAGCGAGTCCAGAGAAGAGCAACGAAGCTGGTGAAGGGGCTGGAGAACAAATCTTATGAGGAGCGACTGGGAGAGCTGGGGGTGTTTAGCCTGGAGAAGAGGAGGCTGAGGGGAGACCTTATTACTCTCTACAACTACCTGAAGGGAGGTTGTGGAGAGGAGGGTGCTGGCCTCTTCTCCCAAGTGACAGGGGACAGGACGAGAGGGAATGGCCTCAAGCTCCGCCAGGGGAGATTTAGGCTTGAGATTAGGAAAAAATTCTTCACGGAGAGGGTGGTTAGGCATTGGAACAGTCTGCCAAGGGAGGTGGTTGAGTCACCGTCCCTGGAGGTTTTTGTGGTGAGGGTGGATGAGGTACTTAGGGGCATGATTTAGGGATTGGTGGGAATGGTTGGACTCGATGATCCAGTGGGTCTCTTCCAACCTGGTTATTCTGTGATTCTGTGAATCTGTGAAGTAAACTGTGTGTTTCATTTTATAGAACTAGAATAGACAGTGTTAGAAGATGCATGATATCCTTTAAAATAGAAGTTCTGTATTTTTGTCTCTACATTTCTCTGAATCTAAGATTGTAATTTTCAGTAGAAAGAAGTATGTAAAGCAAATATATCAAAAATTCTTTCAGACAGAACCGTGTTCCCAAATTCAGGACAGTAAATGCTGTTGCTCTGTATGTTTATATTAATGTAATATTTAGAGATAATGGAACAGGATTTCTATAAACCAAGGACTGTTATCTAGGGGAAATTCCCACTAATGTCTCTTCCTTCCTGTCAAAGTTTCAGCTACTCCAGAGAGAGCCCATTATTTGCTGAGGTAAAGTTGAAGTCTAATATTCTCACTAATCAAACCATTGGCTGGACAGATCCCTCCTGCATTCCAGTTGTGCTACAATAACATATTTTAATGAACAACAGAATAATGTTGTAGACTGCATAAATAGACTCCTTTGAACGCACTTTCATTCAAGGCAGGGGATGGTCTTACTCCTTGGTAGCGATTCTGTAAGATAGCGTAGTGAAGTTGAGGCTCTGGAGCGAGGCCAGAGAAGAGCAACGAAGCTGGTGAAGGGCCTGGAGAACAGGCCTGATGAGGAGCGACTGAGAGGGCTGGGGTTGTTTAGCCTGGAGAAGAGGAGGCTGAGAGGAGACCTCATTGCTCTCTATAACTACCTGAAAGGAGGTTGTAGAAAGGAGGGTAATGGCCTCTTTTCCCAAGTGAGAGGAGACAGGACAACAGGGAAAAGCTCCGCCAGGGGAGATTTAGGCTGGACATCAGAAAAAAAATTTTCACAGAAAGGGTCATTGGGCACTGGCAGAGGTTGATTCACCTTCCCTGGAGATGTTTAAGGCACAGGTGGACGAGGTGCTAAGGGGCATGATTTAGTGTTTGATAGGAATGGTTGGACTCGATGATCTGGTGGGTCTCTTCCACCCTGGTTATTCTATGATTCTATGAAATTTATAGTTTTTTGTTGTGTTCCCCAGAAGATGCGTGTTATAACAACCCTCTCTCCAGCATACTGCTCTTTTCCCATACTTGGTCAGCTTATCTGTGAGGATTTTGTGGGAAACTGTGTCAAACACCTTGCTAATGTTGAGGTGAACAACATTCACACCTCTCTCCTTACTCACTAGGTTAATTGCCTCATTGTATAAGGCTATCAGGTTGCTTAAGCATCATTCCCACTCCACGATTTCTACTTATGATCATCTTCCCATCCTTCATGGGTCTGGCAATGGTTTGAAAGCTTCGATATTTTCTCTGGGATTGAGGTGAAACTGACTGGCTTGTACTCCCTGGCTTGCTCGTCTTTCTGAATATAGGAGTGACATTTGCTTTCTTTCAGTCTTCAGAAGCCTGTCCCTGTCACCATGGAAGAAACAAAAAAAATCGAGAATAGCATTGCAATGCCATCACCCAGCTCCATCTATGTACGTGGGTGCGTCCCAACAAGCCCCCTGGACTTATGTATGTACAGTTTGTTTATAAGTTCCCTAACCTGATCCTGCTGCCAGAAGATCACCACTGAGGCGTTAGGATACCCAGTCTGATGGTATGTGTTATTCCAAATCCTACTTCCCTGGCAGGCTGGATGGAAAAAAGCTTTTCAGTTTCAAAATCTTAATAAAAGGTTCTGTTACCATTATGTTATGTGCTTTGCATGAGGATGAGCACAGGAATGACTGTCAATATTCCTAGCTCATGATGGGATGACACTGCACCAACCTTGGTCTCATATTCACAGATACTTTCATATCCCCATGCACCTGTATTTTTGCTTCAGGCAAGAATTAAACCTCTCATTGGTCTTCCTGTTTCATCTTACCTTCACTGCTTTTCATTGTGATCAAAAAAGGTTATTTCTCTCAAAATCAGTTTACTTTTTGCTTTCATTAATGAGCTCAGAAGACAACATGAAGCATTCCTGAGAGAAATTCCTGACAAGCAGAAAACTAAGATGCATTTTTTAGTTCTTTCTGCCGAATGATGTTCATTAATGTTAATGCTTCTTAGTACTAGTATGTGCTATTTCACAGTCAGTGATACATTTGCAAAGTGAAGTCATAAAGTTTTTCAGTACACGTCTGTTTTTATGTTGCAAGTGTGAAACAAAAATACAAGGCATAATCCAGGGATTACAGTGAGGCACTAGCCATAAAAATGTCTTAGTTTAAGGAGAAAGATAATAAAATACTTAGCTTATAACTGTTCTGCAAAGTATCTGCTCTGAGTGAACTCCTTGGAAACATGTCTCAGTGATAAGGCATCTGGGCGTGGTGGCTGCCGCAAGTGTCTGGACTTAAAAAAACCCTTCACATTCTGAAAGAGTCGGAAAATTGGAGCTCACTTGAACACATAGACCGTGGTGAACCCTAAGTCTCATGTGAATTACAGGTGACAACTGCAGCCAGAAAAATGCTGCAAAATGTAGGTTAATTGTAGGGAAGGAGGACTGAATTACTCACAGACAAAATAGTTGTCATCTTTTTCTTCTTCAGTAAAAAGGAAGGAAGCCTTTAAGCATTTCACAACTTCGGAGATAATCTTAATTCAAATCCCAGCCTTCAATCATTCATTGGGATTGTCAGAAGTCTGGAGTAGAGGAAGAAATGTTCCTTGCCCTGACTTGTCATCTACATTTGCAGGTTCTCCTCTCAGGAAGGAGGAGTAACTGGACAATATGCCAAAACTTTGAAATGGAGGAAGCTTCCCACATTTGAAAAAAAAAAAAAAAAAAAAAAAAGAGCCAGAAATGTAAAATCTGCTCTTGTTTCCTCTTGTAAAGCTAATTCCTTGAAAGCTATATTCATTTAAAGAGACTGAGCTCAATTTACTGGGTGCTGCTGTCTTTGGACAAGATTTCTGCTGTGCAGCAATGGATAAGTAAGGTGCAGGATCTCTGTCTCCAGCATACAACACAAGTATGTCCACAAATACTGTTTAAAATGAGATGAGGAGGACTGAAAATTAGAAAGATAAGTAATGATTATAACCAAAAGTATCAATAGTGTTAGTCTTCCCAACAGTTATACATGAGAGACAAAATTCCAAATAAAGCCTTCAGATTTTCAGTATACTTCCTGTTCCTTCTTTTTCTTCCAAATTAACTGAAGAGAGGGTGATTAATGGTTTGGATTTGTGTAGTTTGCTGTCTGGAAAATAGTCAGGAAAATTATTTACTTACACGCAAATCTACATCTTAACTTCTTACCTTAAAATGAGATATGCATAACTTTCATACTTCCATATTTCTAGAATTGCTGAAGTTGTATTGTTGAAACTCTCAAGAAGATCTGCCATTTAGAAGTCTTTCTCTCACAGAGAGAGAAGACTGAATTAAAGCTGGATTGTTCAAGAGAAGGAACTGTGACACTGCAGGTCACTAACACTGTATGTGTGATTCTCCTGTATCTACAAGATTTTAGCCAATCCCAGCGTGACATAGATTTGGAAGAACAGACACGTAGATAGCAAATCTATCACTAAATTGCACTTGTTGAATGCTTGTTAAAATTGAATAGTTAAATGATGTAGTCATCAAATAAAAATTACCTTAGAATCACATTAATAGTGTGAAATTAACTAAGGAGAAGATAGTGGGTCCTGCAAATAGGATTTTAGGAATAAGTATTTGTAACTTAATAAAGGAACACACTAACCCTGAGCTTTAATTAGCATGACCCATTTCCTGGTGCTTGGAGGCAACAGTCAGATCTGCGAAGTTCATATGCATTAAGTAGCTTACGGAATTAGTGTTTATTTCTCCAAACTGCACAGAAATGAAATTTGCATTCTTAATGCTGGGCTGCTTTAGTCAGTCATATTCTTATTGCTCTGTATTGTTTGGAGTGATTCAATGTTAATATCTTAAAGATATTTGGATATATAGTTGTTACCATTAAACATAAATATACAGACTTCTTCATCCTTCAAAAGTATTGTATAAAAAATAAGTAGAAAATCAGTAACAAAACAGAGAGGAAAAAGAAAAGTGAATTCTGTAGCTGCTATACAAGCTCTACTTATCTGCTGTTGCATGATGCCTCTTTGAGGCTGGAAAATCTCATTCACCTCTAGACTTCATTTGACATGGGGAAAGCAGGAGTACTAAAGCCACTTACACTTGTGCTCCCAGACCCTGATCAAATTTTGGCAAAGGAAAAAAAAACTTGATGTGGTGTTGATTTAGCAAATATTCAGAATCACTCACTTATCAAATCTTCTGAAAAATACAGCAGACGTTCTCAAAGTAGATCCCTCAGCATGGGCTGCCAAATCAGGAGAATAAGCTGCAACAAAAAATAGAATTAGTTACCTTTTCTGCCCCTCCTAAAGTTTCTCACAACTGCGTACTGCGATACCACTTCCACACTGTCCTTCCAGATATGATTAACTTCTAATTATGTGCCACAGAAACCTTTATCTCTCTCCAGTTTCTACACTGCCACACCATTGTAAAGAAGTAGTTAGTCCTCATCCTGACTGCTCAGGACAGAAAAGCACTTGTCCTCTGACTGACCAGCTGGCTGCTATCTCTCACTTCTAGGTGATGCAAAACAGTTGGCTTAGGTACTGTCGTTAACCTCAGTGGCAGGGGCTGTTCTGTAGGGGAGAACAGGATCTATTTAAGAAAAGAAGCTTAAACTCCATCATTTATGAGCCTCTGGTTCACATTAGCTGATTGTGGTGAGCAATAATTCCTGAAGTTTCTTTGCTGCCTTCTACTAACACTTGTTAACATCATGTCAAGGCCAAAGTAGTGGCTTGTTTCCAGAAAGCGTAATGCAGCCAGACACTGCAAAAGGATATGTCCTTTCTGCTAACACATCCACCTGATTAAAGAAGTGCAGAGTGGCATTGTTCTTTTTTCCTCTTCACATATTTCCATGCACTGCAGCATGGACGAATGATTTGTCCTTGAGACAAACATACTGCTTATCTAAAGAGGAAAGCTGGGTGTCAGGAGTTCAGGCCACTTGACATATCATATACTAGCCTTCAGCAAACAGAGTTATGAAAAGCCATGTTTAATGCTAGGGTTATATTTACATGTTGAGAGACAATTTTTTCCCCTGCTATAACTAATTTAAAAACACATGTGTGCTATTGTGAGGGGTGTTAAGTTAGATGTGAATGCTGATACGCATTAATCAGGAGTTAACCACCAGCAAAACTGATGGTCCCAAGGAGAATACATTAGAAATGTCATGGGCTTGGACAGCCTTTCTGAGTTTTTACACATATCTTTAGAAAAGAGTGTAGTCTGTGGGGCCCAAATACTGCCACATACCCATGTGAATATGTGCCATGGGCATGCACAAGGGCCAGCCCAGTGTTCAACAGCCTCTATTAGCCCCACATGCAAGGAAAGCTGGAGTTACTCAGTAACATGTTTTCCTCTTCTTGCCATCCTTACTTTTAGCCCATTTTCTTTCACTGGCAACTTGGTTTTACCAGAAGGCTATTTCCAATTCTTCTGCTTTTTAGCTGTGAATATAGGCTAAGATTTAGTACCCTTTTTTTCATAAACTGAGGATTAGATAGCAAGAAATATCTCATATTCTGCTTCCTTTAAGCGTCAAAATGAAATTTTAGTAGTGTTGGGACCTCACACTGTGGTTTTGCATCCAGAGGGCATTTCCTGTTTAAGTTCCTACTTGGTCTGGCTTTCAGCTTTATATTTTTGGGGGACAGATGGCAAGGAGCAACTCTGGATTAATCTGCTGAAATCTGCTGTAGATGACACCCTTCTGTCCACATGGCAATAGATACTGAGTGTAAATTACTTCTTCTGAAATCTACACCAATTAAAAGGTCTTCCTAAGAAAATTAAATCAAAGGAGGAAAATCCATACCCCATTTCCAAAATGATGCTGAACATCAGCATTACTATACTTCTATAAAAGTCTTTCAGTCCTGGCAGAACTACAGATCTTCCCAGTGCTACATTGTTATGGGTTATATTTAGACAAGTGGTAATTAAGATTGCCCTTTATTTGCAATTATTGTCATATAGCTGGGTGCTGTCTTTACATTTCTTTTTTTTTTTTTTTTAATTGGTTTCCTTTGGAGTTTTCCCATGTTTTCCATACATGTTGCCATGTATGTTTTGTTTCAGCTTCTGAGTTTGGAGACACCCTGAGTGGTGTGAGATTTTGATCCACTGAAGTCATAACAACTCCCCATGCATTTATTATTGCAATAAGTTTTCAGTTTGTTTCCAATTGTTAAATATGGAGAAAAATTGTTTCCAGTAAAGGGCATAAACTAATGGAGTAGTTTGATGGATTGTGGCTGGCTTTGGTCTATACTGGATTCAGCTGGTTGCTTTGTTACTGTTAACATCATATTTTTATTACTGTGTGCCTATATGAATAGCAGCCAGCAACTGACATGTGGATTAAACAAATAAGGGAAAAGATGATAGCACAGAGAAATTAGCAGATCTGCAAACTGAGAATGAAATGACAATTTCCACCTACTGTATGTAGGTGGAGGACTTTATACTTGCACTCTTCCGCTTACTTGAGGATGCTATCATTCTTCCTATTTTGCTGACTGTGACTAACAGCAGTCTCCTGCTTCTCTAGTAGCTCCAGATAAATGTTTTGATACTCTGCTGGATGGATGAGATTTGAACTGCCCTGCAATGCCGCTGATAGAAAAATGCCTTTAAGATCCTGCCTTCCCCATCCTAATCTACAAAGGAAACAGGAAAAAGGAACTTAACTCCCTGTACTCAGACAGCAATGAGACCGTTCCAGCCTGTGCCAGGGCTACAAGTTCTTGCCTGTGACTTATAAACTCTGTACCATGCAGGAGAAGAGTAACCAGTAAACGTCTACTCTGAGAAAACGATACTCCATGAGCGACTGTAAGAACTGGAAGGATATATTTTGGAAAGCATGGACCCTTTAGCACATCTAGTTCTCTATGGATTCAGCCTGATCATTTCAGGTAAGCCTTTCCTTTAATATCTGGCATCCATCTGTTGACTTGTCATGCATATGTTGTTTCTGATGCGATGTGCAGGCAAAACAACATGACTCCCTATGCCTTACCCCAGCACTTATCTTTATTGATTTAAGTACTTGTTTGTTTCAGTGAGACCACTTATATCTGTGCAGTGTTCTAACAGTGAGTGAGAGCAGGACTGTGGCCAAGATATTGGGGAGGATTTAGCTACATGTAAAATCCACTGCTACTTCTTTTGAATTGTTGAAATAATTTTTGAGACATGCACACATTGCAATGGGGTTTCTCTTCAGTATAACAGCATCAACTTTTTCAGAAAGCTCATTATTTTGAAATCACTGATGTCTTTCCCCAAGAAAATATGTCCTAAATACAGATTAAGTATTGATTTTTTTTTTTCTGTAACTAACTTTATGAACTGGCTGAACAGTCAGAAATATTGATTGTACTCCAGTATGTGATTTTAGACAAGTTTTTTAGACGAATTTCCATAGCTGGAATCTAGATGAAAGTCAATGGACAAAAAGTGCAGAAAAATGCATGTGATTAAAATCAATTAACAGCACTTCAAATATAGCTAAAGAACGATTCAATATTATCAGCAAATGTCATTAGTTCAGCAACTCAAAAGTTAGTCATAAGAGAAAGGTATACAGTAAGATTATACTACTGCCAATTTAGTTTGTAGTATTCAGTTATTAATACTAAAGATGCTTCATTGAAGCTACTGCAGACGGAGTCTTGAGTAAGCCTGTGCCTTCCCGTTGGATTCTTGGCTGCTTAGCATTTGAGTATTTCTTTTACCATTCATATTTTGGTTTTTCTATGCAGTTTTTTGTGGGCGATATACCAAGCAAAATCTGTAAAGATAAATACAACACACAACAACCTTAGACTTACTTCTTACCACTTTATTGAGATATGCATAGGTTGTCTCAGTCTGTGTCACAGTAAAAAAGAAAAACGCTGTAAAACTGCATAGGGCTGTAATGAAAACAAGAGGTAGCAAGAAAAGCCAGAAGTTCTCATTGTCACTTAACTTGCTTTACAATTTCCATATCTTCTTGATGATCAGCATGTTATAGCTAAGTGAAATTATGAACAAATGAGTCTGAGGTGTTACTTTTGTCATCTATAAAAAGCTAGATATTAATACAGGAAGAAAAAGGTCTTTAAAATCTGTTGAATGTGTGTTTAGAATTATTCTTATCTAGGCATTGCTGTAATAGTCTGCACACTGATTATCAGTTTCTTTTTAGCAACTTAAGTGTCTTGATTGTTTAGCTGTACATTGATTCAACCTATTTAGCTCTCAGATCACTTTGAGCTTTTCACTTTAAGGATATCTGGTGCTGTAAGCATTATGGATGGAGGAAAAAAAAAAGTAAAGTCACTCCAGATCTTTTTTTAGTTTCTCCTGTTTCTCTGTGTGGTAACACATAATTGACACAGAAAGCAAGCAGCTTTCTTAAAGTCGCAAGAATGGGAAAAACCTGAGTCAGCTGCAGAGATCAGCTATAAACATCATCAGTATAGCTATCTCAGTACTGAAGAGCTGCCAGTCACTGCCTTTTCCATAGGGGCTGACCAGCGAGGTGTGTGCTGTAGTCACACCCATCTCAACAGATCTGTCAGCTTTCCCGCTTTTGTTTGAGAATGATATCATGCTTCCTGGGGCAAGCAGTGGAAGACAATGCGAGCCCGCTTTCGTCTAGATACTGCAGGCGGAGTTCAGGAAAGCAGGACTGACATTCTCTGAGTAGGGGAGGTGTTAGTCTCAGTGCAGACAGTGAACTGATTTAACCTTGTTCTTAATGATTGTGGGCTTCTCTGGGTGTGTTGCTGGGTAGGCACAAAATCCACTCCACCCTCTTCCATGGTAAAGACCATCAGCTTGGCTACGGTTACAAGAAGTGGCCTTTGCTTTAACGTCGGGGAGGGGAGGTGTGTTTAAATACAGCAGTCCATTCACAGCCAGGGCTAAAGATCTGGTTCCGAAGGTAACATTCAAAAGCGACGCAAATGCTCACCATTGCACTGTATACACTGTTGCTGCTTGCCACAGAAAATATTCAATTAAACTGACAAAGAGCTGAATTTAATACTGTTGGGATTCTTGAAACTAGACTGCGCATTACCATATGATTTTCTTCTGGCTGACTCGACTCCAGTAAACATTTGATCCTGGCATCCATCTTGAAGCATGGATTCAAAACACAAAGCTGCAGCTAGGTATAATCCGTTATACCCTGACTAATAATTGCTGCAGGCTCACCTATTGCCTTGGAATGCTGAGGACAAAGCAAGGAACGAGTATCAGAACTTACCTTTTGCCCTTATCATCAGATGGTCTGGAAATTTGCATGCAGCTTCCCACAGTGGGCTAACTCTCAGGAATGTTCATGTGTGAATTTTATTGCAGCAAGATGGCCATTATCATTAAGAGATTTGTAGAAAGTAGCAGTAATTAAAACCAGGTTTAAGCATATTTCTTTGTCTCCTTCTGACAGGAAACAAGTATATTGACAAATGTCTCTATTCTCCAAGACAAATAGAATCTTCTGTGCTATTGCTTTGCTCTACCAATAATTGTAGATCTAGAGGGTTTCTAAAAATACTAGAATTTTATGTGTGTGACTCTGTGTGTGATTTAGCTGTTGGATCCATATATGGTAAAAGACTCCAAAGGGTATATTAGCTTTTTAAGAAATGGTAACAGTGGAGCTATCAATGTAGTAGTATTCAGTGGTAGCTCTCCATCATCCCTGTTAACATCTGCATTTTCTTAAGGATTAGTAGCTATTATTAAAACCCATAAATTTTATGTATTAACATTATTATGTGAGTAATTTACATATGCAGAAAATTAAGCAGATTTAACATACATTACCAGACACACAAGCACCATCATGACGCTGTAGGCTTTTCAAAATTACAAGAACTCGTAAGTTTGACTTAGACTGGAAGGTTCTAACAACTTTGCTTCAAGACTTGTTTTTTGCTTGTGAAGTTTATCTTAACCTAAAGAAAAACTGTATTAACTCTTGTTGATAAATGGCTGTGATAATGAACATGAATGTCATTCTTCTCATAATTAAAGGGGCTAGGCCTGTGAGTATGTTCTCAGGCCAAAACAGTACCTGAACTTCAAACAGTCTGTCCAAGAGCTGCAGTGCTGGGGTTTTGAGACTTCCACAACCAATGGACACAAACCATGTTTGAGCTTTTAATCCCAGTATTTCAAAACTATGCTGACTAGATACATGGCCTTTCAGACATCTAAATTATCAATGTGAATTGCAAGAGAAATTCAAAGATGGACTTCATTCCTTGTTCCTGAAGTGTATTTTACTTGTGAGACCCAGCAATTTCATCTGCCTGCCACGCTTAGGTTATTTACCCACAAAGAAGTGTATTCTGGTGCCTTTTTCATGAGTTTGAAGTTCACTTGGAATTTAGACTCTCCTTGAGATGTAGCATTCATCTAATCCAGAAATTATTAACCTTTGACAGGAATCACTGATTAAAAACCTGACCTGCTGAAAGTTGGTATTTCTGCACAGTTCTGTTAGGATGATCATGACTACAAAATTGATGTGTCTGATTTATACAAGGAAGAAAGCTGCTCTGTTTTCTCTATGCTGTCAGCTATATGTTTGCAAAGAAAAAACCTCCAGCTGTGACTGAATTCATTGCTGTCTGACTCTGCAGCTGGAAACCAAGAACAAGATCTTCAGCCTGTGCTGTAAGATCTGTGCATCTACCTTAAGTGCAATCATGGAACTGGGCTGATTCTCTCCAGGTCTTTTATATTTTAGAGTTTGCTTTTGGTGTGTGACTTGCTCAGATCTAGTGAGAGGCAGAGTAGCTCTCAGAAAGCCTGTGTTCCCAAAGGCTATTTCAGAGCATCTGGGAACAGTCAGGAGTGAATACGCATTGCATCATACCCAGCAGAATCAAATATAAAAGGTTGACATGAAATAACACTACATTCACAAGTGCTAACATATGCTATTGTTTTAGATACAGATTTCATATGTATTTATATACACACCCATATATTAGATTGTTTGGGTATTTGTCATAATTAAGCTGGATTGGTTGGATTTTTTTTTTTGCTGAAATATCATTTCAGAGAAAGAATGGAGTTCTAACATTTGCAGAGAAGGTCTGATACCCGCAAGAATTTCATCTGGAAAGTGAACAAGAAGGAGCATAGGAGTTAGAGAGGGGAAAGGGACAACTCTTTGGCAGTCCTCTCCGCAGGACACCTCTACATGGCTGACTCTCCACAGGGACAAGTCTACAAGAGGAGTCCCAAGCACCTGACATCAAGCAGTCTGACCAGTGGCATCTGCTGGACTGCTCACTGCCAAGCAATCTGGCCTTCCCTTGAAAAGTTGTCCTCACAGACAGTCAATCATGTAGAGGGGTCTCATGGAGCACTATCCACAGGAAGTTGTCCCAGAGTAGTCAGAAAGACTGGTTGCGGCTGAGCAGCTGGTTTTGTGGCAGGAGGGATATGTGCCCACAATGAGAATTATTTGATAGCTGGATTGTAAACCTGCTCTGTATCAGTCACATTAATTTGAGCCTACTTGGCCTAGACCTGCCTTTTAAACACAGAAAAACTCTGTTCAGCTTTCCACGGAAGACAAAGAAGCTTCCAGTGTGACACAAGAGCAATCTGGGACAAGAGGAATGAAAGTCTTAGAGAAACTGCAATGCAGAACTGTCCTCCAAAGGCAGTTTCTACCTTGTGCTAGTGACAAGATTGTATTTAAGATGCTGTTTCACTGATGTTTCAGTGGAAACACATAGCACAGAAGCAGCCCATATCTGAACAGGAGACTTCCTTTAAGAAGTTTAAAATGTTGATTTTTTATTTAGGTTACATATGTGATAACTGTTCCCCAATGAACACTAAACCTAGAAACATGCACTAATAATGTTAAACAAGGATCATATCATGAAGTAAAAATCCCCATCAAAATTAATTTTGTAATTCACCACTAGGAAGTGCAAGGACTTTTACAATGTGAAGATATTAGGCATTTACAAAATTCTGAAAGGATTTTTGAAAGACAGGTCCACAAATGACATATCTGTTTTCAAGGGTAATAAATATAAAATTTTGCTTCAAAATAAGTATTTTGCTTGCCTGTTATTTATTTACTTTTGCATTGTGTCAGTCTGTCTAATGAAGTGGCTTGGTTAATTTTCACTTTGGACTATAACAAGTCTCTCTTGACAATACAATTCCATATGCACTTCTGATGATTTTCTTTTGTATTATTTTCTTTCCATTCATTCTAGACCTGCCACTAGTCTGGCTCCTTAGCCTCACTAGTCACAAAGTGTGCACAACATCAGAAACATCTCCCACTACTCTAACCAGAAAAATCAGCAAGTGGCAAAATGAGGGTACACTACCGTATAGTCAAGAACGTTCTAGAGTATGTCCACCCAGCAGCCAGAGCTCATTGACACTTCCAGACAGTCCAACTTATGCATGTTATATACACTGATCTATTCTGTAAAGACTAATTGATTACCTATCCATACTTCAGCTTGGTATATGCTCACAAAAAACATATAACACACACACACAATACACCCAGTAGCATCATGAAACAACTTAGAAGGACCATCCTTGTAATCAACGTATTTATTCTTGCTTATACGTACTTTCTTGACGAAAGTATCTCTATTTGGCCAGCAGCAAATCCATCCAGATGTAGATGAACTACAAGCCTGTCCCAATCAAGCTTTTCCACATTCCCCATCCTTCTTCAGCATTACCTAGCACATTGTCAGCTGGTTGTTCAATAAGCAATTTCTTCTCATGTGCTGTTTTCCACTTTACTTTACTTATGGTCAACAAGGCCTAGAAAGTTTTGTTTACTTTCACACACACATTTAGGCACCCTCACTGGGAAACCCCTACTCAAGCAGCACTAATGTTTCTTGTCTAGCTTTTTCATCTTAAGATTGCTTTAATAGGATGTGGAACAACTGAAACAGAAAAAACAATTACACTGTTTTACAAGAAGATAGTTGCTTCAGATGTGCTCAAGGGCTTGTAAGAAACCGTCAGCCCTAGCAGCTTTGGCAGACTCTCTGATTTTTCAAACTTGTGCTCTAGTTTTCCCATTACTTCTAAGTAGCAAAGTCATGTTCTGCTACTAGTTTTTTTGTCTCTCATTAGATTCACAATAACTTCCCTATACATTGAGGGGGACTGAGCTGTGAGTTACACATTACATAAGATAAAAACAGTAAAATGCTTTCTGTGGACAACAAGAAAGGTTTTATTGGAAAAAAATTTGCTCTTTTTGGAGCTATTTTTCAGCAGCATTTCTGTCTCTCTCTTCTTTCTGCTGCTCTGTGGCAGAGAATCTTAATTTGTTTGGGCAATAACAACTTTAGCCTTGTTTTCCTGTGGAGGACTGAGCTGCCAGAGGAGAACTTGACTCACTGGGAGGAATTACCTGAGCTGCTGCAATCTTTGCATTCCAGATGAAGTTTCCAGGACACTAAAATACTACTGAGCAGATAAAATGAATATGTGATTTCAATGCCCCCTTAAATTATTTGGGATTTTTAGATAACTAATAAAAAATTACCAAGATTAATAAAAGAAATGTTGACTACTGAGAAAAAGAGGAAATTAAGTTTGCCACATTATGGTGTGGCATATGTTCCATGCTACATATGACAAATATCCCCAAGCATCTAATGTTTTGGGTTAGTTTATGACTGACTTTAATATTAATTAAGTAAGGAGTACTCTGTTTTTCCGGTCTTTTTTTTGTC
Organism: Clamator glandarius; assembly: GCA_033459285.1. NCBI lineage: Eukaryota > Metazoa > Chordata > Aves > Cuculiformes > Cuculidae > Clamator > Clamator glandarius. The sequence continues at coordinate 103,629 of JAUNZM010000774.1, forward strand.
AGGGGAGAGGAGACATGGGGATTGAGTCTCTATTTTGTTAATTTCTTCATATTTCGGTTCATTATTTCCATAATTTCTATTTTCCAAACTGACTCATCTGTTGATTGAAAAATCCAATCTAATTTATTTCATACTTCACTGAGAATTAGTAAAATGCTATAATTTTTTTAGCAGAATTGCTTATATGATTTCCATTTATATTTCTAAATAGATGAGTTAAATTCTTTTAATCTGCCATGTGACTTTACGCAGAAAAATACAATCAAGTAAGGTACAGCTGAACTTGTAACTACAAAACAAGACATAATGAGAAATACTGAGGTGATGCTATTTACAAGTTAGGTTTGTTTCAAATCAAAACCTTATTCTTTCAAGCAGAGGGATTCTTCATGTTCTTTTTATGTGACTTGAAGATGGAGGAGCTGATGACTTGATAGTCTAGGGCATGTGTTTCCATCAGTCTCAAAATGTGTTTTAAATCCTGCAGTGACTGCTATATGCAACTGACTGGTTTACTTCCAGTATAACACCAAATCTACACTAAGGATAGTTTCTAGTTTTTCCAAGCTAGTATAGTGTATAGTGTATTTATTTTACATTTATATTCTCAGATAGTTAATAGCAGAAATAATTTGTGTTCTAAGGAATAATAGTAAAAAAAGACCCACAGCTGCCCAAGCATTTCAAATTGCATCACTTTTTATTCCCCTTGCTTTACTTGATGTAAAAAGAGTTGGAATTTACTGGTATTTTCTGCCCTCCTCTCTTCTCTTAAATAGTTAGCACTTTGAAAGTATTAATCTTTCAATTTATATGTTAACATGACTCTTCTTTTTCCTTTGTTGTGCTCCAAATGCCATGGGAAAGATTTTGAGCTTATAGTCACTTCAAGCAGTTAATACAGTATAAATCTGTAACTATTTGGGCAGGGACTTTCTGAGGTGAAAGGATAAACCATCACACTTTCTATTCTCATAAAACTTGTGTAATCATTCATAGCACTAAACTATCTCAGTTCAAAATTGCTGCATTGTTTTATTGTTGAACTAGTGTCTAGCACCAATTCTGATCTAGGGAAGTGATATTTTAGACTTTATCAGAGACTTTCTTGCTCTTTGAGCAGACCTGGGATGTATTTCAGGGAATTTCTGATATCCAGATGGTCCTGACTGTGTTTTGCTGGTGAAACACAACACAGAAAATGTCATTTTGGTAGGGAACAAGAACACGCAGGGTAAGCAGACAGTGTGATACACACTTACGGTCTGTTCACTTACGCTTTTGCCCCAGGCAAATAAGCATTAGAGAAGCTGTGAAAAATACAGCCAGGTGTCACCTAGCCAGGGAGAACACAATCCTTAGCTAAGAGTGGCCCAAGAGGAACTGCAAAGGTTTCTCTGCATTCATTTGTTGCTGGGTTATAATGGATGTGCTGCTATTTAAACTTAGTGTTTTAGAGGATGCCATTTTTCCTGTGCTGGAAGGGCTCAAAGCACAGCAACATAATAAGTGTGTGTCATCAACACTGAGCAATGAATCCTCTCTGGATGGTACCTCCTTTTTCCAGCATTAGCCTTCTGCAAATGCTCTCTCTTTGCTCTATTTGCACACACAGCAAACTGTCTTCCTGATAAGGTCAGTTCTTCAAGGACCAGGGCAGGAGTCAAAGGACTCTTTCAAGGAAGCACAGAGAATTGTCACTGGTACAAAGACAAGCCATTTCCTGTCTGTATTTTTTGTGTTTTCTCAGAGAACTAAATCCTGCTGTCCTACTTTGGTCCCTACACATCCAAAGTTTTCATTACCATCAAGGGTAGGATTTTCCTAAGTTTTCCTAGGCTAGGCAAATTCCTTCAAAACAAGGACAGCTGGATTCATTTAAGTTGCATTAACAGAAAGACTATGCTAAGCATAAAGGATATGTACATTCTGGATATATTTACACTTATGCATAAAGGATAATTTACAGCTTTTTTTTTTATTTTTTTATAGTTTGAGGGGACCAGCTCCCAGTGGAGTGAAAGGAAGGCTACCCATCACCTCAGAGGCCTCAGGCTGACTTTAAAATGCCAGTCCTGTTAGATTCAGTTGAACAAGTGAGTTGCCTTCAAGTCAATGTGCTGCTAGGTTGTTGGTTTGTTTTTTTTTTTTTTCAAAATACACCTAAGGCATAGCTTTCCTTAGTGCAAAACTTTCACTTGGATATGTTTTAAATTCTGCTTGTAGTGTACGGCAGCTGTGAAACCTTAGCTGCCAAATCACACTCAGTATATGATTCCATATTATGCATAGATAGCACGGAAAGTCTTCTGGTGTTTCTCCAGGAAGTTGTGAAACTCCATCTGTGCTGCATCTGTGCTCCATCTGCCTCATACAGGTGTCTGGGTTACTCTGTAATGACAAACACACACACACACTCCCCATATTTACACAATCAATCAGAATACTATCCACCTACCAGTAGCTAGATTTTGATTCACTTGGAACTGTCCTTACTGTAGACAGCAAATACTCCTGAACTGTCGTTGTTCTACACCTTGATTACATAATTTGTATTTCTGCAAGTAGACAGAAAAGTACAAAGGAAATGCCATGAATGTGATATGAAATTGCTTCACTGTATCTTGCATAGCAATCAAAGGCAACATGAAAGCTAGTCCTCAAAACTCAGACTTCTACTATTTTTCTCAGCATATTAAAAGTTGAGGTACACAAAGGAAAGAGGTGTTATTTTCATCTTTAAATCTGTGTTGGAAGTCAGGGGAACAAACAAATGCTATAGAAATGGAACTGGAGCCCTGAATGAGCAACCATCCTCTGAAGGACTCCAGCAACTTAGGCCCATACCTCTGTATTGGAAAGGCAGCTGCAGCTCTATGCCTTGTGGATGCTAGGCAGAAATATCAAAATATTTGAGTTCTGACTGGCAGCACCCTGCCTGACCTCAATACAAATAATTACATCAAGTCATGAGGTTTATATCCACATTTGGTTCTGAGTTTCAGAAAAGTTTGCACAAATTGGGATCTTGCTGTTAATGATTTTAAGGACTTGCACGGGATCCTTGATCCTATAAACTGAAGCTTGCTCCCTTAATGTTGGTGACTGCTGAATTAATGTCAGCCTTCAGCAGATGCCTCAGACCCACAGTAAAAGCACCAATGTTTCTCATATAAAAGTAAAAATGTTGCAGTAAGTGCCCTATAGAACAAATGCACAACTCAGAACTAATTTCTATCACACATTTCTTCGACTTTCTTCACAGGATTTATTTCTGTAACATGCAACAGGATGAACTGACTTCACAAACCCACGTGTTTATGTAATGCTTACTTTAATGGCTGTTGCCTCCTTTTCAGGAGTTTTCATGTTACCATTATGTAACCACAAGTTATCTGGGCTGACACATGAAAGGGTGGCAGCTGGGGAAGACTGGCTGGGTGTGGTGAGTGTCAGCGTGCTGTCAAGATACTCAAGTCCCCAGAGTCCTCACTGATTTGAAAGCAGAGGAGGACCTCCTCCCTTGGCTCGGAGTGCTACAGAGACACATGAAAAGACTGCAGTCAGCACTAAGACCATTTGACCTCCCTTATCTAAGACTATATCCCTTCTTTCCAATTAGAGAAACTTCTGGAAGCTGAGTGGCACTAAATACTGGGTCTCTCTGTGTAAATACAAAATATACTTGTACCCAAAGCAGGAAAATAGATATGATGAATAAGAGAGATTGATTATTCTTCCTGTCTCAGCTGGAAAAAATGTTACTGTTTCCCTTCTCCTTACCCTGAATTTCAAAAGTAAAGGGAAACACCTACTATTAGCAAATTGTTGATTATAGGAGAACTGTATTTCCCTCCTGCTATGCATATTTGAACAACTAAATCTGTAGCACTCTGTTAGAGATTTAATTAGGCTTGTATCTATAATTTTCAAAGAACTTCAATCTCCATTTACTTATGGCAGTTCTATTGATCAAAGGGAGCCATTGTAATTGATTTTAACCTACCCTTTTAAAAATAGATTAACTAGTGCTGCTTATTTGCTCTTGTTTATGAGAAAGTTTCTTTGTACCATGGCTCTTGCTACAGTCTGTTAGGGCTTTGAATGGTTAACATTTGAATGATTATGACATCATTAATTCTAATTCATAGATCAGGTGAAAAAATACTCCAAATGTTCAAAGTACCAGTTCCTGTATCTGAAAGACATTCTGCTTTACATTTACTTTTTTCAGGAAGGACAGGAAGGGCAGAAGAGGAGGTGGGGTAGCCCTCTATGTTAGAGAGGGCGTTGATACCCTCGAACTGGACTACGATCAGGATGGGACTGAGTGCCTGTGGGTGAAAATCAGAGGAGTCCATGGGCAAGAAGGGATTGTGATGGGAGTCTGCTATAGACCACCCAGCCAAGAAGAAGCAGCTGATGAGCTCTTCTACAAACAACGGAGAGTAGTCTCAAGATTGATACCTCTAGTCCTTGTGGGAGACTTCAGTTTCCCAGATATAGGCTGGGAGTATAATACAGCAGAAAGGAAGCAGTCCTGGAGGTTCCTGGAGTGTGTGGAAGACAATTTCCTCACACAGCTGGTGAGCGAACCGACAAGGGACGGTGCCCTCCTGGACCTGCTGTTTGTGAACAGAGAAGGACTGGTGGGGGATGTGAAGGTTGGAGGACGCTTGGGGCAAAGCGATCATGAGATGATAGAGTTCTCAGTGCAGGGTAAGATGAAGAAGGAGGTTAGCAGAACAGTCGCCCTCAACTTTCAGAGAGCAGACTTTGGGCTGTTCAGAAGGCTGGTCGGAAAAGTCCCGTGGGAGGCGCTCCTTGAGGGCAAAGGTGTCCATGAGGGCTGGGCGCTCTTCAAGAAGGAACTCCTAGCACCTCAGGAGAAAGCTGTCCCCAAGTTCCGGAAAAGTAGCCGGAGGGGTAAGAAACCAGCGTGGTTGAGTAGGGAGGTTCTAAGAGACATCAATAGGAAGAGGAGGGTCTACGACCTCTGGAGGAAGGGGCAGGCATCCTGAGTGGACTATAGGGAGGAAGCGAGAACGTGCAGGGAAAAAATCAGGAGGGCTAGGGCCCAAATAGAAATGCGATTGGCCAAGACTGTGAAAGACAACAAAACGTCTTTCCAGAAATACATCAACAGCAAAAGGAGGGCTAGGGAGAATCTCCAGTCCCTAGTAGATGCAGAGGGAACAAGAGTAACAGGGGACGAAGACAAGGCTGAAGTACTCAATGCCTACTTTGCCTCAGTCTTTAACAGTAAGGAAAATTGTTCCCTCTGTGCACAACCCCAAGGGTTGGAAGAGAAGTATGAGATTCCCATGGTCCAAGAGGAGGTGGTTAGAGACTTGCTTGCCCAGCTAGATGCCCACAAGTCTATGGGGCCGGATGGAATCCACCCAAGAGTTTTGAGGGAACTGGCGGATGTGCTGGCCAAACCCCTTTCCATCATCTTCCAGCAGTCCTGGATGACTGGGGAGGTTCCGCTGGACTGGAGGCTGGCTGATGTCGTGCCCATCTATAAGAAGGGGCGCAGGGAGGATCCGGGGAACTACAGGCCTGTCAGCCTGACCTTGGTACCGGGGAAAGTCATGGAGCAGGTGATCTTGAGTGCGATCATGAAGCACATGCAAGAGAACCAGGTGATCAGGCCCAGTCTACACAGGTTCATGAAAGGCAGGTCTTGCCAGAGTAATCTGATCACCTTTTATGACCAAGTGACTAAACTCTTGGACGAGGGAAAGGCTGTGGATGTATCTTCCTGGACTTTAGTAAAGCTTTTGATACAGTTTCTCACAGCATTCTGCTTCGGAAACTGTCAGCCTCTGGCCTGGACGGGTGCACACTCTCCTGGGTGGAAAACTGCTTGAATGACTGGGCCCAGAGGGTGGTGGGAAATGGAGTTAAATCCAGCTGGAGGCCAGTGACAAATGGGGTTCCCCAGGGCTCAGTCCTGGGTCCAGTCCTGTTCAATGTCTTTATCAACGACCTGGATGAAGGCATCGAGTCGTCCCTTAGCAAGTTTGCAGATGACACCAAGCTGGGTGGTCCTGCACTTGGGGCACAACAACCCTGAGCAGAGCTACAAACTAGGAGAAACCTGGCTGGAAAGCTGCCAGGAGGAGAAGGACCTGGGGGTGTTGGTTGACAACCGACTGAACATGAGCCAGCAGTGTGCCCAGGTGGCCAAGAAGGCCAATGGCATCTTGGCTTGTATCAGAAACGGCGTGACCAGCAGGTCCAGGGAGGTTATTCTCCCTCTGTACTCAGCACTGGTGAGACCGCACCTCGAGTACTGTGTTCAGTTCTGGGCCCCTCACCACAAGAAGGATGTTGTGGCTCTGGAGCGAGTCCAGAGAAGAGCAACGAAGCTGGTGAAGGGGCTGGAGAACAAATCTTATGAGGAGCGACTGGGAGAGCTCAGGCTGTTTATCCTGGAGAAGAGGAGGCTGAGGGGAGACCTTATTACTCTCTACAACTACCTGAAGGGAGGTTGTGGAGAGGAGGGTGCTGGCCTCTTCTCCCAAGTGACCGGGGACAGGACAAGAGGGAATGGCCTCAAGCTCCACCAGGGTAGATTTAGGCTTGAGATTAGGAAAAAGTTCTTCATGGAGAGGGTGGTTAGGCATTGGAACAGTCTGCCAAGGCAGGTGGTTGAGTCACCGTCCCTGGAGGTGTTTAAGGTGAGGGTGGATGAGGTACTTAGGGGCATGATTTAGGGATTGGTGGGAATGGTTGGACTCGACGATCCAGTGGGTCTCTTCCAACCTGGTTATTCTGTGATTCTGTGATTCTGTGATGCATCAAGTCATATGTTTTCCATCCATGTAAAGTATATAAAAGAAATGCTATCAAACTGACAGCTTTATGATCTACTGACTCTGTTACCAGCAAATTACCACACTCGAGGCATTTGTATACACGTCTGACTATCCAAGGATCTATCTGCTTCTGCAACCCATGGTTTTCCTTGGGCTTCTGCAACAGCTCTTAAAAGAAATTCTAGTTTTTGAGGCTAGTGGAAGGATAGACTCCAGCTGTTCAAGACATAAGAATTAAATCCTAAAATCAGCGTAGGAGAACCGTTAATCTACAGTCTTCCTATTTCGCACAAAAAATTTGCAAGACACTAGCCAGAGAAAACCTGAGTACTGAGTGAAATGTCTTATCTGATTATTTGATCAGTCGCATACTTAAACTCTAGAGTCAAATCTTTTCTCTTGCTGCTTTTTTCCTTAGGTAAAGTGGAAGCCGCACTGGACCTCATACTGATCAATTCATTTCCTCTGGTGGGCAATTCTGAGACATCACTTATCTGTATCACTTCCAAGTGGCGTTCTCGTGAGTCTATCAAAATAGACCGAGACCAGGAGGATGTGGCAAACCAGCACCGGGAACCACTGGAAGTTAATGAAGATTCAAGGAGACCAACAGCAAAAACAGTGGTGTGGAAGAGGGAGCAGGCCAGTGAAACTATTGGAGCATATTACTGTGAAGGGAAACTCAAGGATGAGGTGACAAGGATACATACAATGAAGATGCCACTACGAGGTACTGTATGGTGCTCAGAGTTGAATTTTGCATGTCACTGCTTGCAGCCTGGCAGTTATCCCTGGTTGACACAAGTGAACACAAACATGGCTCCAGATCAGGCAAGGCAGTTTGGAGTCAACAAAAATAGACTTGGCTCAATGCCGTGTTTTTCTTCTAAAGTGCAGAGACAACTGGTCAATACTAGCTGCTAGTCATTTCCTTGTGGAAATTAGTCAGACATCTGTAGGTATTCTGCCTATATCTGGCTACTGCCAGGAACACAAAGTCAGGTGGCAAAAAAAGGTAAGTATTGGCCTCACTGACCTCACAAAATAACATGCAGGATAAATAACTACTGCAATAGGTCTTTTCCATTTTAACATCTGCACAGGTCTGAGATGTAGACATATAAACGATAAAGATCACTAGCCTTTTTATTTTCTTTTTTTTTTTTAAATAAATGGTTAACTTGAACTTAGAAAATAACTGCCTTACCTAAGGTGCAGTAAAAGCATAACTCAACAACATTGGATCTGTACAGCCTGTGTCAGTATGAAAAAAAGGATCCAGCTCAACACTGGAAAGAAACTCCAGAGAAGTCTCCCAAAATCCAAGAAGGTAATTCACAAATATCCACTATGGCTTTCACTATTGACATTGCTTTGGTTTTAAGGCTATGCACAGCACTAACAGCAAAGATGATAGGGAGATGGGATAAGAAAGTGGTATCTCAAAGGCCAGGCACTCTGGCCATTCAAATACCTTTTTTTTTTTTTTTTTTGGCATTTTGCATGTAATGTCTCTGGATGTCATTAGACTTCTAGGACAACTTCCAAAGCAAAGAGATCACCATAAACTACAGAAAAGTATAGAAATTTGGCTAATTTTATGTTGCAAATCAAGTTTCCAAAACTTCAGCTGATTTTTAGTAGACTTGACTGTATTGCTAGTGTTTTGAGCCATGGCAGCTCATCTATGAGGAAATTTGGCACTTTTAGTCTTTCTTTGTAAGGTTTCAGTAGAAGAATTTTTGTTGCTGGTATCACTTGAAGTTAAACAGCAAATTTAGAAAAAGGTTTTTCATTTATCCAAGCTACAGCTAGTATCTATTTATTTTATCTAGTATGGGAAAGATAGTAGCAAGGTGGACAGGACAAGTGCATTTTAGTTTGGCTTATGTTTTCTGTGACCAAATGTGGTCTTTGGAGAGTTGGACTGGTTACCAAGAATGCTCTGCAGTTGCGAGCTGACAATTCTATTGTTTCAAAGAAGCCTGTGATGAGAAGGAGGAGATAAAATAACAGTCCATGGAAAATCAGTGTGACCCTGCCTGTGGCAGAACGCCAGTGAGCTGAGTACAACCCTGGCCATTGTGTAGAACAATGTCCATGGGTGGAATCAATCTGAATCAATCAGGTTTTTGCACTTGATATCTGTGAGTGTAGCAGAAGATAATTTATAGTATTCAAACCTTGAAAGCCTCCTACGTGACAGAAATCAATCTAACCAGAAATATCACAGCATTCATATCAATGGGAGGTAAATTTCTTTGAATGATTTCTAGATTTGTTTAAATCCATTTCTTAGATATTCTCTGCAAAAGCTTTCACTGACAATATTTGAGCTAGCAACTCATGGGTAAATGTGTATAACCTAAGCAGGCTAGATGGGTGAGAAAAAGGTGCGACAGAAATTCTCAAAGCTATTAAAGTGCACAGAAAGAGGAAGAAGAGGTCAGTGAAGGACTGTGAGGTTTGGCAAAGCATCTGTAGTTGGAAAACAAGCCTTTTCCCCCTCTACTGTTATTGTCTGAATAATTTTTAAAGGCAGAGTGTGTTTTTCAACGCTAAAAATTGAGCAGAGTTGAAATGTTTCCCATGGACGGCACAAGTGGCACGGGAAGGAGCAGCACATCTGAAAATCCACCCATGGTTTTGTAGCCTTGGGGCAAGGAACTGCTGAGACACTCACTAACTGTTAATCATTTGGGAAGCCTCACTGACTTTAGCAGGAATTGTCATCTGCCTGACTGTATGCGAATGATCACATTTGCAGATACTGTGAAGACTTTTGCTACATAATATGGAAAGATAAGAGGTTCATCTTCCTGTTTTACTTGACTCAAGTGCCATTCTGAAAGTAAAGAGTTTGTTCTGAATTCTTTCCATTTCAGTATTATGGTTACATGTGTAATATTCATGCATACGATGTCAGGGAACAGATTATGCTTTATATATATATATATATATATACACACACAGGGAGTTAGGCTTAACTGTATACAGTGCACATACCTAGAACATAACTCTGTATAGCTTGTTCTGCATCTATTCAAATGTAATTTATGAAATTTCTCTGCACAATAAATGTGTATTTTCATGTATAGGATTGAGTTTACCCCATAGAAACTCTCTAGAGTTGGCAAAGGGACAATAATGGAAATGCTAGCAACAGGGCTTTGTGGCACTTGCGTTGCAACTCAGTTCATTATATCTCCATAAGGAACTGGCACACTTGAGATGTGAAATCACGAAATACGAGTCACAACCTAAAAATACATTGGGACTGAGCCCCCCATGGAGTGTGGGTTCCTTTCCATTGCAACAATGCTCTGAAGAAAAAGTCTTGTGGTTAGGCTAAACAACAAACAAAGAAAAGAAGATGGGAATATAAAATTTTAATATCTTCATAAAACAATTAGTAATGCCTCACTAAAATTGGTCCAAGAAACCACTGCAACTAAAATACTTAGAGCCATCTGTAACTAGCAATTCATTCTGGGGAAAGCTGTAAAATATTCTTTTCCTAAATTGATCATGATTTTCACCAGACTTTTGTTATTCACAAATAATTTGTAACTTGGAAGTTGACAGTAAGTAGGGACTGCTCTCAGTTTTTGTTTGGCTATTTCTACTGAGATCTTATTTCAATATTCTATATTAGAATTCTTTGTTTCTCTAGTACGTAAGTTCAGATACCAGTGCCTAGGTAACATGGCAAATGGTCAATATGTCCCCAAGCATGTGCTTAGTATCATGGAGGAAGAATCCTACTGAATTCAACTTGACAGCACTTACAAAGGACTGAATGCATGCTAGAGGCTCAGAGCACAAATATTAAAACTGCGCAGGGGATGGAAATTTCATTCTGCAAAGAAATGCAAATTTTCAATAGTTGTCTTATTTCCAGTCAGGAATGAAAAGATTGAAATGTCAAAATTGTCAAGAAATGAAATTATGGGAGAGCGGTTGACTTGGTTGGATAGAAATGTCCTAATTTTTAGTCAAATTATCCTTCCTTAGTTTTACATCACATAACGTAACACAAACAGCTTCAAAAAGCAGAAATAGAAAAGACGCAGATGAAAATCACTGTCTCATGCCCTTGGGTATTCTAAAAGGGGGAAGTACAGAGGTGTGACATTGTCTATCAGATAAAGAGCTGAATAGTTTAGAAATTAACTTTGTTCAATATTAGATGAGTTTGTCTAATTTATTTGTCCTATCACATATCAATGACAATATAGCCAAAGAACTCAGAGTTGAAAATGGTCAGTAACCCTGAATTTGTCCTCAAAAATCCTTACGACTTTCCCTTGGAATTTTCCAACTAAATGAAAGGAAGTGTCCTTAACTTCTAACTTGTTTCAAAGTAACATTGTAATTAAAGTTATCTTTTCACTTATTTCAAAAAGTAATAATTTTGACAATTTTTCTGTCCCTTCCCCAAGTCTCTTCTGATATTTATTTTCCATTAGTAATGATAAGAAAAAGGCAAAAATTATGTGAGAATCCTTCTATCTACTACTTTCTGCTTTTTCTTAGATCGAGAATGATAAACAAATATAGAAATGTATTTCCCTATTGAAGCAGGAAAATTAATTTCAATCTCCCAGCTGGAAAACTGAAAAATGTCTCTGACCTAGACAGTTCTTCCCACAAAATTTTCATTTTAATTAAGCCACATTTTCAGATTATATTTCAGTGAAAGTACCACTAGCTATGATAATGCAAGCAAACAGTCTCAGTATTTATAGAAAGTGTGGTAAACCCCAACACAACCTCAGACCTACTCTATGTTACCATTTCTCCCTCAGATCCTGCATGACTGTGGTCCTCAGAACTATCTTGACTGTTCTTGACTGCATCATAAAGCTCAAATAGAAAAGAATGGAGTCAATCAGTGTATTTGTCTACAAATGACTGCTTGCTCCGTACAATATATTTTCCAGTACTTTATCCAGTCTGCTTTAAAAATGTCTCAAAGAATGAAGAAACATGGGAAAGTGTTATACAGCCAGCTGGAACTTCTGGTTAAGGAGTGCTTCCAGTTCCTTAGCCAAAATAAAATTTGGTTTTAAATTTCATGCCCTATGTTGTAATGGCAGTGTGTTGTTTTAGGGTATAGGTATGTTCTCTGTCTTTGCACAAACATAGAGTTGAGGTTGCTGGGAATAAATAGTCAGTGGATGCGCTAAAGAAATCTAAACGTCAAAATCTGAGTCAGGATCGTGCTGGAAACCTTTTTCAGCTTTTGGCCCTGAGACCAGGGAGAGATAATAACTGCTGCTATTTATACTTCTGTCCTGTTTTGTTTTCAGCCTCATTCCACCCAGTGGCATTAACTGTTACAGCAAATAAAGGAGAGCACGTCAATATATCCTTCATCAGAATGGCAGCAAAAGAGGAAGATGCAGTGATCTACAAAAATGGTAATTAGCTTTTCTCTCTTGCCTTTTCTCTTCCTACTATCATTGCCTTAGCCAAGTGCCATGTAACTGTCTTAAAGTCATTGCTGATGAAGCCTATGATGTGCAACTGGAGCAAACAGAATTCCTCATGCATTTAATGTTCCCTAAAGGTGCTTTTTGCCATATCCAGTACATGAAGCTGATCTGTTTCTCTTCTATTAGAATGACAAATACACTGCTTATGTCTTCACTTTGTTTCTCCTTTTCCTATTTTATTTCCTTCTATATCCCCTCATATGTTTGCCTGGCTGATTTTAGCTTTTTTAAAATTATTTTTCTTTTGCTGTGCCACTGTGAAGTCCTAGTTACTATATGTTTCTTTGCATTTCTGCTGCTTTTCAAGTGCATACCTTTCCTTCTTTAAATGGCTTTTAGAGGCCATTTGGCTTCTATGATGCTCTTCAGGCTACAAAATTAAGCATTAGTAGTCTGTTATTAGAAAGGCAAAACTGTTATCTGAAAATTCTTATTTCCAAAACTGAAACCCTTATTTCACTCAACTACAAAAATGACATTGTAAATTTATGACACCAACTTTTCTATGGCAGCTAAATCTCATCTAATGCATCATTCAGCTGTGTGTGGCTACTACTTGAAGCTTGGAAATATGTGTAGTTTGATGTCTACCTCGTATAGAAATGTAGTAAAATAGTGCTTAATAAGGCTCAGTGCCTTCATACTTTATTAGAATGTTAGAGCGCAACAAATTATAGTTGTGGAGAGCACACATAATATAATGCTCCATCTTTGTTTACTGATAGCCTAGCTGACAACGAGCTACCAGGAAACAGTAAATGGAGCTGGATAACATAAGGAAGTATCAGCACACTGCAAAAGAATGCATGCCATGGGTCATCCTCAGACCCAGTTACTGAACACTTCGAGCACTTCTCTACAGGCCAGAAGAGAAAAATAACCAAAAAGTGGTTTTTTCTTCAGAGACTCATCTCTGGAGTGCACAGTGGAGAAAGTTTGCCATAACTTGTGCTTTCAGGGTCCCCAGGAAAACTTCTTTATCTACTGTCAGCATTTTCTCACAGAGGGGAGTGCTTACATAATGGTGCTGCCTTATCTGGGATTCCCATTGGAAATTTGGCTAAAAGCCTCAAATTAACCATGACTGTGGGCAGTAGGGCAAGTTCTCCACCTGATACTGCAGTGGAAATACCACGTCTGAGGATTCCTGATACAGCAGCTGGCAAAGAAGAGAAAATGCTTGTTCTGTTATATTTAACTGTCACAGTTTTTCACTTAAGTCATTTAAAGTACCACTTCCCCCTTGCAGATCTTCACAAAGGCTTTCTAAATAATAAAACTATTCTGCTAAACAAGATTTGCATTAAGACATTGGCATAACTCATGCCAGCTTGGAAAACAAGCCACAAAACCTGAATCCTGCTAACAGACTGCAAGCATAAGGCTTTCTTAATATTTTGCTGCTGAGATTGTTTGTAGCCTGTAACTCAGAAGATATGCAAAATCTACCCCCCAGTTTCAGAACTAATCTCTTCCATTTTTGCTCATTTTCTTTGGCTCTGTGTTCCTGAAGAACTGTTATGTGTTGTCATAGACTAATCCAACCCAAGATCTTTTTGCTGTTTTGATTATGATCGCCAGCAGTTTTATGTCTTTAGGCTGCCTGAAATTCAACTATACTCAAATGGATGGCATAGTATGTATGATCACAAACACTAAAGCTCCTGCCTGACCCTGTTTACCTTATTTCAGCAAAGTGAAAAAAGTTATTTCATTATCAGTAAAACTCTTAGTGGACAAAGGAGGTAAGGACATTTGATTTGTGAGAGTATTGTCTGATTAATGGCCATTCAGCACAAAATGTTAAGTGAAGAAACAAGAGAACTAATAAATAGGAGCAGCAGATGATGAAGAAAACATCTAGAGGCCACTGAAGAGACAACAGAAAGCCCTGAGTATCTTCAGTCAGAGCTTTGTAGGTAAAAGAAGTGGAAAGCAGGATTATCATGGGCCTCAGGGGGAAAGAGCAAACTTATTTTGACATGATTGAGCAGGACTGTGAGTGTGTGTGAAATTATGAGATATTTAAAGAAAAAGCCATATGGAAGAAAGGGAGGACTCAGAGCAATTGAGAGAGGAAGAAGCATGGGAAAATGGGTCAGGAGGCAGGTGAAAGCTGCCACTGGTCTGGCCCAAGTTCTGCACTACAGTTGGTCTGATCTTATTAAACTCTATACTATTCTCCAACATTAAGTGTGGTTTCTACTTGGTACGCATAGTTATAATTTACTACTGACTTTTAGGACAGACTAGAAGGCACAACAAGTATGGTGGAACAGGCAACAGGAAATATATGCCAGGGGTCAAAGCAACTCGCGTGTCTGGGGCCAGCAACTGGAGAGGCTAAATGTCTAAGGCCAGTGTGGCATTAGTGAGCTTCAGGCCAGGGTAACTAGTGAGACGTCTGAGAACTAGCTATTAGAAAGGCTATAGGCCTGAACCAGCTAAGACCCTGTTTTGCATGTGTGATCTGCCAGTAAGCCTGACTATCTAGCAAGGGAGAATAGGATCAGGCTGCCTAGATTGTTGATATGCATGCGAGTCCCATGTGCACACATTAGCTATAAAGGCACGGTTCTGCTGTCTGGCAGTTAGCTTTGTTGGTACAGTGTGTGTGAGCATGTGCAGGTTCGTTTTGGTGATATGGGGCTGGACCTGAACCTGGCATTAGCCACCTGCAGCAGCCTTGCTCTAACGGGCTGAAGTGGAAAGACTCCCAGGAGTCCTGAAGTCCATTGGGTGTAGCTTCTTTTTGACAGCAATCAATGTTCAAATGTTGTTACTTGGTGATCCAGAGGGATGGAAGAATCATAAAATCGTAGAATAACCAGGGTGGAAGATACCCACAGGAGTCCAACCATTCCTATCAAACACTAAACCATGCCCCTTAGCACCTTATCCACCCATCCCTTAAACACCTCCAGGGAAGATGACTCAACCACCTCCCTGGGCAGCCTGTTCCAGTGCCCAATGACCCTTTCTGGGAAAAAATTTTTCCTAATGTCCAGCCTAAATCTCCCCTGGTGGATGTTGAAGCCATTCCCTCTCATCCTGTCCCCTGTCACTTGGGAGAAGAGGCCGGCTCCCTCCTCTCTACAACCTCCTTTCAGGCAGTTATAGAGAACAATGAGATCTCCCCTCAGCCTCCTCTTCTCCAGGCTAAACAACCCAATGCCTTATTAGCATGCATGTATGACTAACTATAACAAACCTAGAAAAACAGAGATAAGTTCCCTTGGTGAAAAAAATATAGAAGATACAGAAACATGTTAAGTTTGGGAAATAAAAAAAAAGCTGAGCTGGGTGCTTCCTGCTTTGATCTGCTAAGTACATTTTTATGCTGCTCACATTAAGTAAGATCTGGCTGGAATTTGTTATTTAACTCCTTCCAGCTACACTAGACTCCTTCCAGATCATAACCCTTTGCTTCAGAAAAAGGCAAGAAACAAAATAAAAACTTTTAATCACTAGACTCTTAGCAACATTCCTGTATAGCAATGCTGAATGAGAAGCTGTTTGTCTCATTCATCTACAGAAGCTCCCCAAGATATAGTTTCCTTTTTACTTGCATCTCTCCAGTTATTAAAACCAAGGATAGCTAAAGAACTGCCAGCAAATTAATAACTGATAGATTCTGCTGCTTAGTTCATCTATCAGCTGTCTTTCCTCAGTAACCAGTGCAAACTCAATTCTGTCTGTACAGGATGAATGGCTTCCGTATGTATTATCTATGTGCTCCTTCCCTAGGTTCCTTCATACACTCTGTGCCCAGGCATGAAGTGCCAGGGGAACTGGAAGTCTCCTATCCTCAAGTTCAACCACAGGATGCAGGGGTTTACTCTGCCAGATATATTGGAGGAAATCTCTTTACTTCTGCTTACACTAGGCTTATTGTGAGACGTAAGTTCCATTAATGTGTGCTGATGATTAATTGTGTAAAGTCATGTGAAATCTGAAATGAAACTTATACTGTGCCCAAATAAGGGCCAAAATCTTCCTTGGCATAAGCTGTCACAAGCTCATGTCAGAAGAAAGAATTTCCCAAGGATTCTTGGTACAAGCTGATACTAATTTAAACAGCTGAGAGAGAAAAAAAAAATGAGATTTAGATTCAGTTCATCTTATCTATTGTCAGGACAGCCAGCATTTTTCTCAGCACCTCAGCTTTTCAAACACCAAGTCAGTATAAATGAAGAAGGTAGCACTGGATCATCCCATGAGATGTGTGTCTGAGCACAAAATGGGAATTTTCAAATGTCTCTGTTCTCTGTGCTAGGATATAACCAAACACTTTTATTCTAAGATTTATCATCCTTAGTTTATACTATTGTAATTTCACAAACTTCTCCAGCCTTGGTTAGTTCTTAAAGTTCACCTCCCAGTGGATGATAGCACCAGTTTACAATGCAGGTGGATATTTTATGTTAAGAATTCTGTGTGTATTGTAGCTCATGCTGCTATATCCATTTTCCTCAGATATAAAGAAAATCACATTCTATTGACATGGATAGAAATATAAAACTGGTATGTAAAAATAAATAGCTGTTCAAAAACCCTATATTACAGAGAATATGTGTCTGAGGGTAAAACATATTTTATTTGCTAACATTCACAGAATACTCTAGGAGTTGCAAATGAATCAGTATAATGCCCCAAAGCTGGATTTTGAAGTTATTGCCACCTTATTAAATAAAGTGGTCCAAGATCTGTTCTCTGCTCAGTATAAGACTTATCCCTTAATTCTGCCCCATGACAGGTAACAAGCTTTTGACTTGCTCATCCTGCCTATTGGGAGCACTCTTGGGGCATAGTCCAGTAGGGAGAACACCAACAATAAAAACAATGTTGGAGAACACCAATGCTCAAACACAGGTCCTGCCTTTCTTTGAATTAGTACTGTAGATATAGAGTGATAATATTTAGAAAAACTCTTCTTTTTTTTTTTTTTTTAAAGAATCTACACGTAGGAATAGCATTCTGGAAGAAGATTGAGCTCCATGTTTCATTAAATGCTAGCTAAAATCTGAAAAAGCTGATCCGAGTATGGATTAATAGGTTTTAGTGAGCTTGCCTCAGAAGTTTCCAGTTTATCTTCTCTGTTATAGCCTTACACTACAAGAAGTTGTGACAGAAAGTTTCTGTGATGTAAGAAAGATTATTACAAATCAAATAATGAAAATTATTGTGTTGTCTCATCTCCCATTGATTTAAAGATCAGCTTAGAGAATTTTGCGTGTTGTTGGGACAGACTAACAATTTGCATGATGAAGTCAGATATACTTGTTTAGAGTTTGATCTCAACTTCTATTAAATCAGCATCAAAACTCTCACTGGCAGGATTAATAGTAGTAGTATCTTTTTACGTTATGAAGTAGGAAAGAAAATCATGACAGGCATTAAAACAACTGATTGATTTTAGACCACGTATTCCAGAAACAGGTCATCAATTGATTAGAAAGACCCAGTGAAGACAGTAAAGACATAACAGATGTGAACCTGGTCTAACACACTTTTAACAAAAGTATTGTTACAGAAAAAAATAATGACTTACAAAAGGCTGGTACAATGCCAGTGATGCTAAGCTTAGTTCTGCTGACTTACTATCAGTACAGCCAGCTCCAGGTGAAGCCTGGGCCTTTTCTGGGTCTCGGATCCCTGCTACAAGAACAGAAATCTTATAACTGTCAACTTCCAAACTAAAAAAAGAAAAGTGTACCTCTAGTTTAAAAAATGACTATTTCAATTCCTTCCCTGAATATGTCATTGCATCCTAATGCAGCAATTCTACTCCAGAAATATTGGCACTTCCATAATGAAAAAGTGATTCTTTATATGATGTCAGTTGGCTAGCATGTTGGGATAGCCATGTAGATCACATGTTTATGTATTTTACTTTTTCTTTTAATTAAAAAGAACTTTACTACTTGATTGGTTGATTAAGAAGGCAAAAAATGTCATATTTTTGCATAAAAGGATGTGAAGCTCAGAAATGGGGCCCTTCCTGTAGCTCCCACTGCCCTTCCTGCATGAACAATGGCATTTGTCATGAAGATACTGGGGAATGCATCTGTCCCCCAGGTTTTATGGGAAAAACGTGTGAGAAAGGTAAGCAGATATTATTTTCACAGCTTGCTTATTAATTTGTTTTCAGTAGAAGAATTTGGCTGATTACTGAGGGAAGCAGCAAAACCAGAAGCCTCATTTTACTCTTTTATACATATAGCATTTACAGCTGGTGCTGGAGACAGAACAGCATTGGGTGACATAAACCCTGAATTAGTGAGGCTGTCCAGTGATTTGACTTCTCCCTCTCTTCTCCTAGTAGAGATTATATTACCAGGGAAAATGTGTGTTGATCAAGAAGATTTGCAAACATTCACTTGGATAGTGTGCTAAATATCTCATCTACACTCCTTTTCCCACAAGAAGCTGGACCATATGATCTTTAAGGTTCCTTCCAACCTGGGCTGTTCTAGAAATAACATAAAATTCACCATACTCAAAGATCTGACTGTCAAACGCATGACAGAATATCAGCTCTTATGGATACACTGGCACTGTGAAATAAGGCCCTGTATTAAGGACTCCCTGGCTGCTTCTGAACAAGCTAGTAGTGCACTCACAGGGTGATTTATCTCTGTAGGAGCATATCAACAGTATATGTCTATTTGTGCTTGTCTGTGTCTCTAACAATTAATTCAGATTCTGGAATAATCACAGCAGCCAGTACACTGCTTTGATCTTTCCAAGCAAGTTTTGGGTCCAATGCTAAGTATGTGTACCAATATTTTGACTGAATTGCAGTGCTGCATATACTAGAGCTAAACTATTGGAATAGCTGACATCTGAACTACTCTAATGCAGCACCGATCACATCAGGAAAACAAAACCTTGAGCTTAGCTGTTTCACACTCACTGACCTCTAAGAACATTTGGTCTTCAAGGCACTGTTTGTTCCTTTTGGATTAAAACAGCTTATAAAGAGGGTTTATTGCTGAAGCACATATCCAAAGCAATAAGTGTTTTGCTGATGGATACTTGCATGGAAGAAGGTTGTTTTTGCTTCTGCTCCCTGAAGTTAACTATTAGTGCAGCCATAGCTTAAGATGGTGTGGATGTTAGTATACTTGCTATCTGAATGGTAAAAATGCTTATTTTTACTTTAATTCATGTTTTCTGTTGTCTAAAGCTGTATCATTAGAATAACTAGCTCTTTCAAGATGTAATGCCTTTGGGCTATTCTTTCTCTCCCTTTAACAGCTTGTGGAGCCAATACATTTGGCAAAACATGTGAAGAGAGCTGTAAAGAAAACCATGGCTGCAAAAACTATATGTTCTGTCTACCAGATCCGTATGGGTGTTCTTGTGCCACAGGGTGGATGGGACTGGAATGTGATAAAGGTATAGTAAAAAATATGAGGAATTGTGAAGAGTCCTATGCTGCACGTAGGAAGTATAGAGGGGAACTAACAGAATAGAGTAAAATATAGGACTTTTTTCACTCTGTAAAAGAGGAATACTAATATTTACCCGTCTCAGAGGACAATGACAGATTCTTAGAAGAAAGACGTAGTAAAGCTGAAAACCATTCAAATTATTCTGCAAAATGAATTGACATTCTACTGAGATGTTAAAAAACTCTAACAGCTAAAAGTTCTGTATTTCTACAAATCAAACTGAAAAATTCAGTGTCAAATATATTTTGCTGAGCAATACTAAGCATAATCAGCCTTGTTCATTTCAATTAGACTGCAATTTCTTTGGGACATGAAGTTCATTTTCCTTTATGAATATGTTCCACCTTGTTCAATGGTGACTTTTCTCTGATGAAGCCTCTGGACACTGCTGCAGTATAAATGAAAAAACAGTGGAGGCTGATGAGGCTTCCACACTGGCGTCTAGTCTATAAATGACAGGCATGGATATAAATGTGCTCTACCTTTTTTTATATTAGTGTGTTCTCAGGGCACTCTGAGGGTGGTTTAGTGCCGATACATATATTTACAAACTCAAGTCAACTGAGAGAACTAAATCCTAATAGAGAATTGACTCATGAGACTGAAAACTCATGGAAGATATTTTCTAGTATTTCTACACTAACTGGAAATATATGTACTTGCAGAATGCAAACCTGGTTTTTATGGGTCAGATTGCAAACTCAAATGTAATTGTCACAATCGAGGAACATGTGACAGATTTAAGGGCTGCATCTGCTCCCTCGGATGGCATGGTCTGCAATGTGAAAAAGAAGGTAAAGCAAGGTAACACGGTAGTAAATGGTTTTTCCCAGTGTAAACAGAACAGATCTTCATGGTGGTACACCATTATCACTCCAGCTGGTACCTTTGCTCTGCCAGTTACATTCCAGGGGCCCAAACAATTCCCTACATCTTTGTTGCAATACAGTGTTTTTAAAACTCTACCTCATATGCTGCATTTAGGAGGGTGGTAAGCTATCATGTCATCTGCTTTTGCTTTCATTACAGGTAGGTTTTCAAAACTTATTCCGGAGGATTTATCACTGACTTTAACATCAGTTACTGAGAGAAGCTACACATCTTACCTGCGTGATCAGCTTTCAGATAGGCTCATAGTATTTTACCATTACCTACCTCTTATTCATCTGCAGACACTCCTGTATCACGTGTCTCATGATCTGAAACCTTCAGAGTTTAAAACAGCTCTGTATGTCTGAAAGAGAGTTAGGCTTGCAAAACTGACCATATCTCATTCAGAATCTCTTTGGAATCAGGCAAGATTTGCACACAGCTTTTTTTATAGGTTTGTTGTTTTTTTATAAGATGCACTCAGCATCTACTATTTCTGCTTCATAAATAAAATGACAAATCCACTGTTATCTTGTAAAAACTTGAAAGCTTGACAAGTGCAAAATCCAGCAGAGAAATAAAATTGTGATCCAACCAGCCAAACCACACTTTTATTATCAGGCTGCTCATATAAACAGACAAAATGGAGAGCAAGTAGATACTGTACAATCAGTATAAAATATGTATGATTTTGCCGTATCTAGACTGTTGTTCTTAGAATGTCAGTAAGGAGGAGAGGGGAGGAGAGGGAAGAGTTGGGGAGAAGAGATCAAGGGAGAGAAAGGAAGCTGAGGGAAAAAGAAAGAAGTATGGACACAGGGCTTGTTCCCTCTCATGTGATATTTGCACTGATGTAACAGTGTTGATTTTACTAAGCGTGATCCTTGCAATATGCCCATATGAGTGAAGGGAGAAACAGACACTTAATGCTACCTATGCTCATTATCCTGTTTTGATGCTACCTTTTTAAAGTTCTGTTTGAAGGCTGACATTAAAATACTATATATCTTCTGTAGGTTCAGCAAATCTTCCACCTCAGATAGAAAACCTAATTGATCCTGTAGAACTTAATTCTGGTGTCGAGTTCAAGCCTTTCTGTATAGCAACTGGAATTCCTCTTCCTAAATCTGAAGAATTTAAACTTTTGAAGCAAGATGGAACTGTCATAAGGGTAAGCTCCTGATTAATTGCTTCCTATTATTTCTGTTGTTCATATAGACTTTGTAATTAGTTAATGCACAGTAAGGTTTTCAAGCATAATGTGACATTTCAATATTTTGAGATACCTCATGGGCACATATGAATCTATGGAATTCACCACTGTAGACCCTTTCTATTGGTATGACTAAACTCTAGATGAGTTCCTAAGCTGTGAGAAAGGGAATAATTCTAAATGCCCACATTTTTTGGGTCCTGTATGTGTTCTGTCATTTCAGCCTGCCCAGACTGTTACTAGTAATCGCTCTGAAGCCATGTTTACAATTAATCGAATCCAGCCCCGTGATACAGGAACCTGGGTCTGCAGTGTGCAAACAGTAGCTGGAATGACAGAGAAACCATTTCAAGTTACAGTCAAAGGTAAAAGCATGAATCTCTTCAAGTGTCTTTGCCTTTCTACTTTTAAGGGTTTAATACTCTAACATAGCTGAGTTTTCTGTTCTTTGAACTGCATAAAAATGTCTGAATAAATATCTACATTCAGAATATAACAGAAATTTCTTATAAGCAACATACTAACTATGTGTACGTTAAATAAAGGGTGATGGCAAGGATTAGGAGTTTTTTTGAAAGATCTAAACTGTCAGCTTTAAGGTGTAAACCTCTATCTACTTTGTAAGAGTTTTGAAGAACATCTCCCATTTTCCTGCAGATCTAGAATGATATTATAGTTTTACTCTTATAGGGAATTGAAAGATTTGTTTAATAATTGCATTCTTGCTCAGTTCCTCCTGTGCCACAGTATGCCCCAAGGCTAACAGACAGTGGACACAATTTTCTCATAATTGATATCAATGCCAAGTTACATCTTGGAGATGGACCTGTTGTGTCAACAAAACTTCTATACAAGCCAGCAAAGCGTTATCAATCCTGGATGTCTGTGGAAGGTAAGAGGATGTTCTTCAGTTCCCTTAAACTTACACTTTAGCTGCATGCTGAAACATGCTCTTGACTAGATACAAGACTCTACAATACATAAAGTTAAATCTTTTATGATTGGACACATGACTCCTCGTATATCACTATGTGTAATGTTAATGTAGATGTGGTGCACCAACAGTAGTCCAAAGTGTGTACTCAGTTTTCTTTAACCAAACAGTTCACTCCTTGTTCCTTAAGATAAAAAGCTCTCAGTGATGGGTTCAGCTGCTGAAAACTCCCATGTAAATAGCACATTTTCAAAAGCAGTGACCAGTATGGTAATGTGCTGGAGCATCTTGAGTCTTTTTTTGTGTCTATTGTGCCCTCTGGTGAGATAAGTACTGTATTTAAATATCTATTGGAAATGGTATGGACAAAAACTACTGACCTCTTCCAGTCCTTTTTAACCATTTTTGCAAATAATATAAGGAATTACAGGAATTTTAACAAGTAGCAAGCAACTGTTGCTACTAGTTCAAGATAACCCAAAATCTGCATATGTAATGCACACTGTTTAAGCAACAAGTCTTGTCCTGTCCTCAAGGGAGAGCATATGGAAACATCTTTCAGGCTGGGTTGGAGCTTAACTTAAAAATAAGTATAGTATACTTCTAAATACTTAGGGAATCAGGAACAACAGAAGAGCCTGAGTATCTTACCTTCCATGGTTAGTGTTTCAGAAACATTTCCTAACCATTTTCTTTCTTAATGTTTTTCCATATGGGGTACAGTTTTACTTTCTCCTTTTGTTGTCAGTAAAAGGCACAACAAAAAGACTGGACAACCTGGAACCTAAAACAGAGTATCAGTTCTGTGTTCAGCTGAGTCGGCAAGGGGAAGGTGGGGAAGGCCATCCTGGACCACAGGCTAGCTTCACAACAGCTGCACTTGGTATGTCATCATCTTGGATTTCCGGAAAAGGACTGTTTCAGCTGTTTTTCTCTGCAGTCTGTTGCCTGATCTCTGCCAGAGCACTTTCATTTAAGCAGAGAAGGCTGGACCTCAAAACTATGTAGAGTCTTTCGAAATAACCTCAGGCAAACCCCTCAAACCCTGACTTAGAGATAGGAAACATGGGAAATGAAAACTGACATATTTCGGCTGGCTATGCAGAGGAGTTGGACATAAAAATCCTTTCTCTTGCAAGCCAGTCAGTCCTCCCAATACCAGATCAGTCTTTCCTTTTAGAACTAGAAGAGTTGACTTTAACAATTAAGAAGTTTGAATGAGCAGAAAAGCTTTTAGTCCACTGGGGATAAAACCCAAACTGAATATGTACAAAATAAATGAGAATTGCACCAGGAACAAAAGAGCTAAAAAGCTGGCTTCTCTTGTCTAAAAGTGCATCTGCAACACCCACTCAATGAAGAGACCTTTTTTCTACACAACAGCTGTTGGGACTATCAACACCTCTTTGATGTAATTTCTGCCAAATTGGGTGGGGTGGTGGAGAGAATTAACCCTTGCCACTCTAAACTAAGGCAAATTGTCGTGAATAACTGGTATCCCTGTTGTAGCTTCCATACCAGACATGAAATGTTGTTCTCTGTCTCACTGTGGCTTTTCCAAGGTCTTCCTCCACCAGAAGGTCTCACTCTCTTTCCAAAAAGCATGACATCACTGAATTTGTCATGGCATCCTTTAACGTTGAGGACAGAGGATGACGCTCGTGTTGAAGTAGAAAGGAAAAGTGTGAATGACAACGGTGACGAAAGCAGTGTTATTACTCAAGTGCCAGGAAATATGTCCACCCTGATCATTAAAGATCTTGAACCTAGACAGCAATATATGTGCAGGGTACGGGTGAACACCAGATCCCAAGGAGAATGGAGCAACTATGTGTATGCATGGACTTTCAGTGACAGTAAGTAGATGATTCAAATTCTTCTGTTTAGTTCTTCTTTCCCCCAGTGAACAGATAGTCACATAACGACTGTATTAAGTGTAATCCTTTGATCTAGTAACATTCAGTTCCTGATGATCACTTGTGGTTGTTATTACTCTTATTATGGAGACAGCTCAGTGTCCAAAGAAATTCTTATGCTGGAAAATATCAGGAGTATCAGGAATGAGTTTTTCTAAGAAACAGGAAAACTGAATTAAAAGCTTGGGAATCCACATCTTCATTTCAGTGCAATTCATGCTTCTGACACATGTAATATTTTTTTTTTCTTCATAATGATTAAACCACAGAGCTCCCTAGTCCAAACTCCTAAGAAACACTTAGGTTCCATAATTCAGCTATGTCAACCCAGAAACAGTCAGCAATTAAGGAACAAAGAGAAAATGCAATGCAAGGTAAAACCCCTGTAGGCAAACTTGTCGTTGTCCTTGAAATCCCTGAGCAGTGATTAGCATCCTTTTATAATGCCACAGCGAGTGCCCTATCTAAATGAGTGCCATCTGAACAGGTGAATGGCTGTTTGGTGCCACTAGCCATACCACACATTGGAAAGGCAGGCTTCTTCCTCCTTATAGGTCCTGTGAGGAGGCCCTCACTTACATCCTTGTGTGTATTAGCAGAAGTATGAATGGCTGCCAAGGGACACTCCAGTTTCCTGAGATCTGATGCCACTGCACTAAGGAAAACATAAGAGTACTGTTTTCCAGAGGAAGGCACTTAGCCTAGCAGTCATGGCTGTGTCCACAAGTCCTGCATTCACCTCTGTTGGTGGTTTCCTGATTAAATTTGCAGAAACATTGGTATTGATTTACCTTCCTTCAATAGCCTCTGTCTTGAGAGGCAATTACTCCCTGCAGCGGTGTGAGTATGAGACCTAGGAATCACACAGGGATGATGATTTAGTGTACAAGGAAATTAACCCTTTCTGCATTAATTTGGAAACAAACATGTTGTTGTTGCCTACAGCTCAGAGCATTCTTATCTTCATCCAAGGACAGGAGTACACTGGATTTTACTCCAACGTTTGCTGGAAGTATGTGGTACTGCAATATGGTGACATCATATCAAGTTCATAAAACCACTACAATCTGTTGCCGTAGTTCATCAACAGAATTCTACTTCTATTTAGCACAGCACTAGCTCTGAGGAAAGTGTTTAACTCACTGCAGGAAGGAGAAAGAGGTGGATATACACTCCAATGCTTTGTATATTTGTGTTTGTTCTCAGGAATCCCTCCTGCGCCATACAACATCAGGTTTTCTAACACCACAGACACATCCTCAGTCATCTCTTGGACAACTGCTGAAGGTCATTCCATCTCCTCCATCATCATCAGCTACAAAATTTATGGCAAGGCTGAGTACAACCACATCGATATTATCATAAAGAATGCCAGTGTTACTCAATACCACCTCAAGGGCCTTGAGCCAAACACTGTGTACCAGGTTCAGATTAATGCTCAGAACAACATTGGCTTGAGCAACCCGAACACGTCATTTGAACTGAAGACTCTTCCAGAAACTAAAGGTTGGTTATTCTAGTTAGCTAAGGCAAAGTCATAACCTTATTTTTTTAATATTAGTTTTCATTTGCTCTTAATATTGATACACAACATCACATACTAGAATTTCTTTCTTAATTCAGTGCATGGCAGTGGTGAAGTGACAACATACAACAGTTGTGTTTATGTACTTGAAAGTACCCGACAGCTCATAAATGAAAGGAGCTGCATCTAACAGGATTATTTGATCACTGAATGTCACTTTAGCTCTGCTCTGCCTGAATTCAGTAGGACCTGCAGCTGCTCATATAACTCATAGTTGGAGAATCCAGTGTTGGGGATGGTTTTGGATAATAAAGGAACATGTCTTTATCTTTATAGTTTACAAGACATGAGAATTAAGCTATACATTGTTGAAGGTTTTTTCAGAATTGTCTGGAAATAATGGGGAACTTTTTATGTGCTTCCTCAACAGCTCCATATGAATCAAAAGGAGGCAAAATGCTGCTAATTGCTATCCTTGGCTCTGCGGGGATGACCTGTGTAACAATTCTCCTAGCCTTTCTCATCATGCTGCAGTTAAAGCGAGCCAACTTCCAACGCCGAATGGCTCAGGCTTTCCAAAATGTGGTGGTAGGTTTCCAGCTTTCTTGTGTCAGTGTGGCTATTAATTCTGGACCCATCTTTTCCTGTGTTTTCAAATTAATTTTCTTTGGCCTTTCCAAAATAGTCTTCTCTTCATGTGTACAGTTAGTAATGTTGTAAAGCTTCTCTTCTAGTGACCCTGGAACTAAAGAAATTACAGTTATAGGCTGTGGTGTGGAAAAACAGACTTGAAAAAAGATGCACACTATTGATCCTTCTCCTTTTCTTGCTATGTCACATCCATGATAAGTACCAAGCCAGGCAGAATGGAGGAGCTTTTTTTCTCCCTCTATGAAGTTGTGTCTGTTTTTGAAAATTACAATATCTTTTAACATTGCTTTTGAGCACCAGCAACTGCTCCATCATTGCATTTCAGCTTGGGGTAGCACACCAGGGATCAGGGAACATCATAGTTCTGGCTGTGAGAAAATTGCTTGAGGTATTATCATCACATAGGAATGTGTCTATATATATATATTTCTATCCTGATGTTGTCTCTTTATCACTTTGTGTTTGGATGCTGTTCTCTCACTTCAGAGAGGAACATGTGGAGCAGAATACAGCTAGGCCAAAGAGCTCTTCCATATGTTGTTTTGTAATCAGGGGGCCGGGAGACTCATCCAAACAGATGATCCAATCTTGGGAGCCCTCAGCACAGGATAAGCATGTGGGATCAGGTTCAGAGAAGGACCACAAAAATTATCAAAAGCCTGGAGCGCCTCCTCTATGAAGAGAGGCTGAAGGAATTGAGGTTGTTAAGCTTGGAGAGGAGAAGACTCCAAGGAGACCTTATTGCAGCCTTTAAATACTTAGAGGAAACTTCTAAGAAAGATGGGGAAAAACTTTTTGGCAGGGCCAGTAGCAAGGAGGAATGGTTTTAAACTAAAAGAACAGAAGTTTAGAACAGATATCAGGAAAAAGTTTTTCATGCTGAGGGTTGTGAAACACTGGAAGAGGTTGCCCAGAGGTGGTAGATGCCCCATCCCTGGAAACATTCCAGGTGAGCCTGCATGGGGCACTGAGCAACCTGATATAATTGAAGATGTCCCTACTCGCTGCAGGGGTGTTGTACTAGATGACCTGTAAAGGTTCCTTCTGACCCAAACCATTCTATGATTCTATGATCTGGCCCCAAACCACACAGAATAGCCCCTGCTCCTTGTCCTGAAACTATTTCCACAGCTAGATTTCATAGGAATGTGTAACTGAAGTAGAGGTGTCTCCTCAAGCATGAAGGACAATAATACTCTTTCTTCTTAATTTTCTTGCTTCTTCTTTCCTGAGTCTTCCTACTGAGCCTGATTGGCACAGGATTTAGTCAAGCCTCATACAAGATGAATCTCAAATCTGAGGCTTAAAGCAAGTTTGAGATTAGTTTTACCAAATTGTTTTTGTCAATCTTCTTCATCTTCAAGGTAATTATAAAACTGTTCAGGAGGTCTAGATCTACAGATGTATTTGTACACCTAGGCCTGCTAGGAGGAGCCTGATTAATTTTGTGGATCTGGGGAGAAGCGCTTGATGCAGTTAGCATCTAATGTGTGTTCGATTGTCTACTGTACTCATTCTTGCGTAAGCAATCACAGAATCACCATGTTGGAAAAGACCTCTGAGATCATTGAGTCCAACCATTCCTACCTGCCACTAAACCACATCCTTAAGTACCTCTTCTACCCATCTTTTAAATATCTCCAGGGATGGCAACTTAACCACCTCCCTGGGCATCCTCTGCCAGTGCCTGATCACCCTTTCAGTGAAAAATTCTTTCCTAATGTCCAATCTGAACCTCCCCTGGTGCAGCTTGAGGCCATTCCCTCTAGTCCTGTCCCCTGTCACTTGGGGGAAAGGCCAGCTCCCTCCTCTCCACAACCTCGTTTCAGGTAGTTGTAGGCAGTGTTAAGGTCTCCCTTCAGCTTCCTCGTCTCAAAACTAAACAACGCCAGTTCCCTTGTAAGCCCCTTCACCAGATTAGTTTCTCTTTTCTGGACACACTCCAGAACTTCCACATCCTTCCTGTAGTGAGGGGCCCAGACTGAACACAGTATTCAAGGTGCGGTCTCACCAGTGTCAAGTACAGGGGCAGAGACAGGTTATGCTCTGTGTGTTTCTCTACACATGTATTCGGGGAGTGTAATCAGAACATTGCTCAGTAAAGCAGAAATCACAGTTAATGTCATTTGCTTGACTCTGTTACAGAGGGAAGAACCAGCTGTGCAGTTTAACTCAGGTACTCTCACCCTGAGTAGGAAAGCCAAAAACAGTCCAGATCCCACTATTTATCCAGTTCTTGAGTGGAATGACATAAAATTTCAAGATGTGATTGGGGAAGGTAACTTTGGGCAAGTCCTCAAAGCACGCATTAAGAAAGATGGCTTACGCATGGATGCTGCAATTAAAAGGATGAAAGGTAGTAAAGAGAAGAGACTCTGAGACTGAACACTTTTTTGGCTGTTTGTTCAAAGTGTTTCTCTGTCATAAGAAAAGCTTAATAGCCCTATGCTAATTCTAAAATAAATACTCAGATGCTAGTGAAATTTTATCAGCTGTCACTAGGCCAAGATTTGTGCCCCGGCAAAGACTGTATTTCTGAATGGTCAAGATGGTTTGTACTTCTCTTTAATTGTTATCGTCAGTAACCGTTATGTATTTTTTAATTTATAGGTCAGGATGAACTTCATATATGAATCCATCTGCAAAGTGAGAGCTGTTAAAGGATGCATTTAATAGACAGAGGAGCACAGATCTAGCCTTCAGGCACAGCATGTGCTCATTCTGCTTTATCTTTGCCATTCAGAGCCAACTGTATCTATGCATCTAAAAATACACATACTATAAGGATCACTCATTTTCTCATATACGCCCATATTCCAGAAAGTACTACAATACACTGAATACTGCATGAACAGATATATTTTCTTGCAATTCACTAAATCATTATCTAGGCAAATCAGGAGACATGACATAGACTCTTCATGATCATTTAAAAAAATGTCAAGATCTGCATGAGGCAGAAATAATCAACAACACACACACAGGAAGATTTTTAGACAGATAGTTTATGCATAATCTGCTGATATTTCACATTCTCAAATAAAAGAAGTTATGTGATATATTAAGATGCTTTCTTTCTCTGCAAATGGCTACTACAAACATTAGGTTCTCTCTTTTTTTCCTTCGACTGAAAATTCCAGTGTTTTCAGTAAATACTAATGTATCTTAGATATTTTCTCTTTCCCTTGAAGCTGAAGCAGTAGTGCCCCAGGCAGCTCAAAGTCCTCATAGTTAACAACAACATGGTTATAAATTCAATTCAAGGAAAATATAAACATACGTTTATTTGATTTTCAGAATATGCCTCAAAAGATGACCACAGAGACTTTGCTGGAGAATTGGAAGTTCTTTGTAAACTTGGTCATCATCCCAACATCATAAATCTTCTGGGAGCATGTGAGCATAGAGGTAAGTTAGCTCTTGAATACATGTAATTTAAAAATTAATTTATTAAAAAAACCCCACCAAAGTACAGCTCATAAAGTCCATAGAAACAGTAGTTCAGAAGCAGGCCTTTCTGCAACATTTGCCAAAGAGCCAAATAAACTCAATTTTGGATCTACAAGCCAAATTAATTCTTCAGAAATGATGTTTATCAATAGGTCTAAATTCTCCTATACACTTAGGAATTACACTGCTTGGAGAGGAAATAGTAGTCTGTTCTATGTTTCTTTCTTTTTCACTCAAAGCAGTGTAAATGTTCAAATGCTCTTACTGATCATGTTTTACTTTGTGATACACTTGCTATCTCATGTTTCTTCAGGGTATCTTTATCTTGCTATTGAATATGCCCCCCATGGAAATTTACTGGACTTCCTTCGGAAAAGCAGAGTGCTTGAGACAGACCCAGCATTTGCTATAGCCAACAGTACTGCATCTACACTTTCCTCTCAGCAACTTCTGCATTTTGCAGCAGATGTTGCTAGAGGGATGGACTACTTGAGCCAGAAACAGGTCAGTCTCCAGTTCTCTATCTATTGGGAGCACAGCAATTTATATTTCAGGGACTGTGCTTTTTAATGAAATCAAAATAAGGTTTCAATTTTATCCTCTATAGAACCCACTGGATGAGTTTTGTCATGTTTGTTTAGCACTATCAAATACACAGGGACTCAAGAAAGACGTATTGACACAAAACACATGGTAACTAACTACTTTCATCTTCTGATGAAGTTTAAAATACTCTTTGTAAGGCAAACCAAGCTGTTAGTGCTGGCCTTTGTTCTTACTCTGAATGTTTGCAATTTTCAGTATAGCAATAATACAAGTAGAGCTCACAGATACTATGGTGATTTCTTTTCTTTTCAAATTTAGTTTATTCATCGAGATTTGGCGGCAAGAAACATCTTGGTTGGAGAAAATTATGTTGCAAAAATAGCTGACTTTGGCTTATCAAGAGGTCAAGAAGTTTATGTTAAGAAGACTATGGTAAGTATCAAACCAAACTGATAAAGCCAGTTTTCCTAATTGTTTGTATTCTTGTTCCTTACTTTGTGTTTTCATATGAACAAACATGCAAAATTATGTGTATCACAGAACTGATTATTTAAATGTTATATTAACATGCATAAATATTTATACTGTTTATCAATATGTAGATCTGTCTTAGAACATGTTTACAATATACAATGAAACTGAAAATTATGTAGGCAAGTGAGAATGGCAGAAAAATATCCAATTTTGCAGCCAATTACAAGGTTTAATAAAAAATGTATATTATATGGGTTTTATAATACATTTGACATATGAAGAGGTTACATGCATAGATATCTACAGTGACAAAAAAAAATTCTTGTACCAGAATTTGTGCAGCAGCGACATGCTGGCCTAATTCTATTGAACAAGGCCAAAGTCATCAAGATGGTAACCAGAAGTACATCAGGATCTGTGAGCTGAAAAGAAAAAAAAATTAAAATCTAGAGCTGATGCTTTGGAAGATCTGAAATAGTCGGGGTACAAATTGCAATTTTGCTATTCCAATGACCAACAATTAAACTTTCACAAAAAAATAAAATAATTTCCAGGGTCGGCTTCCAGTGCGATGGATGGCAATTGAATCTTTGAATTACAGCGTTTATACCACAAACAGTGATGTGTAAGTATGTTTTCAAGTGTCTTTTTTTAATAAAGGAATTTTTCAGTATCAGGGAAAGTTTGGCAGCCAGAATAAGACATCCACTAAATAACTGTGTCAGCATGAGAGAGCAAGGCAGGAAAAATAAAATCCACGACAAAAAAAGTTACTTTTATTTCATCATCCATGTCTGAAGAAGTTTTGTGGTCACAAGCTAATTGGATATGGGCCATTTCTTTAGCTATATTTCTCATTTAAAAGCAGAAACCTGATGAATCCTTGGGAGACCCAGTTAAACTCAATATTTTAGTCAGGAAACTGGAAGTGATATCTGGCAAAGCAATTCTGTATTAGCACTATCTGCTGAAAGCTCACAGTCTGTTAAAGGACTCTAGTTGATGGACTCCGAGTGAATTAATTTTGCTAAGGGTGTAGCATCAGAAAGATTGAGTGATGAATCTATCATTTTACAAAAATTAATAAAGAAATATAAAAGAATTACTCACTTCTGTGTGATTCTGACTACTAGCAAAACTACCATTTTAAAATATGAAATCTTGTTGCACTCTTCTTGCACTCCATAATATGCCTCTGTTGCAGATGGTCGTATGGTGTCCTGTTATGGGAAATTGTTAGTTTAGGTGAGTATATATTTTGTATTGCACAAATAAAGCAATCTGACCCAAACTAGCTCCATTCACTCAGGCTGTTAAAAATCTATTGCTTTGCAAAAAAAAATTCCAGGTTTTCCCATTTCTTTCCATCAAATTTTATTTAGCTCCAGTACACTCGGAAATATAATTACCACCTTTTTCAGTTTGGGTACCACTAAATAAGAAAAACATAATGACTGCTATTATTGCACTAGGCCATATCTAAATATAAAATCCACATTATCACATGATTTATAGTTGTAATCCAATATGTTTTGAGTTTGATAAGGGCTTTTTCCTCAGCCTCTGAGTTTTAAATCGAGATTTACATTTTAATGACTTGGGGCTTGAGGGGAGGGGTGAAGATATATCTGCTACTCCAAGTATCCTCAAATAAAATTTTTGAATGTTCATCTTGAAATAAAACTTAGACCTCATTTCTGCACACACCTTTGTTGACGATGTATGTGATATGCCTCAAACTATTCAAAACAACTGTGTTACACAGCCTTTATGATTTGCCTTCGAGTGTGCCCCAGTCTACTGGTCAGGAGATGCCACATTTCTTCTGATGTGCACATTGTTTACCAGAATAACAAATTCCTGCTTTCCAGTTTGTTCCCTGCTTTCTTTACTAAATGGATTTGTGCCAGATAAGGATGCTAACACATTGCAGTGCGGAAAATCAAAAGTCTAACCAACCAAACATCTGCAAAAAAGGGCAAAACCAGTTTGACAGTAACAGCTCTCCAAATGCATACCAGGTCTTATTTATACTCTGCTAATGAAGGAATAACTTGCATATTACCATCGAGGGTAACTGGTTTTGTGATCAGAGGCACACCCTCAGAGTTGCAGAGGAATTTAGGCCAGCCCCACAGATGACAATGTTTATCCTTGCTTTTGTTATTCTCTTCAATATTGCATGTAAAATTAACAACAAAAATTTAGCTACAAAATATTCCTTAATATTGGGCTACTTTATCCATTACTAAGTCAGTCTTTTTCATTACTGCTACAAAATTATTTTTTATTAAAAATGCCTTGTGTTCATGACAATGGTTGAACTATGCTTTAGGTGGGACACCATATTGTGGAATGACATGTGCAGAACTCTATGAAAAATTGCCTCAAGGGTACAGACTGGAAAAGCCTCTCAACTGTGATGATGAAGTGTAAGTAACATTCTCAGCCAACAAAATGAAACTGAATGACAGAACATCTCCTACAGGAAATTATGATATCTACAAGAAACCAATAAAACAAACTTTCCAGAAAACAAACCTCACACTTCTTTTAAAAGGACTTTTCAAAATGTGAGCAAGTGGAAACAACAACCTAAGTCCTTTTGTATCCAGCACAAACTGCTATTTGCCATGAACCTTCTCCCAAGTTCTCTGCTCCTGCCAGATATTTGGTTCTTTATACAACATATCTGGCCTTTAGCTCAAAGACAGCTTTTTGATTATTCTAAAGGAAAAGAGTTACTTTCAGATAGCAAGCAGCTGTAGAAAATGTAACTCCAGTTATGTATAAATCCATTTTCCTTTGAAAAATAGAATGTGCAAAGTCTTCTTAAAAACATGAATTTGAAGCTTTAACCTACGTGTCTAAACTGTCAAATGTTATTTGATTTTTAAAGGTACGACCTAATGAGACAGTGCTGGAGGGAAAAACCATATGAAAGACCATCATTCGCTCAGATACTTGTGTCACTGAACAGGATGTTAGAAGAAAGGAAGGTAAGAATAAATCCTTAGAAAAGAATTAGTCTATGAATAATTTTGGTATTGTTTAAGATTCAAGATAATACACCTTACATCCC
Source organism: Clamator glandarius (assembly GCA_033459285.1). Classification (NCBI taxonomy): domain Eukaryota; kingdom Metazoa; phylum Chordata; class Aves; order Cuculiformes; family Cuculidae; genus Clamator; species Clamator glandarius. The sequence goes on from JAUNZM010000774.1 coordinate 138,069, forward strand.
ACTCTGTTTATTTTCTTCCCAGACCTATGTGAACACTACCCTATATGAGAAGTTTACTTATGCAGGCATTGATTGCTCCGCTGAAGAAGCTGCTTAAGACAGGAGAAATCTTCATTCATCAATGATGTACTGAAGAAAACCAAAACTCAATCTGCTGGAGCCCAAAATGTGATATGCTGTGTAGAACTGTGTATAGCTGTAACTGTATATAATACAGTAATACTGTTTTACCACTGATAGGTATGTGTATATCACACAGTAACCTCTGTCTCCACAGGCTGCAGATGTGTATATACTGTTCAGAGTGGGAATAGACAGAAGTCATGAAGTCTGCCATTTCATATGCAGGGTGTTCTTTTTTCCTAGTCATGTAGATATAGTTTATACGCACAGTTATTGTAATGCATTAGTATGCCATCTTAGATATTTGATACTTTTCAAGAGTTACTGACAGCAAAGTCAGTATCTTATAGCAGTTTTTTATAGACATTTAGTTGTGATTCAAAGAGAAATGCTAACCTCAATGCAACAGTAGGAGCTGTGATCAGATGTCAATCCAGTATGCTCACCAAGGATAACTAAGAGTCCTATCTGAGTGCAAAAGTGAGCTAGAAGAAATAATCTGTTAAAAAATGCTATTGGCATTTGCAAGATAAGGCATGCTATTGCTATTCCATTGTCCAGTTTAACTGTTTGCCTATATGCAAAACATGCATATACTTTGAAGTGTTTAATACTATCAGAGGCAGCTGTATAGCAATATGAAACAGAAGATTGAGGAATGTACTACAGATAGAAACCCACATTTTTATAGTTACCCTGAATATACATGAGGGTTATTCAATCTGTATTTAATTTAATAATTTCACTGCGTGATTATAATTTACTACCTATCATAAACAAGCAGGGCTGACTGTAGCTTATTTTATCCATTATGCAGGCTGCAGGGTGGCATGGCCTTGTGAAAACACCATACTGAAATGCTGAAAAGGACTATATTTGCCCTGCCAGAAAGATCTTCTAGTTCTTAGGTTAGACAAATAGGGGCAGGATTGGCCTGAGCTTCTGATATGAAGTCAACCATATAGGATCTCATGGACTTGCCCTATCCAAACCTCACATATCTCCTAACCTCATGCTTTGTGCGTATGTTCCCCTTATCCCATAGTGACTAGCCAGCTCATAACTGACCCTCAGGCCACAGCCAGGTGTATCAGGTCACCCTTCAAGGCCTGAAGGAAAACACTTGAGAGGGAAAGATAAAGCTTTCCCCCTTCCCATACTTTGTGGCTGGGTATTTGGTTGGTTACAAGGCAGGGATATCACAGCACTCTAGGGTAACATTACTTGCACACAACACCAGACTGGCTCAAAAACAGAGGTGTCAAGAGCCTTATTAGAAGGGAATAAGCCAGACAAAGGTGCTGAAATCACTTCTGTGGCCTTGAGACAGTCACTGTAACTACAGGTGCTATGATCTGAGTTTACAAAGGATGCACAGATTCACTGGACCAATGAATGACTCCAAAATGGATGAGAGAAACAAATTCCACTATGTTTTTTTTTCACAACAAACCACTTGGCTGGGCACTTCTGAAGGGCAAACATTGCATTTTGCACACCAAATAGGTTCCCACAGGTCAGTGATGTGAACAGGAATGGACCTTCACAGGTGTTTTCTAAGTTGCATTGCCAAGCAATGCCAGCTGACAACTGCTGGAACTGCCCCACATTATCTACAGATTTTTTCACATTTCCAAACCAGCTCATTGTCTCACACACCTCTAACAGACACAGCTGACTGTATAGCTGCTTGATGTGAACCTCTTCTTCTGTGGCAAACTTTTGCTTGGATCAATATGACATATATGGAAAGAATTAAAGAATTCATCAAGCCAATAGCTCTTAATAATATCTGCACTTTAAATGCTCAAGTCTCACTGTAAATTTAACTGAGGGGGATATAAGTGTTCGTACAAATGTTTTGTCTTCATTTAAGATTGTAGCATGCATTAATTTTCTTATCTGCTGTAATGAAATTAATTTTTTTTATGTTGCCTTTAAAAAAATACATAGCAGAAAACACTAATACACAGCTTGAGTTGTCTCTATTCCATCTATAAATCACAGAATTACAGTTACTGAAAACATCCACCAGTCATGAAACAGAAGATGTTAATTATTACATACATATCATCAAAACATATAAATACCTGATAGAAGGAAGGCAGGCTAGTGAAGTAGCCTCTTCTCAGCAGTATTTAGTGATGGGATGAGAAGCAGTGTGCATAAATGGAAATCTAGGAAATTCCATTGAAAGGAGTCAGGCCAAGGAAGAGGACGTAGACCCTCCAGCACTAGAAATATTCAAAGCCTGACTGGATACCACAGAGGACTAGACAGACGATCTCCTTAGATGCCTTCCAATTCCTGCTATAATGTGATTCTGTGAACTTTTTATGGCGGGGGAAGGGAAGTGCAGAAAATAAGCAGAGACCAGCTATATTATAAGGACATAATTCAGCTATGGTCAAACACAAGTTTTCCCTCTTGCTACTGTTCTCCTGTACTCATACACAATAGTCTCTGCTCTCAACACACCATTTTTACCCTTCCCCAGGCCACATATTGATCAGCCATTCCCACATGGAAGGTGACTGGCTAGACACAGGGGAATGCTGATTGAATAATCGTCAGAACAAAGTAAGCCTGGAAACTGAATAATGAGGAACTTACTTTAAAGGGCCAAAGTAAGATACAGAAGCTGATATCTGTTGTTCAATCAAGGATCTGAATGTATGACAAATATTCCTAAAACACAAAACAAAAATCATTGTGTTATTCTAACCAAAGGAATCCAATAGAAACTGAACAGATACCATTGACAATGGATGCTTAATTATGGACCTTTTTCTTTTTTCCAAGATTTGAACTGACAAATAGAAGCATCCACTTATAAGGAAATGTTCAGTATGTACAGTCTTGGTAGTAATATAATTTTCTATTTTAAAAAAAATCTGCCTTTAATTTTCATTTGTGGGGGTAGATTTAGCAAATTAATTATGTGTGCATAAAGCCTTTCTGAGCTTTTATCACACTTCTGCATAGTCTTTAGTTCTGTGTCTGGACTACCACTTTATTTTACTAACCAAATAATAAAGTAAGCCATAGCACGTGATTGGAAAGAACCATTTTTCAATTCTATACTTGCTGAAAGATGTACATCAGCATACCACAATTATTAAGGTGGAGGCAGGAGTGGCACATGACACAGCAAGCAAGTTGGTTTCTTGAGCTGTATCCCTTTGAAGCAAATCAACATTATCTGAAACCACGATAGTAAAACACACCATGCCAGTAGTACTGTTATAGGTTATGTCCTGGACAAACTGTTGTACATAGAAACGGGTTATATCTATGTGATTTGCAAATAAAAACAAGCACTTCTTAATAAAAGCACCAGCTTTATTAAAACCTTAATTCCATTCAGTTACTGATGAATTAGCTCACAGCAAATCATCCCATCTGCCTAGACATAATTGTATCCATCATGAAACGTAATTCTGACAGAAGGTTAGCAGGTCCCAGGACTGTGGAGATCCCACTATTTTGACTTCATTAGAAACCATTTTTAACCTCTTAGGAGATGAGATGGTCTTGAACATCCACGGAACCATGGATTCTACATATTCCTAATTTACTGTGTGCAAAACTCATCAGGATTGCTATATGATGTTCTTACTAGGCATTTCTTGGAAAAATACATTGTTTGGTTAGGTTCTGATGTCTTTGAGATCAGGAACCTAATTGTGTACTTTTGTTTGATGATAAAAATATCTTTGATGCAATTAAAAAAATCCATCTCATTTCTTCATTTCTGTTATTTAAATACATGGCTATTTCTTTGTTTCAAGAGAATAAAGTGGGATTATAAGTAATTTGCAAGTAGCTGGGTGTTCTAGACATATTTAAAACAATTTGTGTATGACTGCTATAACACATTTGATTGTGACATTGTTACTTCTCTTGCCTGAGCTAAGGAATGGCTTTTCAAGCTGCCTGTGTTAATTTTTTACTGCTTTTTACAGCTATGTACCCTAGTTTTGTTTTAGATCATACAATTCTAAAAATCACTCAGTTTCTCCTAGATCCTGTTTACTTTCTGAAGGGCAATTTGATCTCATAAGCAGTAGCAATCAGATTATTTTGATATTAGCAGTGCATAGTTTTTGAATGGTGACTAATTCTCAAAAGTAAAAAAAAAAAAAAGTGTTCCAAGTCAGTCCTAAAGCTGCTTTTATCTATCAAGGTGAAACTCCCTGTTTGTTCTTTTCTGTTACTTTCAGAGACATCCTCATAAACATTTATAAATTTGGCTCTTGAATCTTAAGAACTTAAGATATAGTAATACTCCAGTATTTCACAAGGAAATGTCATATGGCCAGGATTGTAACTTCTAGGACTTGATTTTGAGGCAGTTAATGTTTACTGCTTTATGATTACTTTTTTATTATGCCTTTTACAATTTTTTATACAAACCCACAACAGACAAACCTTTTAGGATAATTTCTTTCCTTACAGTGTATTTTATAGAAATATTTTTACTTATTAGCCTGTTGTTAGAAAAAGAAAGTTGATATTTTTTCAAGCTGTTCAGAAAGAGAAACAAGCTAATTTGTGTTGCCTGAGACAGAGAAAGCATATACTGCTGTTCCACTCGTGAAGCAATGTACATAAAAACTGTACAGTCTCAGAGGCAAAATTTTGCATGCAAATACAGGACTCCTTTCCAGGGCAGCAAAAACTTAACTTCAGACATATATTCATGAATACATTTATCATTTTCCTTTCCCTCAGTTGCAATAAGATGTACTTGGAAGTAGGAAAATGAGATATACGTATTAAAGCATTCTTCAAAATTTTGAGGTAGAAGCATATTTTCAGATTCAAAGCATTTACTTGCATTACTTTTTCTATAGGTTTCTCATATGGCCCATATTAAGCTGTCTTAGGACTTCAATTCGTTTACCTGCTAACAAGTGTGTGTCTCAAAAACACAATGACTTTTACTTCTTTTATAATTCTCAGAGGAAGATGTCCAAAGTCTCTTGATTTCAAGTTTCTTTTTCATTTCATTTTGCCCATCAAATTTAGAATTGATGTTGCTCTTATACCGTCTAATTAGAAGAATTGAACTTATGTTTACACTTTTGCTGAGTCCTCTACATTACTATCCAAAGGTGATTCTTCACTGTACCTCTGTGTGAGAGTGGTGAGGTAGTGATGTCCAAATCTAAATTCTGGAAAGGAAAAAAAAAGAACAACTGCAAAGATTATTCCTAAGATAATCAGAGAAAGCAAAATCAGAAAATTCAACATCTGAGGTGAAAGGAAAGGAGAAGCACATCTAGGAAACCTGCTTTATTTTTATTAAAAGTTTAAAAGCAAGAAAAATCAGAAATTACTGTAGTTCCTTAGCAAACCTGTTTGGAAAAATGGTAAAAATTTATTTATTTAGAAAAAAAAAAGTGCCATATATGTGGTACTCCACAGTCCTGCAGTGATGAAAAAATTGAGAACTTGAAATAGATATGTTATAAACTTAGAAATAATGTAGAAGTACCTGGTCTTGACCTCAGTGAAACTGGGAAAATCACATCAGATCAACATGTCAAAAGGGATTTTTTTTTAATGTGATAGTATAATACTAGAAACTGCAATGAGGACACCAATTACCTGTTACTTATTGCCTCCTCTTCCAGAGAATTGTCCTCTTCTTCACCTTTAGTGTAGATGAATTTTTCTACAAGCAGTGGTAATAAAGAAGCTAAAGAAACACAGGGTGACTCTCTTCGGAGTAGAAACTAACTACTTACAAAGATCTCAATCTTTATATAAATGTAAAGGCAGATCTGTTTTTCTGAGAACAGATTTGTACTTGATTTTTGATGGCCATGTAATGGAATGCCATATGTCATTTGCCTGGGATGTTCTGAATGGGTTAACAGGTTTTACGTGACACCACCTTTCACACTTCTTGGCAGAGTTGGTGACCATGATAGCCCACTTGAGCACGTCACTTCCTATATGCAGGTAGTCACACAGCAAAGCAGTACATTACTATTATAATCTATTTTCATAATCCTCAAGTGATAAAGTCTACATTGTTACAGAAATACCTTAAAGGAAAGACTTAGGCAGAACTGGAAAGAATCTGTGTCAGTCTATATACAGTGCCATGTGTATTGACACACCCTGTGGCTTTACTTTTATTTTTGCAATGAATGAAGATGTGGGCTTTGTTTAAACATGAACTGTAAACATGTTGCTGACCACAGAATTCACCAGTGAGTAGTAGATAGGACAATTCTTGAAACGTACTGAAATGAAATGGGAACTTGTGGGATCTGCTTTCTCACAAGTCATATTCATGTCTACGAATGTATTTTCTTAAAAGCTGGGAGGGCACCAGGATATTTATTCTCCTCTCTCACCTGTCATTCTCTAATTTTGTTTAGCAGTTAGAGATTACTTTATGATTTCCTCATCTAACCTCTCGTTCTTAGAACAGCTGTATTGGTAACAAATGAATGTAACACAATCTTCTGCAAATTCTGCATACTCATAGAATCGTAGATCCTAATTAAACTCCTAATCATACTCCTCATACTCCTAATCATACTCATCGTAGTCCTAATCATATTCCTCTTTAGCAGAAATACAAGTAGCAGAAGATATTGTTTAAGCAGTGTAAAACTATATATAGCTGCTTAAGTAGTAGTTCCAGAAAGAAGAGCCTGGCACACATATCAGGCATCTATGTATCCCAAATTATATCTCATGTTGCATTCATTTGTAAAAATTTGGCATGGTTAATTTTAAATTAAAAACCTATGAAAAGTATCCTGTTCCTCACCTGTAACAGTTTGTCAGTCTACCTAAGTGACTGCCACTGTGCCACCGCTTTTTAAAGAAATGTTAAGGCATGAGAGTCATTCTAGCATACATGAATTGAAAAAAAGGCAGCAGAGGAGATTCAGACCACAAACCTCAAAGATCTTACATCAGAAAGTGACATCCCTCCCTCTGCTGGCTGCAGAAAGAAAAGTCAGGTTTTAAAAAGTAAATTCAAAAATGTGCACTGAGAGGAAAGAGCATTGCAGAACAAAAGTATGAAGAAAACCTGACATCTGAGAACAATATAATTATACTTAGACAATAGAAATGCATAGTTTATAAATTATTATTTAATGCACACTGACATAAAGTGGCCCAAGTTACTCAGATAAGCAAGAATTTTAAAGTTATACTCATAAGCTTTAATAAGTTTAATTTCAGGCTACTAGTTCTTAGCTGTCTTGCAATTGATCTAGAACAATCTAATTGTCTTACTGCATGCTTTCCTTCTTTTACTATCTAGTACGGATTCTCTTCCATTTTCATTTTTCAAGAACTAATTGTATTGCTTGCCATTTTAATGAATAATTGTTGCTACAGGATCAAAATAAATGACATCCATCTTGTTAATTTCCTTTCATGGCCTGTGAAAATGCATTGCTTTCCACGCAGAAATACCTATCTCTTTCTTTCTTTATGTTTGTTGAGTGCTCCAGAAGGGGACCAGTGGAGCGATGATACCACCAGAGCTGGTGGTACCTCCTGTCTGTGGAGGATGTTCTTGGGCTAAATAATATAATTTTCTATGATCTCCTTACATTTATCCCAAAATAAATACCAGAGGACATACAAACAAAAAACCCATAACCTAACCCCCCTCAAAAAAACCCAACCCAAGCCAAAATGGAAAAAAAAACAAAACAAAGAAGGAATCAAAACCCCAGAACAGAATATAATATGAGGAACTTCATATTAACCCATGAACTAATTCCTGCTCAGAAAATTCTTTCTATCTCATTCTACCCATCCATCACAGAATTAGGATTTTAGTTAAAATCTGCAAACAAGGTATGATGCAAGAAAACACAGCTTTTTCCTATTATACAGTGGTTAGTCAGCAATCTCAAGCACTGGAAGCTCCAGTGACATTTATAGCATGCTGATTCCTTGTCATAGCTTTACTCTGAGCAGGATTTCAGTAATTTACTTGTATGAACGTGGGTTTGACAACCAAGAAAAAGGCTTGGTGACTTTAGCCTATGGAAAGAATGAGGTAAAAGGATTTGGACAATTCCTCTTATTTTTCCACATTCCCCTGGGCTCAGAACAGAGGACTAGGGGCAGTGTAGCAGAGGAACTTAAAAAAACAAACAAACAAATAAAACCCAAGAAAACCCAATCTGAAGTGCCTGATGTCTGGACAGTCAGCATAGCTATGGAAGAGACATTTTGATTTTTAAATATGAAAGAACATGAGCAAAAGCTGAAATTTGTACATTCAAACAGGAATTATATATAATATAGAATATAGAAAAAGTAATATTTCAGTGTTTCCACAGGAAAATTTCAGAGTTTCTACAGGAAAATGTAATCTGTAACGGTTTCCAGCTGTTTCACTAGGAAAAGTTAAATACCATACTTAGCTCTATTTATGGTCTTTCAAGTCTTTTATTGATTCAAAAAAAAAAAATCTCTCCTTTACTCAGCCTTGCTAGTTGTTACTCTGCTTTGTAGCTCTTCTTCATTTTAAGCAAAGTGAAAGCTTTATTCATCCTTCTAAAAATGGCACATAGCAAATCCTAACTTCTAGTTGGTCCACAGATCCTCAGAGAACAGCTAATCTGCAATTAAGCGCTTTGGATGAATGTATCTGGTCCACTATGAAGCTTGCAAAACCATCTCCAAACTAAGAACAGGGAACGGCAATAAAGTTTGTTCCTTTTGTTGTTCCAGCCTGTCAATGAGTGAGCAGCAGTAAAGCTTTTATAACTCTTGATTTATAGAGAACATACTTCCAGACTTCTATTTGAATTCAGGTGCAAGTTTTGTCACATTCCAGTAGTTTGATTGCTTTTCAGAGATCAGTGCATCATGACAACTCGTGGAAATGCAAGAGCTCACCCAAACAGAAGACCTAGTGTTTCACAGCACCTGAAGTGTCAGTGTCAAAAGCAGCAGTGCAGGCTGACCTACAATATCACTCTCCAGAGCTGCAGGGTAAACCTGTCATATTTTTAGTTTTTGTTTGGTTTATTTTTTCCTCTCTTTGCTAAGATATGTTTCTTCTCTGCTGTACTTTGTATTTTGGAACTGCTTTTTCCAATCGCCTTACATAAAGAATGGTTCATGTAGGTCCATCCAATGAAAACAACTTGTGAAATGTTACTTTATAGCAACAAAGTGCTGTGTCCGACTAAGGCAGAAGCTTTACCAGTTTCTGCTCATCTGCAGGCGCATTCAGGTTGTTTGGGATGGGAACTCTGAGAGGCCCTTGGGAACTTATCTGTCAATAAATTTCAATATTCCAGCTTTTATTTAAAACAGCCATTTTGAGGGTTGGCCACACATCATAAAGCCCAGTATCAGGCACCAGTGATAGGTAAGTGGCACTTATAATTTGAGTCTATTGACTGTGCTCAGCCCCTTCCTTTAGCCTAAGTTTCCTCCTGCTTTTATGACTGTATGTTATATCCAAATAACTCAGAGCAAGAAACATAAGCTAGGCAAGTCTGATTACAATGCCATGAACAATGAGCTTAGAAGTATATTATCAGCAGGCTGGCTGATTGATGGGCTTCTAATAACAGCACTAAACCAAAACAATACAGTGTTTGTGTATTTTTCTTTTCTTATATGGATATTATTTTTCTTCTAGGAAACTCTACCACAGAAATACCTAATGAATGTCCTGCCAGTGAAACCTGCTTACTAAGGAAACCAGCTCTGCTTCACAGACTGCCTGCACCATCTCATAAATTTATTTCATACCAATCAGTTTGAGAAGGATGAATGTGATGTATTAGATGATTAGGATTTTGAAGTTTTTATCCTTAAAGAGTTTGTCAGCTATTTTATGTTCACAACTATGTGTGTGTATATATATGTGTGTGTGTAATATATATATATATATATATATGTGTGTGTGTGTGTGTGTGTATATGTGTATATATGGAGCAGGCCAAAGGACAAAGAGAACAGTTCAATAAGCCTGAAGTCCATAGGCTGGAGCTGTTAGTTTATGCCATCCTAGTAGAGCTCTACTTCGTTCTGTGGCAGCCAAATTCTAACAAAGGCTCTTCAGTTTTGTTTCTGGAAGATGAAATTTTGCCTTGAACTGGCTTGGTGCTACTTATATGTCCCTCCTTTCTTGGAGTGTTCCATCAGAACTTGATGGAACCCGTGAGATACTCAAGCTTGAAGAACTGATAGGCTTAAGAACCAGCAGACCAGCTTAGCTAAAGAAATGCGTGGCCAGTGTGATCCCACTGGTGTTGATGAGAGGCTGGACATTGTTCATTGGCATGATATTTGGTTATTTTTTCCTGGTGTTGTGTTGGCACCAGGAGGGCTGTGAGGAAGCTGGTGCATTGGCAGTGATGGATCTCACTCACCTGTAAGTCCTGTGAGCCTGCCAGGAAATTTCGGCCTGCAGTATGAAAACCACATGCATTGTTCTTGTTGAAGAGTTAGCTCCCAAATAACCTAATACTCCTGCAAGGTTATGTTTCGTCTGTTCATAGTTGGATTTCATCACTTGTCCAATGGGATCGATTTGAAAAGCAATCTTTCCTTTTCTTTTGATGACTACAACAATTAGCGTCACTCTCTTTTCCCATACTGTTGAATAACCATCTAATAACAGATCTAGAAAAGCCTAAGACACATCTGACACAATTAAAAAAAATGAGCATACCAAACAGCACTGATGAATGGAGGAGGAAAGGAATCAATCACTTATATCTTAGAAAAATGATTCCCCCTTAATAATTACCAAAAATAAAAAATTTACTCTGTAGAGAAGGGCATGCAGCGTGCAAATGCACATTGATAGTTTCATATCCCCACTCAAACACACGCACACACACACACACACACACGTGTGTGTGCACATATGTATACACAAACACAGGTATTAGACTGGACAAGTAATTTATTTTTTATCCTCAGGAAGAATATTGTAATAACTCTTAATTATATTATATCTATCTTTAAAACAGGAAATTTTATTAAAACAGAAAGGAAACAACTACCTTAATAGCTCAAAATTATTTGCCTAAATGTTGAAAAACATCACCTCTCTATTTAACATGAAATACATGAGAAATCAAATTCTATCACTTTAGATTTCAATCAATACCACTACCAGGCTGTTATTACTGATTTGGATTGCTTTTCCCTTGGAACAGTCTCCATATTTATTAAAAATGTCTTTAATTTCTTCCAACAGATAGGAAAAAATGTGTAAGCACTGACTACTTTTCTATACTGGATCTACCAGTGTTATTCCCTTTCTAAAGCACTTAATGCATGTTATACAATAGCAAGCATGTTTCTATTTTATACATAGTGCATCCTGTTTTGCATTGCTTGCAGGTACCTCCTGCTTTCTGCTTCTGCTCTTCTGAGAGATAAGTGCAAAACCAGCCCTTGGTGGTTTCTCTTCAGAGGGTGCAGGTGAGAGGTAACCTTTCTGGAGGCACAGAGTGAGGTGAGTCTTTGGGGAAGCAAAGAGAAGACTGAAAGGCAGTCATCCTGTTCTGATATTGCTCTCCCAGAAAATGTGAGAAACCTGAAGACCAGACAGAAAAGGTAAAAAGCAAATGGAAAGAATGGCTTTTTTTGAGACAGCTCCAGATGTGCAATTTATTCAACCTAACATACCATTCTCTGTGCTTTTTCCACAAAGCTTCAGGAATTTTCTTGCATATGAAGGCTAGGACAATGCTTACCCCTTAGGTTTCTGCATGTCTTCAGTAAGCTGTCTGTAGGTCTCTACAGAGCTACATGTTAAATGTTTTCCTCCTCCCTCCCAACCTCATTCTTAATGAATCCATAGGTCAGGAGAAATAAACATCTTGCCTGGTAAAAGTTTTGCTGCTTAGAGGCTGTTTCTTGAGAACTCTCAAGTTTTTATAAGCATTCAACTCTTCTCAAATCTGAGGGAAATCATCAATTTCACTGCTGTATTAGCAGGAAAAAACCTTCCATCTTTCATAAAACCTAAGGGAGGTTACATTAAGATTTGTTTCATATTACATTTGTCACTACAGTGACACTATGCTATGTTCACGCAAACAAGAAGTTCATTCCAAAATCCCCTATGATAGACACAACGAATGAAAGCTACTAAGTTTTTAAACACTTAATGCAATTTTGAAATCACAGGAATCTTTCACGCTCTGAAGTAAAGCTGACTGTAGTCTCACCCAGCTGTAGTCATCCCTCTTATAGTGCCTTGAAGCGTAATACCAACAGCATCTCTTAAGTACCAGAATAAAACAAATGGGTTTTTAGGCAAGAAAAACAGGAACCTGATTGAGACTACAAAGGTGATTAAAAAGAAAAAACCTAAACCCAAAACCCACAAAGAACAACCCCACATCTGTCCCCAGAGTCCCAAATATATATAATTAAAATAAGGTAGAATGTTCTTCTCAGGTAAAATGGGTGCCTCTGCATACATTCATGTTTAAACTCAGTTCTCATCACATATCCTGAAGAATCATATAAGTCTGCACATAAAGGTGCAACTAACAACTAAAACATGATTCTGTTCAGATGTGGTCCTGAAGAAATTACTGATGAAGCTAGAATCCTTGAGTGTGAGATTCAACAGGATGCTGCCCTTCTCTCCTCCACAGGAAAGGGTAATACAATACTCCTCCGTAGTGGTGCCACATTCCAGACATTAGTCTTATTGGAGTATGAGATACCAGGCACAGGAAAAGGAGGAATGGCCAGTGATATGAGACCGACAGGCTGTGGATGCAGTGGAAGAAAGGGTACTTGCTGGGAGATGTTCAGCTGAAGGCAAAATCATGCCACTTGGAGGACATTTATTTCATCACCTAGCAAACTCTATATTCTTCCTAGCAGATTAAGCAACAAAATCAAGTACATTTTGCACTCCTCTGTGACTCATTCAGCTCCTGGATTGTAATGTGCTTTTCCCCATTACAGGAGTTTTGGCCAGGTCAAATACATATCCTCTAGGGTTTAACCCTACATTTCTCTCCTTTGCTGCATACAGTGCGCTGTACTAGAAAAGGAAACACAAGAGTTCATGAAAAACAGTTTTAGAAAGAGAAAAAAAAAAACAATGTGTAAATTTTGCATTCACAGAAGTAATGCTTTCACAGAAAGGTTATTAAAAATAATTCAAAGTAAATGGGAACAAATTTTGCTTTACCTTCAGACTGAGCTACAGTGAATAGAATCTAAACAGCACATGGTAAGTAGTGTAATAAAATGAAGAATAAATTATTTCATGCTTAAAATACCATGTTTTTAAAGTTCAGTGATGACTTTGATTTGAATCTTCATGTATATCTTCGACATATAATACAGTAGTCCTGCCAAGCCATTAGGACATCAGGTGGCAATTGACCACAGTGAAATTCAAGAGCATTGTATCAGCTACAGCTCCACCTCCAACAGTGCAACAGCCTGGGCAATATGGATGAGTACAAGAAACTTTGTATGCAACTGATGTTGTAATTCCAGGCAGTTGTCGTCCATGTATACCATGTACCTTCTTCCAAAGACACAGCATTTCTCATTTTATGTAAAATGAGGCAAATAGTCTCAGCAGCAGCTGTGGTAATGAATTCCACAAGCTAGTTATATCCTACAAAAGTGCCAGCAGGAAAGAATTATCTGTGTGCGTATTACAATCCCCAAAGAATCAACCTGATTCAAAAGACAACCAAAGGAGGTAGGAACACTTCAGTCCATCCCCTTGAAAGCAAAGGATAATGCTGCTTGCATAATTCTAAAAATGCAGAAAAGCCTGTACAGGTACACTGAATGTTCACAGGCAAAACCCCTTTGTACCAGCAAGGACATGATCACTAACATTCACAAACCCAATTTTAAGAAAGTAGGCAGGCAAATCAGAATGTACCACAATATGAGCTAGCAAAGGTTTGCTATTATTCTTTAGTGTCTACTGCCATTCAATGCTCCAGTCACTAGATACTCTGAGATTTGCTTCTGACAATTCTCAGAAGACAGAAACATACCCAATGTACTTGAGTAAAAGGCAGCAGCAGGGATCAGCACTTACTCAGGAAGGAGTAATCTTTCACAATAACATAAATGTGCAAAATTGATTAGAAGGCACAGAATATATAGGTGTGTTCTACTTGATTCCCATTTATTTGGCTATAACACTCTGTTAAGTATTGCTTTAATTTTCTTTTGCAGAAAAAAGCCGCTTATCAGGGCATATTTGGCACTGAAGACTTAGTTTAATGCAATGGATCCTTCAACGCTGTCTGTATGTGTTAGGTTAGACTGAGTACTAGGGAAAAAAATTGTGTTAGTTCAGTGTGGAAAGCAAGTCACACTGCCAGACACTTGTTTAGATGCAAGAGACCTTCACTTAGTTCCTCCTGCTGTAACCTTATACTACTTATTTTTACTGTATCTTCCTCCTAGTTACTAAAATTAAATTTATTTTTCCCTGATAAGATGATATCTTAAGGTGATAAGAGGACAGGAGACTATAAAATTACATAACAGACTGGTGTACTTCACACAGTACTCCAGGAAAATTCTGACTATAGCCTCTTGTTTATGTAATGTAGAAATACCAAGCAGATTTACTGTCAGTCAAAGTATGAATTCAAAGAAAAGACTTCAACACTGCAGAACTATATCTAGATTTCTAGTCATGTAACTGTGATAAGAAACTGTTCCATTGTCACCCAGTTATGAGTCACAACGAAGCACAAACTGCCTGATCAGCTGAAGGACATGGCTGTGTTCCTGGAAATACAAGGCCCACTGGCATTTGGTAACAGCGTTGAAGCCCTAGGTGGCCTGGTAAGGGCGTAGGGAACATTAAAGGTTAAATATCTTCCATGATTCCAGACTATCTTAATATTCTGGCACACTTAGGAAACAAAACACGTACCAAGAAACAAAAGAAAAGGAAAACAACATTGCAGCTAACAATACAGGTTCATTTCAACAAAACTAATCTGGAGGTTAGCCGAGGGATGTGAATTTCGGTAAAGCTTTAAGAGCAGGAACACAGTCTGTCATTGTTAGTGGCTGAAGAAATTCTTACCCATAATGAAGGCCCTAAAGCTAACATGAAGTAGATTCTTCTTTTTCTCAATAATCTGTGTCATTCAGATGAGGTTCTTAGCAGCATATACAGGGTTAAGAACACTGACAATGGTGGGAAACATTTGTGAAAGTAACTGTGGTTCCCAGTTTCCCTGCTTTCGTGGATTAACAGCAGGCTCAGTCTACGAAGGCTGTGACATTCTTGAACTCTGTTGTAAGAAGGAAACTGGACATTGCTTTTCTTCACTGGGTAATTTTTTAGTGACATATCCTTGTTGTCATCTCTTTCTGTAAAACAAAAAGGGCAGATTAAAAAGTGAATGGCATTTCTAGTAAAGTATGCACACACTTCTTCTCAGTTAACATTTCTGCATCTCTACAAATTCATATGGTTTTATATGCCACTGTGGTTTTACTCCTCTCTGTCACTTTCAAGGACAACGAACATAACCAGCCATTACCATGTGGCATTTTGTCATTTTTGATAGTTTCAATACCCTACTAATTTCCTAGACATGTCAGGTAAATGGTACTGCGTGCCACAAAAAGAAATAAATCTCCTGCAAAAGCAGGAAATCGTTTAGCCTCAAGTAACAAAAAGGATTCCCATTGTTGTCATTGAATCTGCACTCAACAGGAAACATGGAGAAACACACTTTGCCTAGTTATTTCTGCCTACACATGGACACAATTATTTCAGACTTGACTAGAGCTGTAGCATTTGTCTCTAGGATGGCATCTTGGAGCATTCACAGACTCCATTAGGAAGCAGGTTTTGGCATCCATATAGAATTTCATTTGATCTGACTTACAGGCACTTTGTCACAAACTCTGTGGTAACTAGATGCCCCATTCTATAAAATTCTTCATATTTGTCAGCAGGTTTTCAGGAAAGGTTTATCAGATGATCTGTCCACAGCCATCCACATGTGTGGCATAACTGTGTGGTGTTTCCTGTCAAGGTTGAAGGGCTGCTACATCTAAGGGTCACCACAGTTGTGCAGCTTGTCCTTTAGGGTCCTCTTTCATAGTGCCTCCAGATTGTACAGCATCTACCTTATAAAACTGAGTTATCAGAATTTTCTGAAAATCTTCTCAGCTGCTTGAATAATTTATTATAATAGAGAATATCATTAATATCTCACGCAGAGGGCTCCCTGACAGTATTGTATGTGTATCTTGCTCTCTGCTTAACAGATCACTACTCTACTTGGAGTCCTATGCAAAGTTGTAGGCTCTTTTCCCCTTCAAGAGCCTTAAATGGTTTTCAGTTCTTGTAGATTCTTGCATCACTTGTTATTTTGCTCTCACACATGTATAGAATGGAATATTGCCATTTACAGTTGTTATAAAGACAATGGTAATTTATACAGTAATATGTGACCCCCAAGTAATCCATAGAGTAATATGAACTAGTAATTGCTTCTCATCTAATCTGGCAAAGGTGACTAAGGTGAATGTTCATGGAAAAGTCTGTTCCTTTTTCTTCTTAAATGTTTTGTCAGGTTTTGGGGGATGGATGCTTTATTCTTCTTTTAAATGGGCAATTGGTCTTATTCCTTCAGAGCAACAAATACCAAAAGCAGAAGATAATATAATTTAGCACTGTGTTGGACAGCTTCCTACTGTTTTATACCTAAGCAGATACTAACTACTTCTTCCTCTTCTTTCTTCAAGAGATTAGAAAAATAAATTATACTAGGAAATACTGAAGAGCAGCATATACTATCGTGCTACATCAGCACTGTGATAACTAGTTCAAACCAAAGCAGGCATCTAGAAGCTGGCAAAATCCTGGCAACATTCAGTTTGATCAGAAGCCCTAAAGAAGCTGTTCCCAGGGAGGGCAGGGGCCACGAGCTCTGATGTGGCTTAACATGATGCAGAAGTTCTTCTGATATAGCCTCACACTGTTTCCAGAATTGGTTTTCCCAGCCGAGGGTGCCAGGCACTGCCCTGGCTGCTGCCCATCAGTCTGTACTACCAGCTGCCTTTGTGGGGCAGTGCCAGGCTTGTGGTGCCAGGCTTTTGCTATCTGCTGAGGAGGAATACCCATTGCTGAGACTATTCAGCACCCTCCTCAGCAACATCTGCAGGAAGTAGAAAGGAGCTAAAACACACTCAGGAAGGGGTACTCATTTCCAGAGTCTGTGTTTTCTTCTTAAATTTTAAATTATTCTTTAATTTCCCTTATTGGAAGATTTATTATGTGCTAATGCTTCTTGATACAGTGTTAATCTTCGCAGATCCTCAAACTTACACATACTAAGTGTCTGCACATCCATATTGTACTACCAATAACCACAGCTGTAAGGTAAACCACCACCATTTTTTCTGCAGCTCTAGTAGAATCTTATCCTGTTAGAAAAGCAGTAAAGAGGACAATGTGGCCAGTATCATGGTAATTCTAAACTTGGCCGTCCTCCTTCAGGAGCAGTGGGAGGCAAGCTGCCTTTGAATAGAATAACAAGACATTATAAGCAACAAATTCAACATGCAAAATGCATTTGCATTCTTGTTTTAAAGAAAAAAAATACCATCAGAGGCAGGGGTTTAGACATGGATAAATGTTTCCAGGCAACGGAAATAGTAGGAGCCTAAATAACCTGTGCATAAGGTGTAGAGGGCTTTAAACCAGTCTTATGAGATTCTGAAATGTTTTGGTATGAACCTACCATGGTGTCGCTACACTTTCTGTCAAGGCACAATTTATTTTTTACACTAAACAAATTCTCCTCACTTCATTTCTAGACTTCTGTTTGGTTATACAGCTATATTCACTGTCCCTTAGATCCATTGTCTTCCCTCTATTCCCACCCACCCTCATCAGGAGAATGCTGCTGGAAATAGCTCAGGAGTTTTCTCCTTGCTTCTACTTAACAGGCCTTCTGTTCCAACACCTGCTTGCCTTCAGGTATGGAAATGCTCACCAAAGTTGCAGAGTCAGAAAAATGTTAAAATCTACAAAATGCCATCATCTCTGATGCACAGAAAGTTTTCCTGCATTGACCTATATTGTCATCAGTAAATGAGGGACACAGAAGCACAGACATATGGTCCCATTGCAGTCCTGCACATATGTGCATAAGCTTTTATTAATTTTAGCCAATGACAATGAACTAGATGTGCTGTTTAAACAAAAATAAAAATATCATTGTAACAGTAAATTTGTACATGCTTTGTGAGAATGACCTACTTCTAGTTGTTTCTTACAGGAATTTATGATAGGGAAGAAAAACAAACAGGAAATGGTTTCTCAAACAGTCTGATATGATTACAAACCTGGCAAAAAAGTTAGCTTCACTCAAAATGATGGTGAGATTGAGAGGAAGGGTGGGTGGCAGCAGGAGGCATGCTGTTTGCTGCAGAGCCAACCAATTAGCTTTTTACAGAACAAGCCGCTCCTTCTTGCCAAATGCTTCCTCTGAAATACTTGCTTTTCAAAAACTAATAACACACTCTTTGCAGAGCCTGCTGGAAAAATCTCTCACTGATTCTGATGGGCACCAGGGAACTCAGCACACAGTCTCACTCCATCTAACTAGCAGAGAAGTCCCCCTCAAACCTCGTCAGAGATCTGACTCCTCAATTATTTGGTGATAGACAGGGGAGCACTGCCTCTAACACAAACTCAAAGGCTAGTCTTCTTCGGTGTTTTCTGAGTCTTCCTGGTTTTATGCTTCTCTGAAACTTTACTGAGAAGAATTTAACACAGAACTAATTCCTATGTAGCTTAAAGAGATGCATTTGCTGTTGTTGTGTCAAGTCCTCAAAGTAATTCTTTACTTGCTAGACTTGAACACTAACAAGCCACTTTGTAAGACTAGAAATCTGTCTGCTTTGCTAATATTTTTGATTTCTTGGAGGGATGTATTCCTCAGTGTTTTTCAGGATGTACCAACATGATTTCCCAGAAGAAGGGGAAAAAAAGCAACAAACAGTCTTAAAAGGGTCAATTTTTATCTCTGATGGATGTCTGGTCCTCTCCACTCTCTGCTGCCAAAACACATCAGAAATACTCAGCATACAAATGTCTAATTATAATGACCACCTGAGGAACATGAACATTTATAAGCCTATGGGACCTGATGAGATGTATCCCAGAGTCCTGACAGAATTGGCCGATGTGTTTGCCAAGCCAGTCGCCATGACACTGGAAAAGTAACGGTAATCAGACCTGACAAAGTAGCCAGCACCATGGACATGCCAGCAATGGACTCTGTACCCAATTCACTACTCCAAACTTTTTGACTTAATGAGATTAACTTTTCACGTGTAGTCTGTCATGTACTCATGCCTTCAAGCACTGCAACCTAAAAACAGACATCGTCCAGTCTTAACCATATTATAGTTGAGGAACTTAATACTTGTGTAATGATTCCATGAATATTACATGACGTTGGGCAGAAAGACAACAAAGAAACAACCCTTCTGACACATGGCTCATGATTAGAAGGCTCTGCCCTGGCAGACACAAACATTACTGGGACATATCTTCCTCCTCCCTACTCTCTCAGACCAAAAAGCAAGCCACACAGAAGGGGAATCTTATACATATGCAGAGGCTCAGTGATGTACCCATGGAGGAATTTCACAGACTTTTCACTGTTCAGATCAGAACCACAGAATAAATAGATGCAGTTAAAGGTTTAAAAGAACAGTACACATACTGTTCTTCAACGCACAAGTGGCTATGAATTCTGAGACTTTTTAAAATCATTTTCTTCACAAAGATTTCAACAACTGACAAATAAGCATCACGTGGACAAAGCTCTTTGTATCCAGGTCACAAACCAGGTTGTTTACTACAGGACAGCACAGATCAAGTGATCTAAAATACTATGCTGCATAACTCGTCTATATTCAGATAGCTAACTGACCAAGATAGGAATGCTGAAGCCAGGTTTGTAATATTTAAGTCATTTGCAAACTCCTTTTTTCCTGGCGTTTGAGTCAGAGCCATAACTTGAATCTTAATTTAGAAACTGTTCTCTCCAAAGTTACTGAAAAAAATTTCCTCTACTTCTTTAGTTGTTTCTGTCTTTGTATATGGACAGAAAAAAATGACAGGCTGGTAATGATATCTAATGGGCATATTGATCACGTGGGTATGTTCTGCTTCAGCGAGTCTCCATTATAATGATGCACAGAACTTAACTGATCTGTCCTACAATCTGTTTGCCTTTGAAGTAGTTATTGTAAAGCTAAAGATGGTCTGATAGTAATTCTAGTTCACAGAATCACAGAATCACAGAATCACAGAATCACAGAATCACAGAATCACAGAATAACCAGGTTGGAAGAGACCCACTGGATCGTCGAGTCCAACCATTCCCACCAATCCCTAAATCATGCTCCTAAGCACCTCATCTACCCTAACCTTAAACACCTCCAGGGACGGCGACTCAACCACCTCCCTGGGCAGACCGTTCCAATGCCTAACCACCCTCTCCATGAAGAACTTTTTCCTAATCTGAAGCCTAAATCTCCCCTGGCGGAGCTTGAGGCCATTCCCTCTTGTCCTGTCCCCTGTCACTTGGGAGAAGAGGCCTCCCTCCTCTCCACAACCTCCCTTCAGGTACTTGCAGAGAGTAATAAGGTCTCCCCTCAGCCTCCTCTTCTCCAGGATAAACAACCGCAGTTCTCTCAGTCGCTCCTCATAAGATTTGTTCTCCAGCCCCTTCACCAGCTTTGTTGCCCTTCTCTGGACTCGCCCCGGAGCCTCAACATCCCTCTTGTGGTGAGGGGCCCAGAACTGAACACAGTACTCGAGGTGCGGTCTCACTAGTGCCGAGTACAGGGGGAGAATAACCTCCCTGGACCTGCTGGTCACGCCGTTTCTGATCCAAGCCAAGATGCCATTGGCCTTTTTGGCCACCTGGGCACACTGCTGGCTCAGTCGGTTGTCAACCAACACCCCCAGGTCCTTCTCCTCCTGGCAGCTTTCCAGCCAGGTTTCTCCTAGTTTACACCTCTGCTTAGAGTTGTTGTGCCCCAAGTGCAGGACCCGGCATTTGGCCTTGTTAAACCTCATGCCGTTGGTCTCAGCCCAGCAGTCCAGCCTGTTCAGGTCCCTTTGCAGAGCCTCCCGACCCTCCAGCAGATCCACTCTTCCACCCAGCTTGGTGTCATCTGCAAACTTGCTAAGGGAGCACTCAATGCCTTCATCCAGGTCATTGATAAAGACATTAAACAGGACTGAACCCAGGACTGAGCCCTGGGGAACCCCACTTGTAACTGGCCTCCAGCTGGATTTAACTCCATTTCCCACCACCCTCTGGGCCCGGTCATTCAACCAGTTTTTCATGCAGGAGAGTGTGCGCCTGTCCAGGCCAGAGGCCGACAGTTTCCGAAGCAGAATGCTGTGAGAAACTGTATCAAAGGCTTTCCTGAAGTCCAGGAAGATCACATCCACAGCCTTTCCCTTGTCCAAGAGTTTAGTCACTTGGTCATAGAAGGTGATGAGATTACACTGGCAAGACCTGCCTTTCATGAACCCGTGTTGACTGGGCCTGATCACCCGGTTCTCTTGCAAGTGCTTCATGATCGCACTCAAGATCACCCGCTCCATGACTTTCCCCGGTACCGAGGTCAGACTGACAGGCCTGTAGTTCCCCGGATCTTCCCTGCTCCCCTTTTTATAGATGGGCACGACATCAGCAGCCTCCAGTCCAGCGGAACCTCCCCAGTCATCCAGGACTGTTGGAAGATGATGGAAAGGGGTTTGGCCAGCACATCCGCCAGTTCCCTCAAAACTCTTGGGTGGACTCCATCTGGCCCCATAGACTTGTGGGCATCTAGCTGGGCAAGCAAGTCTCTAACCACCTCCTCTTGGACCTTGGGAATCTCATACTTCTCATCCAACCCTTGGGGTTGTGCACAGAGAGTTAATTACTCCTGAATTTGTATGATGATGTTTTCAGAACATAGATAATATTCCTGTCTGCAAATGCAATCGCTTATCCCTGATGACAAAGGAATTTTATCAGCTGACAGCAAGCGGGAACAGGATCAGGAAATTACCCTGCAAAATGCACCTGTCAGTAGAGTTAGATCCAAGCAGATACACAGAACATGCATTTGGATAATTAACTTGCTTAAAGGCATCATATTCCAAGGATGCACTTTCACCTTCTGTACTTCTGTTTTCTGTGGCAGTAAAATAGAGATCCTTCTATAGTATGTTTTAGTATATCTTACCCTACTAAATACACTTTAAATGTGCTGCTTTTGGCACAGAGGTCATGCAGATTGAATAAACAAAAAAAGTAGCACTATATCTAGTATAAAATTTTGCAGAAAAATTATCAGGAGACATGTTAGTTTTCTGCTATGAACTACAAGTTTGTTGCATATAGTGGGTATAATTTTATACACTGATTGTATTTAAATGGGACAATAAATACACCTTTCCCTTTATTTTAACAAAACTTTCAAGTTCATGTGGCACCAGGTTTTTTTCTTCTGGCAATTAGATAAATTGGACCTGGTGCTTCTCAGTTTTTTGATTCATGTGGTTATAGAAAAAATAACAGCACGATGCAACACTCAATAAAACTAATACAATCACACATCAGTTACTGTTCAAATTACAAAAATACGTATTTTTAGTTAAGTAGAATAGCTTTCATGAAATGTGTCATTAGTAATGTTTTCACAATTGCTTTCTCATGCCAGTTAGAATACTGGATAAAGCCATTAAGTGTTACAGAAAGGAAATTACAGATATCTTTTGAACAGTTATCCAAAATTTCAAGTTATTTTGAGTTCTTGGAAATCTCAGGGTTTTTTTACTGCTATTGGAGTTTTTTAAGCAGTCTTTTATTTGTGAAGATTGACAACACTTGATCAGTGGATTGCCTCCTTGTTTCCATCTTGTAAGGTATTCTGGTTAATTTTCTTCTGAGTAGCTTGTATAGTGTTTTAAATTTAGTATGAAAATAGTGTTGATAAAACACTGATGCTTTAGTTGTTGCTAAGTAGTGCTTATACTAAGCCAATGACTTTTCAGCTTCCTGTGCTCTGCCAGTGGGGAGGTGCACAAGAAGCTGGGAGAGGACACAGGCAAAAGGATACTCTAGACCGTGTGACATCATGCTCACTATATATACAGGGGGGTGTTTGCTGGAATGCTGTGATTGCTGCCCGGGAACAGGCTGGGCGCTGCTTAGCAAATGGTGAGTCCTGTGCATCACTCATTTTGTGTATTCTATTATTATTATTACTGCTATTATTATTATTATGGGAGGGGAGGGGTTTGAGCAAGTGTCTGCATGGTACTTAGTTGTCAGCCAGGCTTAAACCATGACATAAGGGCAACTGATCTACGTTACTCAGCAAGGCACAGGATGTATCTAAAATGCGAAGATGAAATTTTGTTGAAGAAGATGAACAGCAGTAGTCCTCTTGATAGTAACAAGAACAGTTGAGATGCAAATGCAGTTAGAATAAAGGCATTTCCAAAATCATTAAAGGAAACATGATGGAAGAGTTCCCATCAAACCTTTTGCAATGTTGATGAGAAAGCTTTTTCCAACCTTCACTTGCTGTTCCTGTGCCTTCCACACAGAGTGTAATCAGCCTGGACTCGTTTTACTAGTTAGTGTAAGAATTAGTGTAAATGGACTTATATAAATTATAGATGTAAAAGCCTCTTAACAGTTTTGCCACTTTCTGCTTTTACTTACAGTGTAACTCTAGTGACTTGGGAACAGGTCACTAGAATAGGCAGAGTAAGGTACCACATTCTAGTTACTAAGGAGCAGTTTTGGCTCTACTTTAGCTCAGAATTAAAACACCAGGCAAGTCCAATTGCAGGAAGCTTACATGAATAGAGCAGAAGAAAGCTTATGTATCCATTATAAAGCAAATAGTTTCAAATTCCCTTTTTTATATCACACTTGACCTGGAATGCCCCTGACATTTTTTGTGGTTTTGCAACCACAATCGCTTTTTTCTTCTCTGGTTTAAATCCTTGATGCTATAACCAAGCCAGGTACTCCACACACATACTGAGCTAGCACAGAGCAACAAACTGACTAGATGAGAGTCACATCAGCTCATCAGAAGCTCAAAATGAATTAAATAATTAAGGGAAAAAATTTTTTTGCATGTCATGTCTTTTGTATTATAGCAATCTCATAGGAGTTCATTGGGAAAAAAAAGGAAAAAAGAAAGAAGTGCAAAAGTGTCAAATGTATGCTTTTTTGCAGTTAGTTTCTACTCTTTTAATGTTTTGCAATACTGAAGACACTTGGAGGAACAGCCTTCTTTGGAATATTCCTGTTCTCTCTTTATTCTGGACTGTTAACTATAAACTCTTTTTTGTCTTGTATTAATAATCTCTTTGAAGTACACATGTGGTGTTGTTTATTGCAAACTATGAAATGTGGTTTATTTTGGAGAAGCCCTTTTTACTCAACAGGCTACAATTTACATTCATTAGTTAAACTTTAAAACAAGACTTACATGGTGTAACCCTCAACAGCAACAGACACCTGTACTTAGCTACCCACAACAGACAGATATTGTGTCAAAGCACCAGGGGATAGAGCATTTAATCCAGAGCACCAAAAAGAACCACGCCAAACCCTCTGAGGAGTCGATGACACACAGAAAATTATCAGTAGATAAGACTTTCTGTCCTCCTGTTCTCAGCAGTGTGTACTTGGGTTCAGTACAAGCAAAGCAGCTGATGTGTTAAAATAGTCATTAAACACATGCATGCCAGAAATTATTGACTTAGAAACTCTGACACTGCAGTGCATCTTATGACTTTACTTTCTCTGAACAGCAGAGTTGAGAATCCTATTTTTCAGCAATGTGAACTCCTAGAGTTCTCATTTCCCCCTAATTTTTGCAGGAAATAGAGGAGATGGAAAAGGTTGCATTTACTTAGCTACCACTGCTTTCCTGTTCAGCTAGTGATCAGTTAATGATCTCAGCCATTTGTGTAGAAATCCTCATTGTTTGTACAATGTGAAAGCAATTCTGTTGGATATTACCACTACATCTTGGTGAAACAGAAATACTGGACTGGGAGCAAGGAATGTTTGGTTTCTTCTCCTTTTATTTTTTCTTTCTCTTTTTAAGAAGAAAAAAAATACTGCTGGCTAGTTGGCAGCAGTAATAAGCCTTGCCTGAATGGGGACTCTTTTGCTAAAGCAAAGAACCAAAGGGAGTGGAGAAAGAAAGAAAATTATACCTACTTTAAAGTTAGCTCAATGAGTACTTATGTAATTTTGGATAATACATGAACAAGCAATAAGTCATTCTACCACGTTGTGATGAGTAAAAGGATTTAAAGCAACTGTAAATAACAGCCCTGTAGGAAAACAAAATTATTATGCAATTTTATATTGTGAATTGTACTTGTGAATACAGAAGCACCTGAATTTTGAACAGTGTTAGAATCACTGTATGCCTACACTACATGCCTAAAGAGAGCCACTGAGGACAAACATACACACAGAGAGGTAAATGAGCTCTGACTCAGTTAACTGCATATAGATATATATATATATATACATCCCAAGCATTAGTTTCGCATCTGCTAGCACATGTAACTGTTTGTTATAGTTTTCTACAAGGCACATGTTATATCTTTAGCAAGTGAATTTGGCATTAGAAGAGGCTTACAGTTAATTCCATCTAGCAGAAGGCATTGTGTGCAGTTTTGTGGGAGGATAAACAAAAGCATGTCAGAGAAGCTATGGAAAGGCTAGGTGCCAGCTTCACCAGAAGGAGTTATTTGTGTTGGGCTTGCCTGATCTTATCAGAGTGGCAGAGGCTGCCATCTCTCTCTCTCAATGTCCCAGTGTCATGGCACTAGGAAAGCAGAAAGAAAAGCTTTTTGTACAGAAGTTTCCCTGATAGATTTTTAGGCCTGAATTTGTTAATGATAGATTAATTTAAGGAATTACCAGTTATCCCTCTGGACCATGAGCAGCCTCTATGACTGAACAAGATTAAACCTTATGTGTTCCCTGATTAAACCTGAAGATATCCAGACATCACACAGAACATATTGGAAATGCTGGAAGGATTTAAAGCCAGAGACACCTTTAAAATAATGTGTTAATATTTTTGTTGTCTTTCTTCTTTTAAGAGCTATAATACATATACTTTAGAAGGATTTGGAGGGCTATACTTTGATAGCAATGAGCAGCAATATGAAAATAGAATTGGATAGCTACAAAGGAGAGTGACAAAAGAACACACTGGTTTTAATGAAATCAGTTCCTCCTACTTTTGAGCTCAAATTGTCTTCTACTGAATGGCAAATAATTAACATTTCACAGTCTATTGATTTATTGATACCATCACTGCTTTCATTAATATTGTAAATGGTCGTGTGGAGAAAATGGACTGGAAAAATGCAAATTCTAATTTTCACCATAAGTATAAAAAAATTAATTATGTATATGAAACACTAATTTGGAAAAATTGAAGTGAATTAAGAAATGTATACTTTTATTTTAAAATATATGATGGCAATAGTTGTCAACAGAAGAAGTCTCCTGTTAATTATCTTGTTTAACTTTGTTGTGTTTCATCAGAGTGCACCCTTGACAAAATTCCAATACTTTGCCATGTTCTGTAAAGCCTGCTACTGCTGATTTTTCCATTGTGAGCACTCAATGGAGCTAGTGCCAGATGGGCTATATTTATAGTATTTTTACTATGTCTATGGCAATTATATTAAGAATTGCCTGATGAGTAAAATTTCTTTGTGGTATAGAGAAAGATGGAGCAATGCTGCTAATTATTTTGTGAAAAGAAGTACTGTATGCAGCAGACTGGATGTGTAACTGCAGCTGCTTGGGCCTCATGCACAGTAGTGACAATGCTAGGGACTCATATGTATGCCTTGTTGTAGCTCTGGCAAAGCAAAAACCATGAAAAAGAAACTCCTAAGTCATTGGCTGAGAAACGTTTGGCTACAGTACTTTAAATTACCTAACCCTGCAACAGACAGGGTGCTTGGAGAAGCTCACAGGAAAACGCAGACTTCTTGATTTGGTTTCTTGACTTCTGAGACTGGCAGGACCAGTGCTAGCAACTGCTGCAAGTCCAAACTCCCACCTGAAGTACATTTATTCTTCCAGCAGACAGTGAAGGGCTGCACACTGGGCTGTGTTTGTGCCATGAGAAGTGCAGGCTGCCACAAAAGGCACAGTTACAGCATCACATTTCCCCCAGTTCCATGTTTCCACAGCTTGTCTTCTACCAATATTGGTCTGTATGTAATTGCTTAGGAAAGTGACTTGGCAAAAATTCCAGCTGTTCAAGGAGTTAGTAGATAGGACCTACTGGGACAAGGAAGGCGAACAGACAGGCAGATCTATAAGAATGCTTTCCACAGAGTGCAGAAGTGCTCAGTCCCCAAATATAGGAAATCAGGCAAAGAAGGCAAAAGACTAGCACAGCTGAGTTGAGACCTGCTGGTCAAACTAAAGAGCAAGAAGGAATTGCGCAGGCAGTGGAAGCAGGGAAGGTATCCTGGGAAGAACATAGGGATGCTACCTGGTTGTGTAGGAATGGGGTCAGGAAGACCAAGGCTCTGTGGAGCTACACTTTGCAAGAGATGCAATAAATAATAAGGGCTTCTACATGTTATTCTGTCAGCCAGAAAAGGAATGTCAGAGAAAGTGTACCTGCCTTGATGAACGTGACTGACAAATTAGTAACAACAGACAAGGAGAAGACTGAGGAATTCAATGACTTCTTTGCCTCAGGCTTTACTGGCAACCTCTCTTCTCGTATCTGTCAAGTGGATGGACTGCAAGACAGGGACTGGAGAAGCAAAGTCCCTCCCACTGTAAGAGAAAATCATGTTCATGAACACCAGAGAAACCTGAACATGCATAAGTGTGTGGGGCATGATGAGATGCATTCCAGAGTCCTGAGGGAATTGGTCTATGTAGTTGCTGAGCCGCTCCCCACGCTATTTGAAAAGTCAGGGCAGTCAGAGGAAGTTCCCAGTGACTGCAAAAAGGGTTACATTGCACCTGTTTTTGAAAAATGTAGAAAAGATGACCCTGGGAATTACCGACCTGCCAGCCTCATCTCTGGAATAGATCCTCCTAGAAACTCTGCTAAAGTACATGGAGGATGGAGAGGTAATTAGTGGTAGCCAGCATGGCTTCAGCAAGGGCAAGCCCTGTATGACCAACCTAGTGGCTTTCTGTGAGGGATTGACTACATCAGTGGTCAAGCGAAGAGCTACAGGTGTCACCTATCTGGACTATGGTCCCCCACAAAATCCTTCTCTCTAAATTGGAAAGATATGGATTTGATGGATGGACTATTTGTTGAGCAAGGAATTGGCTGGGTGGTCATGTCCAGAGGGTAGCAGTCAACAGCTCAATGTCTGGATGGAGGTCAGTGACAAGTGGTGTTCCTCAGGGGTCCACTTTGGGATTAGTACTGTTTAATATCTTCATCAATAGCAGAGACAGTGGGATTGGGTACCTGCTCAGCAAGTCTGCAGAAGACACCAAGCTGAGTGGTACAGCTGACGCTCCTGAGGGATGGGTTACCATCCAGAGGGAACTTCAACAGGCTAGAGAAGTAGGTCCATGTGAACTTCAGGAGGTTCAACAAGGCCAAGTGCAAGGTCTTGCACCTGTGCTGGGGCAACCCCTGGTATCGAGGCAGGCTGGAGGATGAAGGTATTGAGAACAGCCTGTGGAGGACTTGGGGGTACTGTTGGATGAAAAGATGGACATGAGCCACATAGTGTGCTCACAGTCCAGAAGTCCAACGATATCCTGGGCTGCATCAGAAGAAGCATGGCCAGCCGGTTGAAGGAGTTGATTCTGCCACTCTTCTCTTGAGGCCCTACCTGAAGAACAGCATCCAGCTCTGGAGTCCTCAGCACAAGACAAACATGGACCTGTTGGAATTTGTACAGAGGAGGGCCACAAAAATTATCAGAGGGATGGAATTCCTGTGAGGAAAGGTGAGAGAGTTGCGGTGTTTTAGCCTGGAAGAGAAGGCTCCAGAAAGACCTTATTGCACCCTTTCAAGAAGGCATATAGCATAGTGGTTTTAAACTATAAGAGTGTAGATTCAGACTAGATATAAGTAAGAACTTTTTACAATGAGTGTGGTAAAACACCAAAATAGGTTGCCCAGAGAGGCTGTAGATGCTCCATCCCTGGAAACGTTCAAGGTCAGACTGGAAGTGGCTTTGAGCATCTTGATCCAGTTGAAGATGTCCCTGCTTATTGCATGGAGGTTGAACTAAGGGCCCTTAAAACTTCAATCTGTAGTTTTCTGCTTCATAGGAAGAAAAAAGAGAGAGGAAAAAAAGAAAAAAAATCCCAGTAACTGAAAAAGTTTAATAATTAGGTTAATGTTTTAAGCACTATTCCCTTTACTTAGACAAGTGCCTGGACAAGCACTAGAAATTGCATTCAGAAAGACAGTTTTCTATAAAGATGGGACACTCCACCCATTTAGATAGTTATTTTTAAGCAGCTTCAAATATTGGGTGAAAAAATCTTATCAGAAGCCAATTATGCTCTAAAGCCAACAGAAGATTTTACACTAAGAATAATGGAGAATGAGGCAAGAAAACCTTAGTGTCTTTGTTTATTCTGCAGATTAACTTCATCCTCATGGAAGCAAATATCAGCTTTATCACTTCTATACACTCAGCTCCACTGACTTCTACCACTTTCAGCCCAAATACTATCCACTTGCTACCATGGCTCTAACTGTCTCTGCATCTAAACAAAATAAAAATTTTAGCAGTAATTAGAACAGTATCATTCTCTATTTGTCTTCAGATTCAAGTGTAATTATTATTTTCTGTTCTCATAAACAAAATGTTTATAAAAATGACTTCTGAGAAAAAGAGCAAAGGTTTCACAGGATTTTATAAGAATAAAAGGATTCTGGAGAACAAACAAACCACACAGCCAGAGTGATTAGGAATAGCCAAGTATAACTTGCAGCAAAACCAAGGTGAGTTGAGACCTGGAAGAGGGGAAGAAATTTTTTTTTTACTGAATTAGAGCCTCAGGATGAAAGCTGTTTTTTCACCAAGTGTTTTGTTTAATTGTCTTTTTTTTCTCAATACCCAGATCTGTAATCAAAAGGTTCATTAACTGGCAATAAATTAAGTAATATTCCCTGAGCCAAGACTCTTTTGCTCACCGTGTGTTTATAAAGTACTCTGGCATATTTCTTAAGTCCTACTTGCTGTGAAATACAGCATTTCTTGCCACAACTGGGTTGCTGTTTGAATAGCAAGTTATTGTGATGAGGCTGCTGCATTAAGATTCTGCTGCATTTAATGTGTGAAAAGCACATTTAGGTAAAGTGTTTAAAGCATCCTATACATGCAGCCACCTATGCAGGGTGAGGTGGGACAGTCATAAGACACCACTCCTCTGGACAGTTTGGTCATGGGAAGAGGCTCAGAAGTGAATTAAGGTGAACTACTGCCAACGGACCTTAGTTTATTTCCTGATAGCCTCTCCATAGAGGTGTGCCTGAAGGGTCTTCTGAGAGCTTTCACAGTGCAGACTGCCTTGTCTGCCTGTTAGCTGCACAAAAGAGCAGATACACTTTAAGGCTTTTGCTTCTCCCCCAAATTAGCCTCTTAGACATACATTTTTTTTCTCAGGACTACCTGTGAGGTCAGTGTCCTCTTTTGGCCCCATGTGAAACAGCAACTTGGGGATCTGTCAAATTAACATAGTGATGGGGATGTGAAAAAGACAACACAGCATTTGAAACCATACTTCTCTCTCTGACTGAAGAAAGGACAAGTTATGTGACTCTGGAATGGGAGGGGAAAGCTATTTGACTCATTTGCTTAATTTGATTTTATATCTGCTGCACTGAGATGCAAAAGGTTGATAAAATCTATTTTAAACAAAGAGTGTTAAGTCCTGCAGGCTAATATTACTATTTATCTACTGTCTGCTTCCCCAGTTATTGTCCCTTCTAGAAGTTATGTTGATAAATCAGTTGCTTTCCTGTTTATTAAAGCATGTGGCAATGTGTTTATTTAATCAGGCCTTAGCCCATTTTCTAATTAAGGGAGATAATGTGGGCTCATTTCCTGCCATGGAGAACTTAGCCAGGTACAGGTTGTCCTCAACTACTGCATTAAAATGGAAGATTATTTGAAACTCCTGTACTTGTTAGGTTACTCCTTCCGTTCTCTTTGCCCAGCTGAAGAAAACAATACAGACATAATGGGGTTTTTTCTGTATTTCCACACTGCATCCACTCAAATCAAGGGCAGGACGAAGGAAGCAGGTAGAGGTTAGTCAGTTTGCTGACATTGTGCAGGTGAAACATTTTTCTGGGAGACCCTGCATCCCAGCAAAGTTAATAATACTGCATCACATAATGACCCTAATGATAAATTTGTGAAGGGAGGGAATGCTGGAGTGCAAGAGGAAAGCACACACCAGTTAGAGCATGTTCCTCGCTTGTTTTGCTGCTGGACTTGGGCCACCTCCTGCGTCACTCTGGCCCCAATTCTTCATCTCTCTGCTTAGCACAGGAATATTACCAACCACCAACTGCAGCATTAAATTGTTTTTGTGCTCTCTGTGTTCCTAAGCAAGCAAGGATCTTGTAATGGCCTTAGGATTGCCTCTCACCCTACCTCTGAGATATCTCGCTTGTCAGCATCTAATAGTTACAGCTAACCTAGGACCATGTGTCTGGAAGGGAAGTTCGCTTTTGTAGGGCCTCCTCAGGATGTATTTAGACAGTATATTAAGTCCTCCTACCTAGAAAGAAACCATAGACACATTGCAAATACATGCCTATACACAGTGTCTTTTAATGTGTCCTGTGAGCTGCTGAAAACAAGACCATCCTCTTCCTCTCACTTTACAGGCTTTCCTTCAATCAACATGAGCATATACATGTACCACACCTGGAACTGCTCCAGTTCCTCCACCACTGTGCCACACTTTCAGAAGTGTTTAATACCAACTACACTCTACACAGCAGCCGGGGCAGCCCTCTCTAGGTGACAACACGTTGAGCAAGGATTTGGACTACATGATATCCATTGGTGCCAGCCAACCTCAGGCATTCAGTGATTCTGTGGAAAAAAAATCCCAGTGCTTCCAGTACTTCATCAATAAGTATATACATAGTATCTTCCAAACACTGGCCCATGGAGATATGTTGCCCTGATTCCTTTAAAGCTGACTAAATACCCCCAGTGAGGGTTTGTACATAAACTGCTTTCTGAATTTTGCTTCACTTCAGTTCCTTGTCTTACACTTTTATTTCAATTGCATTTGCAAGAAACAGCAAAAATGTTTCCATTTCTGGAGCCTTACTTTTGGAAACAATGAATTTAATTTTGATCTATTTCAGTCCAAAAGGGAGTGTCTGGATTTGCTATGCTGTTAATAGTATGAACCTCTATCTCACCTCATCTGTATTACTTAGATCCAGAATGTGATTTAACAGTTACAGCTTAATTAAAAAAAACAATTCAACTTTATATAAACCACTATTCCCTTCAGATGCATTCAAGCAACTGCTATGAGTGTTATGCTGTTAGTGACCACTGAAAAAGGCAGAATAAAATTGTATATAAAATACATAGTACAGGAAGAAGCAGGAGACAAATGAAATTCTATTTTCAAATGGCAGTACTTCCACGTTGTGTTTTTTTCATACAAAATATATTGCATTTTTATCTTTCTACTGAGCATCTAACAAAACTGCAGCAGACAAAATGGGTCTATCATAAAACCATGAGTCCATCCCTTTAAATTGCCTGTGTTCAACCATAGATCTTTATCCTAGAAGAAATTAATTTCAGCAAGTGTTGGAAAGGCTCAATGAAGGAAGCAGGAAAATTTCCTAGAGCTTTCTCTCAGGCCCCACACTTACCAAAGGCTCTAGTTCTTTGCGGTCTATGAGGTTGAGCTCTGTCACAAAGTAATAAAAATGCTTGTAACAGGTGTTGACATGGGCCTCAGCACCCATAAGGCTTATACGGTCAAAGTGATGGATGTAGACGTGAACGAACACCCGAAAAAGCCGACAGAGTATCTTCTTGCAGATCTGAAGGAAATTCTTTGGAAAAGGAACACC
Organism: Clamator glandarius; assembly: GCA_033459285.1. Lineage (NCBI taxonomy): Eukaryota > Metazoa > Chordata > Aves > Cuculiformes > Cuculidae > Clamator > Clamator glandarius. Next base: position 171,351 of record JAUNZM010000774.1, read on the forward strand.
TGTGAATAGAGAAGGCAGGGTTGTCATAACCATCCTGTCATCCTCCCAAGACAACAGCTGTGGAGTAAAGCACGGGTTTGTAACTGCAGACTAGGGTATGACTTCCTGGGCCTCCTTTCCAATCCAGAACATTGCTTAAAGTCCACATTTATCTGACCACTAGCACCAAAGATAACCAAATAATTAGGTAAATTTAATGAGTCAAGACTGACAGGTACTGTCACTTTTTCCCTGAATAATTTAATGGAAGAACATCCAATATTGTAATGCTTGGAAACATGATTTTCACTACAGTGTATACTGTCACATTAACATTAACAGCTTTACATCCTGATGTGGCTAATATTAATGCATACAGAGTTTATCCTAGAAGTGACAGACACTCTCCCACTCATCTTATTCAACAGTGGCATTTCATGGCATTAAATTTAATAGCAAATTTGAAATAACTGACTGAAAAACAGACCCCTTTGCTTTCCCCTTCTTCCCAGTTATATGTACTAATTTGATTGCTCTTCTAAAAGAAAAACTCTTGAAGAAACACAGAAACAACTCTTCCAAAACACTTTAGAAGTTACACAACTTCGCAGCAGAGACTCCAAAGCAGCAGTGAAAGCAACATTTGCAAGTAAACAGCCAGGCATCCACAATGTGGTAGTGATAACTCCTTTAAAATTGCCCTTTCATTAAAGACTGATCTTGTATGGCATTGTGTACCACCGAGGTGGCCCAAGGAGCTGAATAGTTCTTTTCTTTCTATGATCATGCCTCAGACATGGTAAGTTTAATGTTATGCTCATAACTCTACTGCTACTCTGCTTTGTTACACATCTTTCTAATTTTTTAAGTCCAGCTTGTGTTCTAAGCCACTCTGAATTATGTACTTATAATCATTGTTTTGTTCTAAAAAAACCCCAAACCTCTTACCTAACCAGTCCCATGCTCCCTGAAAGCTCAGCTCATGCTTTCAAAATGAAAAATATTTATTATTTGCAGACAGAAGATGGAGATACTGAATTAACACTGTTACAAGTTTTCTAGTGTTCAAATTTTACTCTCCTGTTAAGTACTGCTCAGCATTCCTGTTGGTTGTGAATTAATGGACAAACTACCTGGTTTCGCTGAGGGCGACATGAGGATATACACTGAGAATTTCCAAACTGAAACCAGATTTTTGAATACAGCACACATAAATTATCAACCGTGGCTGTAATCAGTCTGAGTCCCGTCAACAGAAACATGTCCCTTGTTTTGGATTCCCAGGCCAAGGCGGTACCAGGGTATATCCACTGCAGATGTGAACACTGCTATATCTGTTAGCGTGCAAGTTAGGAAGCAAATCAGCATGCAGAAGTGTACTCCTTAGTGTATCCCTGGACAGCCTCTACATTTGCCATTGCTGAGGTGCAGGTAACACGTGAAAGTGTCTTGGTTTTTCTGGCCTGTACCGGGTTCATTGGAGGCAAATGCTTTTGATATGATTTCAAGCACCTTCAGAGATGCAGTGCAGCCCTTCTTTCTCCTAATATACAAACCAGGGAGCAGTGAAACAGCTGCACCTACCAAAGCACAACTACTTCATCTCCTGAAGAAATGTATGCTTTTGGTTGTTATATCCATCCATCTCAATTCTAAAGCAAATATTAAAGTCACAGAGCAGAAGGCCTAAATGCTCAAGCCATGAACTATATAGACATCGCTAAGCTACAAAAATAATAACACGTACACACATCTTGACAATGTTCACATCAAAACTCCATGCAATTAGTCAAACAACTGAATTATAATAAAGAGTTGCTGTTATTTCCAAGGGTAAAATAAATACAGTTTATCAAAAACCATATCCGAAATCCCAGGTAGTTGCTTATTAATTAAGAGGACTGCATTTTAGCCCTCAGAACATGGCCAAATTCAGGAGTGATTACAGCAGCAGCCTGCTTTACATTTTTGTAAAAAGCTACCCAAACCAGAAATTTAACAATATACCTAAAACATGCTACAACTCAGAAAAGGTGGAAGGAGAGTATTTGCCACTTGTTACTGCAATCTGGTTCACTGAACTGAAAGATGAATTCTTAAAAGCATTGTATTTTCTGATCCAGGACAGACATATCCCAAAATGGAGAATAATTACTTTCATCTTCCACAGGGTGACATGTGATTGTTACTGAAGAAAGGAACATGCAATGAAGAAACTAATACTTCTGTATTAACTGACTAAAACAAACTGAATAATCCAAGCTAACAAATCCTTTAACTTCTCTGCAGCCCAAGGTCTCATTTAACAGTTACAGTCAGTTAGTGCAACGGCTATAGAGCAGTTTTACTACTGCTAGAGAGGACTCTCAGCTGGTAGCTTTTTAGATGTGTTAGGCAGTCAGTTTAAGGACACATAAATAACACAGAGAAAATAAAGAGCAAGTGCAGAATAGCCTAGGGCACATCATAAACTGCTTTTCATATGCATTAATTTTTTAGACAGGCTGTGTAGTTTAATTTGGTTTTGTGGCAATTCTCCAGTTTTACAAAGCTATCTCTGTTTCATTTACTCTTACACAAACACTGCTGCTAGTACAGATCTATCACCTGGGCATGGCAGAATTAATCATTACTCTTCTCTCTTTTTGTTGCAAAACTGGTTTACAAGCTGACGTGGTGTCCTAAGTAGTTAAAAAATGCCTTCTAGCACCACTGAAAGCAACGAGGAGCTGTACAGTGAGCTAGACTCCTCAGTCTTGGCAAGCCTGTGAGCCGTCTGTCCCTGAAATGCAGAGGAAGCTCAAAGTCTGGTCAGCCTCAAGGTACAGATGAGTAAATGGCTGCGGCTGTAGCACTAGTTTAAATATACACTCTGCTACTCTTTGTGTTCCAAATTAGACAAAAGGACAGTAGAAATGCAGTTTTGAAGAAAAAAATCTAATATGAGAGAACATATTCTGATCACAGATACAGTAGAAAGAATCCTAAGAAATGCCACCAAAATTTAAAACATCAGAGTGAAATGATTCTACATTTACATTCTGAGGTCTGAATTTGGCCTAATGTCTTGTTCTCACTGCAACTGCTGTAGTTATAAACAAATCAACCACAACATAATAATAAACACAACATAATAAAAGCCAGAACATAAGAATTCCAAGTGGCTCTTGAGAAAGAGCTAGCTTAGATTAGGTCTTTGACTTGTTAAGGAGTCTGTTCTCTATCCTTCTGCTCAGATATAGTAGCCTTTCCTTCCTCCACTGCCAAGATGCAAGCCACTGATGGGCTGTCTTATTTCTTTGAGTATTCCAACTGCAGACAGTGTCGTGGCCTTCCTTTCATGACACTCGCTTCCTAAAAGCTTCTACTCAAAAGCCTGGTCACAGTATCATGGAAGAGTACACTGACCATCTTGTGCAATGATTACCAGACAGTTAATGGTCTGTTAGTTTAAAACACAGATGTTTTAATGCCGTGATGAGGGCTCTCATTTAAACCTGCTGATACAAAACTTGTTCTTTGTATGATCAAAAAAAGGTGGCATAAGACAGAGAGATTGAAAGTTAAAGAAACTAATTAGGTAGGGATAAATGAGGGTAACTAAAGGTCTGAGATAAATGCAACAGGAAAACAGTCTAACTCATCTGAGATACAATAATCTTGAATATTCTTACTTCAACGTGTATCAAACCTCCCCTGAAGCAGTTGCACAATTTAGAGAGGAAACAGAAGAAAAATCATGATACAGTTTGCCTTTGACATGTGATCCATCATCATTAGAATGTACATGGTACCAGAAAGTCAGTGCTGATGAATCAGAGAGAATAACCCAGTCCTTTTGCCTGTAGTGTTACAGGTTGTTCTTGACTAGTTCACACTGCCACATTAACATGCAATGAAAATGACTGCCTAGTTAAATCCTCTGTGATGTCAGATGCATGAGCACTTCTGACCTTTGCATTTGCATGGTTTGAAGCTTTGCTTTACTCAAGGGAAGCTGGTAAGCCCTCTGGCAATTGTGCACAGAGATTTTGCTGCACATTTGATAATCCTTTTACAGGCCACAGTCGTAATTCATTCTTTTTTAAAACTATACAGGTAGGAAAACAGAGACACTTCATTCTCCACTGGTGAAAGGATTGATGCTATGCTATTGCAGACACAGTTTAAAAACACAGCAGCCTGGGAAAGTAAGATTTTTTTTTTTTCAATTTTATAAGCAGCAAGAAAACAATGTTACCAGAAACCAACAATTTGGAGAATGCAATTGAACTATACCCTTCCTCCCCTCCTCCCCGCTGTGTTTTCCTCCTCCTGTCCTTGCCTGAAGTACAAAACTTTGCCAAAGGTGCCCTCAGCTATTGCTGGAAGCTTTGCTGCAAAAACACCTATCCTGATCCAAGCAGATGTTCAATGTTATCTCAGTGTGTTAGTTAAGGAAGTGTCTGATACATGGGCCAATGAAAACAATGTAAGTTTTGGTGGACTTTATTTTTCACATAAATAAGCAGACAGCTGCAAAATGTTAGGGATAAGCTAGACTACCACGTACCTACCTCCTCCTGACATTGCCCTCCATTCTGCTTTTGTAGGAGAGACAGTAGAAGAAAGGAGAACACTCTTGAGATTACATGGCTTTCTAAACAGGATGATGTCTTTTTTTCTTTAAGTGGGACTGTCTCTAACAGTGTTGCACTGGAGTGAATAATACAGGAGCCAGGACCACTGTCAGATCTCCAAATACGGCACTTTCGTCCTGTCCCGGAAAGAAGTTTAAATGGAACATGAAACAGATCAGAATTTTTTTTGAGGTTTTGTACTGCTTGACCATTCACAACAGCTCCTGCTGCTGTATATCAAGAAGTGGGTGAAGGTACTAAATTCTTCCATTTAATTTCAACTTCACCAGAAGAAGTGTCTTATAATGCAAATACCACAGAACATCTAAGCAAACAAAGCACCTGAATTGACTCTCCCTGAAATTAGAGGAGAGGCAGACCTAAACTTCTTGCACTGCATTAGCCAGATCCCTTGTATTTTAAGCAAGTTTACAGGGAGTGTTCCTGATTACAATCTGACCTCCTCCTTGTTACTTATTACTTCTGCTGCAAAGGAACAGAAAAGAAATACTGCAATGCCACAGAACAGAAGATTCTTGCTGTGTCCGCCAAGCAAGGCTAGTTTTATCTCATACAGTATTCAGGCTGATAAACCCATTAGAATAGATCTGTAGGTCTTTAAGGCAATAGCAACACTGAAAGCCATAAAAAGATGCAAAGTCATGGCTATGTGACTCAACAGACACATTTGTCTGCCTTGGAAGCTCCATCTTCATCATAGTAACAAAAGGAGATTTGCTGCAGCATAGCATTTGAACAAATTTATTTGGCATTAATATATATACACAAGCTAAAATAGGCCTGGAGATCATTACAGCAATTTAGAGCTCTCCTTGCCTTAGCAGAGACTATAGTACAAATGAACAAAATGCAGCCTCTTCTCGGACAGAAAATAGAGCAGCCATTTGGCAGTATAACAGTTTAGGATGGGAAAAGAGTTTATTAACCTGATGAGCGAACATAAGGAAGAAGTATGTACAAACACTGGACCTGACAAAGAGATCAATGGAAAAGCTTTCCTCTCCACATGACAGAAGTTAGTTAATAGTTTTGCTCCTACAATACTTAATATTCCCTTACAATTTCTGGGTAATAACATTGTTTTGGCTTTCCATGCTGACTGCACCACCAGCCAGCATGACTTTTATTTTTGTTATTAACTTCTGATGTCTTCAGGAAAAAAACATTCTGGTTCTCTATTAATTTCACAAGGACACTGGAAGAAACATGCTGTTCTAGAAGTGCCTCTCAGTCTTATTTATACAACAAAATCCAATAATATGAAACATTATTGGAAAAGCAAGAAGCATGGTACTGAAGATGCACTCAGAATCAGAAAAAAACAGCCTCCTGTCCCCAAGACACAGATGTTCCAGCAGTTAACTGAAATGCAGAGGCCTTCCATCTGCCAAAACTCATAGTTGACATTAACAAGTAACTGTAGTTGAAAGGTTAATATCACAAAATAAACATTCATTCTTCATATGATTACTGTACTAAATCCCTTTTCAGTGGGCTATTAAAAGAAACACGCACTTCTAGCTGAATTACAGTCCTTGTGTCTCCTAATGTGAGTTATCTTCTGGCCCTTTGATATCTGTGCTGACTTATGAATTTTGTATGTGTACAAGAACATCCTCAGTGAATATCTATAGTTCCTTGGAGAGGTGTTTTAGAAATTTTGAAGAAGTTATTTTACCCTCCAGTAAAGTGTAGCTCTTTCATGAGATAAGGGAAGACAATCATGTAACAACATGCAAGGTCAGTTTAGTGGAAGATCAGAAGTTCTGATTCAGAAAACTAAGAACTAAAAGATCTGATCCCTGACTTTGCCTGATTTAATCCTGGTGTACAACAGCACAGACTGGAATAAAGTCCAGTGTTCTGGGAAAGAATTCTTCAGGCTGACAAGCAAGAGCCAGTTGAGGCTTTTAAATCTGCTTTTCGATGTTTAAATGTTTTGCTTTTATATCAGATCTGTGTTTAATCATAGAATCATAGAATAACCAGGTTGGAAGAGACCCACTGGATCATCGAGTCCAACCATTCCTATCAAACACTAAACCACGCCCTTTAGCACCTAGTCCACCCGTGCCTTAAACACCTCCAGGGAAGGTGAATCAACTACCTCCCTGGGCAGCCTGTTCCAGTGCCCAATGACCCTTTCCGTGAAAAATAATACAACAGACGATTTTCACTTCTCTGTTTTTACAGCTGTTACAGAGTTGTGAAATTGAATGAACCTACCAGCAGAAAAAAAAGAGCCAAGCAACCCTTTCATCACACTTAAGCACTCTCAAACATCAGAGAGCTAAGCCAGATTCATTCTTCAGAAGTCTGTAACTGCAACCTGAGCTGCTTCTACCCTTGCTCAACAGGCACATGAAGCTCTACTTCCTTGTTTTTTCAGACCTGCCTTACTGAATGAGGTCAGTACCTCTGTCCCACGAAAACACTAAACACGATATCCACCTTTCCTCTGAGGAACACTCAGCACATGCCTGGTACGCACTGGTTCCATCAGGTTCAGTATCAAAGGCGGGGGTGACGGTTTTCATTTCAGAGCAGACCCAAAGAAGGCATTGCTGTCTTTTATGTATCACTCAGGTTTTTCGGGAGTATTTCCAGAGCCAAGGGCATTCAAATCTTTCTATTGTTTTGAAGGGAAGTATGTTTATTGATAGAAAATTGATGAATCTGGGCAGCTGCACTGTTTGTGCCATCTTGAAGCCACTGTGCTGAAAGGAGAAGACGGCTTGCAATGCCAGAAACCAACAGAAGACATAGCATGACTTCGTAGCCCAGAAGGTAAAATCCTGCTCCTGGAAGTGCTCCTGCATTTTGCAGTAAAATATTCAGCTCATAAAAATAAACGCATTTCAAACAATTCTGGAATAGGAAGCAGAGTACATTGGACTGTATGCTCACAGGCGGCAGCGCTTTCCCAGAGACTTCAGGTTATGTCAGCAGGAACACACACATACACACAAATCGACATTTGCAAGCACATCCACACACACTCACAATGCAAAGCTTGTGTAAAATCTATCATTGACTGACAGGTTTGGATCCAGTGTAATTCCAAAACAGGAATTGTAAGTCATGTAAAGAGGATTTGATTTTTTTGGTTGTATATGTCTCTATGAGACTATCTGTCCTTTAAAAGTATAGGCAAATGATGGCTGGATTTACAAGGCACTCAAAACCTACTGCTGTCAATGTAAAATATCATTTAAACAGATCTTCCAATGCATCATGAATAGATAAGATCTGTTTCTTCAGATGTGTACAGCTCTATTCAGTACCTGGAAATAAAAAACCCCCTACCACTAATGTAATTAGAAATCAGTCTGGAAAAACAATGAGGAAGAGCATCCTCTTTCATTTCAAGTATCATGAGATTAAGCAGCATTTTATTTTATTGTCACTAGCAAAGGACAATTACAGAAAAAATTCAAAAGCTGCATTGACTTGACCTTTACTAAATACTTTTGCAAGACTTGTGCTAATAAGAATTTTGAATGACAATAAGTCAATAAAACTCAAATGCACTACAGGACTAAAACTTTCCAAAGAGAAAAAAATTGAAAGGAATATTTTAAAATTTAACTAGCCAAAACCAAGTTGGTAGGCTCTGTTATAAAATTCAGCTGAAAAAGGGAGTCACCCTGTTTTCACCAGAGCAAAATTTTCCCTGTAACAGGCTTTTACAGGGTTAATACATTCTAAATCTGTCTCTAGCTCAGTATCCATCACCCAATTCCCACTCACCAAAGCCTGGAATATCAAAGATTTTTGACAGCCTTGGTCCCTATCCTTAGCAAAAACATATCAGGCCCCACTAGTCATGGGAAACACTATTTTACCAGCAGACCTTTATACTATTATATAAAGAATATTTCTGCATTGCAACAGCTACAGCTGCACAAACTTTTTTTCGGGTCTTGAAGACTGCCTATAAACATTTTCTGTTATTCCATTTAATGCTTATTGAATATCACAGAACTGAAAGGAAAATAAGGCAAGGATTATTTTAGCTTTATTTCTTTTCCTAGAAGTTAGTTCTGCAGGAACTACTTCAATTTCATTTACAAAAATAACAAGAAAAGGCTTATTAGGCTTTAATTTTCATTAATTACAAGCTTAAAGAAATGCAAACACAGAATTATAAAATGTTTCTTTAAGGCATCTGCTTTCTATACAAATTAATAAAATAGGGGTTTTATGTGTGCCAGGAAACCAACATATACCTCCTCAGATGCAGAATGGATACCACCCACATTTCTGCCTTTCCTTTCAACTTTTATCTGAAATTGAAATACTAGTTAGATCCCCACAGTGGTTTTATCACGCAGGGACAACTTCACTGAAGATGGGGTTTACAGGTAATTTTTTGCTGTTGTTTTTGGTACAGCTTTAGAAACGTACAGTAAGATTAAGTGCATTTATACTAGCAAGGGTGATTACTCCACTTCAGTAACAGAACTAAACATACATTTTTAAGTTTCTTACTGAAAAGACTGATTTATCTGTATGGTTAATGTCAATCATCTTAGGAGTAAATATTCATCTATCTTCATGGTTCATGTTTTAATTTCTGTATGTTTTTATCTATAGGCTTAACTTAAGCTTACATGATCTCTGCCACTGTTTGTATGGTCTATAATACCAATCACCTTTAAAGATTATGGGCATGTACATGGTCACACTGTAACTAGCATACACGGAAGGTTTTGATACTGAAGGACAGATACTAGACTGGAACTATTCCCAGGACAATGTGCTCAATATGCTCCCCAGTCTCAGGGCGTGGTCAACATATTCCAAACATTATAAATGCTGCAAGACTTTAAAAAATGAAAACATGACTGACTTTGTGCCCAGACCTCACCAAAGTCTTAGGAAATCAAGCTGCCTTAGGGACTATGGGAAACTCATATGGCACCATCACAAGTGTTCCTACATGGACAATTTTCCTTGTATCACTTAAGCTCCTAGAATCATTTGGCTATATGAAAAACTGATCTGGTTTTATATACATGTGTACAAAAATCTTTTAATATCTATCCCAAAATTAAATGCAAGTTTTAGAGCTTCTCCAGACCAACATAAAAATAATCTTTAATTCAGTTGCTTCATGAGACAAAACAAAACACCAGCTAAGCAGATCACAGGGTAACATTCAAAAAGTAATTCTTAAAGTAAAGCCACATTAGGAAAATTAATTGCCCCATTCACTGCGATAACACCTCGTTCACAGGAATAATTAGATCCTTCCAGGAAGAAAAGGCCAATTGCCTTAGAAGCTGGAGTACAATCTACTTATTCTGTCTTTGGCTTGATGCTCCTTCTTGTGTTACCTCACCTGCTAACAGTCCTTTGGCTTGTTTGTCTTTCTTTGGCAGTTATTCATAGTCAGGCATAGAAGTTTAACTATTTTCTGCTATTTTGACTTTGTGCACAGGTGTATAGCATCACTGAGAATTAAGCTGGTGCCTTCTGCATAGGACTTTTGTAAACAGCTCTTCTTGCCACTTTTCTACTGCTCCTTATTCTTTCAGGCAGTAAAGTTTCACCAGCTTGCTGGAAGCTAATATTAAATATGGCCTTAGATTCAGAGATTATCCATTTTCCTGCATCCAATGCTGCCCTCTATACATTCCAAGCATCCAGACAGCAAGTTTTCTTCAAATAATCTCTAATTTCTGGCAACCACACACTGATATGCTCAAATCATTAATAATTTCTATGGTATTAAAAGCTACTCCTAGGTTTTCTTTTTCCTTTGAAACTATCAAAGCTAAAAATAAACCTTTGGAGAATTTTGTACTTCTTCAAAAAAAAAATTAAGTAAAAAATTTCAAAATGCAGATGATGTTATAAAACCACAGAATTATAAATTGAACGCTTTCTGGCTGTCTCCAAATATGGTACGCAGATGGAAAGTTTAGTGGGTATGTTTAAGTACTATTAGACGATTTTACAGCTTGTCCCTGATCAACAAGAGGAAGTGGGCCATTAAATGCATAGTGCTAAGAAAGAACCATCTGTGGAAGCCAGCAGAGGCAGGTTGGTTGAATTAGTGGCTGGAATCTGCAGCTGAGAGTTCTCACTCATTTCTTTGTCTGTCTCAGTCACTAGGAATTAACAATAGAAAGCAACCAGTGGAATTTCACACAGGAAGACAAATTACTTGCCTTTTTTGGGATCATATTCTGGCAAATAAGTTATAAGTCAAAACTTTGGTCCCAGAGGAACAGGACTAACAGTGGAAGTTCACAGCTTTGAATTCCTATCTGGATGACTAAGTCTAGACCAGATGCATAGAGACAGTATAGAGGAAAATGCTGGGGACATGTGGCAGCCAAACAAGGCCAGAAAATAAGCAAGAGAAAGATATTGTTCACTTCCATTTTATTCAAGAAGAAAACATTATGAAAATCAAAATACGGTTTTACATCAAATTTCATCATAATTACTGAAGAAAAAAACTCCATTAAAATTATCTGTAACTAGTAAGCCTGATCTTCTATATCCTATGCTTTTGTAATCATCCATACTACTGCAAAGGCAATTTTCAATTTTAAGTGATTCAAATTTTATCTGTGATTTGATCCATAGTTTATGCCTCTCTGCCTACTGGTCTATCATCCAACAAATACTTTCTGAACAAGTAAGGACGTGTAACTAGCTACACTCTGAGAGGTTTTATTTAAACTGATTTTGCTTGCCACATCTTGTTATCCTTCTCCAGAAAGTCACCTGCCTGTTTCCAAGCACTTTTCCTGGCACTTTTGAGTTGTTGTCAGCTACACTGTCCTAAGGGGTTTTGAAAGAGGGGAGCTCCCACTCACCAGTTAGAGCAAGGAACATTTTGGCAGAGTCTGTTCAGGCTAATTTGCCATCTATGATTACACCACAAAATTGCATTTAAAAGATAATTATAAGCACATTAGAAACTGTAATACTTATTCCAAGTGACCACATTGTGACATTAATGCATACAACTGAGGACTGCAATGGAGGGATGCAGGCTTTTAAAGGATGAGGGGAAGGGAAGGTGAGGGGGGGAGTGACTTGCCATGTGAGAGCACTGGGAATGCAAATAGCTCTGCCCTGGGACAAGTAAGGATGCTTCTGCATCAGGACTAGTGGGCAGACCAACATGAGTGTTTTTATGGTGGTATCTTCTATAGATTTCCTGCTCAGGAAAAAGTAGCAGATAAGGCTGTCCGCAAACAAGTGGAAGAAGTTTAACATTGACAGGCTTTGGTCCTTGGTGGGAATTTTAAGCCTCCTGATATTTGCTGGAAGGACAGTTGTTGTGGTTTGAAGTAAATTAGAGTCAGTTTTGTGAGTAACTTGCTGTAAGTAACTTAACTCTCTGAAAACTACCTGCATGTTTTTGATAACACAGGCATTTGTAAGCAGGAAGGCTAATGTTTAGACTTAGTCAAGATCATCTTCAAGCCAGCAGAAAAGGAGCTGTACCTGTGAGGAGGGGCAAATAGGGCAAGTGACCCTAAACTGACCAACAGAGCATTCCATTCTATATATGTCATACTCAGTATAAAACTGAGAGATCATGAGGGTCTCACTATCTTCTGCAATGGCCAATGTCCAGTGAGGAGCTCATCTGTCTGGTTGTTCCTGGTCCCAGATCCATGTGTTCCTGAATCCAGTTCCTCAGAACAGCTCCCTCCAGTGTCTGCTCTGCATCATTTGTGGTGACATATAGTTATTGAGGAGTGGGGGCAAAATCTCATGTATTCGTATATATTTTATTACTTTCTTGTTATTTTCATTGCTATTTTCAGTATTATTTTCATTATTATCGTTTTAATCAGAATTTCATTAAAGCTCTAGTTCTAGTTTCCATCCCATAAGTATTTTTCCTCTAATTTCAAATACGAAATCAAGAAAATGTTGCATTAGGCCTGCACAGATGAGCAGGTTGCTCCTCTCTGGAGCTGAATCTGGCAAAGTATGTGAACAGCAACAATAAAGGATTTTACAAATATGAAATGGTGGGATGGAACATCAACTGCAATGTGTTAGAAGCAAGATTAACTAAGATAGCCTTAACGACCCTTATCTTTTGTCACCTAGAGTCGTTGAGATTGGTCACTCAGATATGGCCACATCTTAACAACTCTGAGCCGACCTAATTGCATTCCCCCTGGATATGCAAGAAAGTTCCCGGAATAAAGTACAGTTGTCATTTCGAGGAAACAGTATGAATTTGAAAACAGTTCTGTATATAAATTTTCCATGAAATCACTGCTTGGCAGAAGCACTCTAAGGACAAATCCCGATTCTTCTCCAGCACTGAATAAAGTGTACCTGCCTTAACGGTTTAATTAAACTATTAAGCATAAGTTACTTTGTTTCAAATACATAAACAGTAAAAGGAAAACTAGGCAAAATGTGGGTCTGCTGTTGAATGAGGCATGGGAACAGTTGTCAAATGATATAGAAAAGGACAACGTAGTCAATGCTTTTGTGGGCTCAGACTCAGTCTTTACTAATAAAATTGTCCTTCAGAAATCCAAGCCCTGTGAGACCAGAGGTAAAGTTTGGAAAAAAGAGTTAGCCTCAGTGGAGGAGGAGTAGGTTAGGGAAAAGTTAAACAACTAGTCATACACAACAAGTCCATGGGGCCTGAGAAGGTGCACTCACAAGTGCTGAGGGAACTGTAACTGCAAGGCCACTCTTGATTACCAATGGGGCCGGATGGAGTCCACCCAAGAGTTTTGAGGGAACTGGCGGATGTGCTGGCCAAACCCCTTTCCATCATCTTCCAACAGTCCTGGATGACTGGGGAGGTTCCACTGGACTGGAGGCTGGCTGATGTCGTGCCCATCTATAAGAAGGGGCGCAGGGAGGATCCAGGGAACTACAGGCCTGTCAGCCTGACCTCGGTACCGGGGAAAGTCATGGAGCGGGTGATCTTGAGTGCGATCATGAAGCACTTGCAAGAGAACCGGGTGATCAGGCCCAGTCAACACGGGTTCATGAAAGGCAGGTCTTGCCAGAGTAATCTGATCACCTTCTATGACCAAGTGACTAAACTCTTGGACGAGGGAAAGGCTGTGGATGTATCTTCCTGGACTTCAGTAAAGCCTTTGACACAGTTTCTCATAGCATTCTGCTTCGGAAACTGTCAGCCTCTGGCCTGGACAGGCGCACACTCTCCTGCGTGAAAAACTGGTTGAATGACCGGGCCCAGAGGGTGGTGGGAAATGGAGTTAAATCCAGCTGGAGGCCAGTGACAAGTGGGGTTCCCCCGGGCTCAGTCCTGGGTCCAGCCCTGTTTAATGTCTTTATCAACGACCTGGAGGAAGGCATTGAGTCCTCCCTTAGCAAGTTTGCAGATAACACCAAGCTGGATGGAAGTGTGGATCTGCTGGAGGGTCGGGAGGCTGCAAAGGGACCTGAACAGGCTGGACTGCTGGGCAGAGACCAACGGCATGAGGTTTAACAAGGCCAAATGCCGGGTCCTGCACTTGGGGCACAACAACCCTAAGCAGAGGTACAAACTAGGAGAAACCTGGCTGGAAAGCTGCCAGGAGGAGAAGGACCTGGGGGTGCTGGTTGACAACCGACTGAACATGAGCCAGCAATGTGCCCAGGTGGCCAAAAAGGCCAATGGCTCCTTGGTTTCTGTCAGAAACGGCGTGGCCAGCAGGCCCAGGGAGGTTATTCTCCCCCTGTACTCAGCACTGGTGAGACCGCACCTCGAGTACTGTGTTCAGTTCTGGGCTCCTCACCACAAGAAGGATGTTGTGGCTCTGGAGCGAGTCCAGAGAAGAGCAACGAAGCTGGTGAAGGGGCTGGAGAACAAATCTTACGAGGAGCGACTGAGAGAGCTGGGGTTGTTTAGCCTGGAGAAGAGGAGGCTGAGGGGAGACCTTATTACTTTCTACAAGTACCTGAAGGGAGGTTGTGGAGAGGAGGGAGCTGGCCTCTTCTCCCAAGGGACAGGGGACAGGACGAGAGGGAATGGCCTCAAGCTCCGCCAGGGGAGATTTAGGCTTCAGATTAGGAAAAAGTTCTTCATGGAGAGGGTGGTTAGGCATTGGAACGGTCTGCCAAGGGAGGTGGTTGAGTCACCGTCCCTGGAGGTGTTTAAGGTTAGGGTAGATGAGGTGCTTAGGAGCATGATTTAGGGATTGGTGGGAATGGTTGGACTCGATGATCCAGTGGGTCTCTTCCAATCTGGTTATTCTGTGATTCTGTGATTTTGTGAAAGGCCATGGTGACTGGGGGACGTTTGGGAAAAAGCAAATAACACTTCTGTCTTCAAGGAGGGCAAGAGGGTAGATGTGGAGAACTCCAAGCCGGTCACACACTCCTCAGTCCCTGCAAAATTGTTGGGAGAAAATATTCCAGGAGGGAATTTCCAAATATATGAAGGATAAGAAGCTGATCTGGAGTAGTCAGCATGGATTTAGGCAGGGAAATCACATTTATGGCCTTTACAATGTTCATTACCAAGGCAGATAATGGGGAGACCAGCTGATGTTCTCTACCTTGACTCTGGTGAAGCCACTGTACCCCATAACATCATCAAAGACAAGCTGACAGATTAGATAAGTGGACAGTAATGTGGATTGAAAACAGGCTGAACTACTGGTCCACAAAGATTATAATCAGTAGCACGAAGTCCAATTGGAGGCAAATCACTAGCTGTGTACCTCAGGGCTTAGCACAGGGGGTGATACTGCTGTATTTTCATTAATAACCTGAATGATGGCTCAGAACACACCCTAAGGAAGTTTGGAGAAGATATAATGCCAAGCTGGTAGGAGTGATTGATACACCAGATAGATGAGTGTGCCACTGCTTGGATGCACCTCTACAAGCTGGAAAAATAGGCAGAGATTTAAATTTAACAAGGGTAAATGCGCATTTCTGCCCACAAGGAGGAACAACTCAGGCACCAGTACACTGTAGGGGCTGAATGGCTGGAAAGGAGCTTTTCTGAGAAGGACCATTGCATTCTGGCAGACCAAGCTGACTGTGAGACAACAATACACCCAGGCCAACAGTATCCTGGGCTGCATTAGGAAGAGCATTGGCAGTTAGTCAAAAGAGGTGATCTCTCCCTCTACTCCATCCCTTTGAGGCTGCATCTGGAGTGCTGGGTCCGGGTCTGTGGTCCTCAGTAGAAGAAAGACATGGACTTAACTGAACTAAGTCCATCGCAATGCCACAAAGATGATGAAGGGACTGCAACATCTCTCATACAAGGAGAGTCTCAGATGTAGGATTCTTTACTCTCTAAAGAAGACAAGACTCAAGGTATCTTATAAAAACCTGATAGAATGAAAATGAGGAGGCAGACTCTTCTCTGTAGTGCCCACTGACAGGATAACAGGCATCAATTACAAGACATGAAATACAGTCTGACAACTAGAAAACACTTTTTTGCTGTGAGGGTCAAACACTGTAACAGCATGCCCAGAAAGGTTGCAGAGTCTCTGTTCGTAGACTGGACAGCTTACTCTACATGACACTGCTTTGAGCAGGGAGGTTGGTCTAGATAATCTCAAGATGTCTCTTCTAGCTTAAATTATTGTGTGGTTCTGTAGTCCTGTCCAGTGCCAGGATCAGGGCTAGAGAGCTCATTGTCTTACCATGCTGCACTCACAGCCTTTAAGGAACACCATTACACTGGGGTTGCTAGGGAAATATTTAAACATGACCACATTAGGAGGCGAGGGCCTCTGTTCCCATCTGCCAACCTGGAGTTCAACTGGAGATGTACTGTACAATTTCCATCTGGAGTTGTACTCCAACAGCTGTAGAAGTACTTTGACAGAGAAACTTATGGTACCAGTCCTAGACCAAATTACAAAACACTAGTGTCTTGACAGATTCAGACAGAAATTCCTTCTCCAGGAGCAGAAAAGGAATGCACGTACACTTCTACTTCAGACCAACAGACCTAGAGACTGGGAATTGATTTATGTCTGAGGATCCTTACCTGCTGAAGAACTTATCCCAGATGTTTAGGACAGATGAGGCTGAGCAGTGAGCACAGACTGCAGCTGGTAGAAAGAATTTGTCTTTTTTATCTGCTTCTCTCTTTTGGACTACATACCCAAAACTACTTCCAATGACAGAAATCATTAGCTTAATGCTCCCAGGAACACCACATAGAATCAGTCTGTCTTAGCAAAATTTTACCAAAGATTGAGATTTTAGATTCAGAAATATCACTGGAAGTCAATTACATTTGCCAGAGCCTGACTCTGTTCCCTCTGTATTTACAAAACCCAATCTGATAATAAACAATGTCAGGGGGAAAATTGCGCTACCCATGAAAGAAGATCCTGATAAAATAAACATAACTTCTGTAAATTAGCCCTATAAAAACTTATATAAAGAAAAGTCTGTTCAAAAACTCAAGGAAGTTGTCATTGTCACCAGCAAGAATTTCAGTTCCTTGAAATTGAAAGAATTTAAACTTTTACTTAAAGAGGAACTATCAAGACTTATTTTAAATGGAATAAAACCAAGTTCTGTGTGTGTTAACAGCTGAGCCCTCATAATAGAAGACATGCTGGGAGGAGCTTGAGCAGATGACAGGAAAGTTAAAAAGGAAATCCTTCATTTTAGCTGAAGGCTATATTCCATATGACAATTTTTTCATCTTGAATATTTACATCATCATTTCATCACTGTAAAACTTCTCAGTTCATGTGCAAACAGCTGCAGCGTAAATATGAAGTCCTCAGCATCCTGCAACAATATGCATCCTTCCTAATAGCCAGGAGGCATGGACTATGCAAAACTAAAACTTTACCACAATCCCAGTAGCAAACATCCACATGAGGGAATAACTTCTATTTTTTTTTTCCTGACAAGCTTTGCCTGTGGTTTTTTTTCCTCTCTTTTCCTTCTGTTGTTTTCTCAGGAGGCAATTTAATCACTGTATCATTGGTTTGAGTTTATTGCTATTTGTCACCATGCCTTGAATTATTTGTGATCTCTGTATCAAAAATATATGCTGTTAGTTACAGCATGTGTCAACTATCTCAAGTTAAAACACAACCTGAATACCACAACAAGCATTGATTCTTATTCAAAAATCTTGGGCCTGGATGTGACAGTTTCTGTGATGAAAGGAGTTTTTGATATATGTCTGTCAAAAGACAATTTATGAAGTATTTAAAGGAATGGCATGTGTAAAGGAAGGACAAAACAGACATAAAGTTTAGATACCTCATTTTCACTTCAAAGAAGAACAGAAGGATGTAGCTTCAGCCCAAACCTTCCAATTGCTCTTTCTTTCACCAGGAAAATTTATGGGCAGAAATTCTCAGCCCAAGCCAATAGAAAACTGACACGAACAGAACAGGGAGTCACCATGAAGATAAAATGGTGGGACTCCCATGTATGAGATCTCAATTTTTGCCAGAATCCCCATGATCAAAGGGTATTCTGACACCTCTCAGATAATCTCTACCATGTGGATTGCTGGAAGCTGGGATATAGCACTTGCCCCTTTTCTTACACTCTTGTCCCATGGATCTCCTCTGTTGAGCAAGATGGACTCTTGCTTTGAACTTTACAACCTTTCTTCTGCAAACCATGTGCTCAAAAGCCTTGTATCTGGAACTAAATATTCATAAGACTGTAATGTTGTAGGTGCTGAATAAACAAATACCAAGGAAAAATCTTTCTCTGTTTGATAGGCAATTTTAATTCCTCCAGAAACTCTACCAAGCATTCTCCTGGAGGGCTAGAAATATATGGATTTAGAGTCTTTCTAAAGCCTTTCAGTTTTCATTTCTTTTACAGGAAATACATACATAAAGCTAAGGATTTAGGAAATTATCAAGAGTATTCTTGGAATCACTAACACTAGTTGTTTCTGGATCCATAAATGAACTACTGCTTTATCCAAGAAAAATCACTTCTACGCAGCATTTCCTATCCAAACAGTTATTCGTATATTATGAGGACTATTTTGTTTACCTGAGCTTTGGTGTCTTATTTAACAAATTAAATAGCAATATTTACCTTGATTTATAGGGCTTTTCAACAGTTAGATCTTTTAAAAAAATACCAAAACCAGGTTCTAAAACTCCAAGAGAAAGTCAGCCATGGTATGCAACTCATTTTAAAACATGTAAGTTCTAAACAGATGTATTGTTTTGATGCCCAAATATTCACTAGCATTTTTCTAAAAGGTCTGATATGATTCTGCATATGATTTGCTAAGCATTACAGCTGCAAGCTTCAGGGTTTTGTCTATTAGAGGACTGAGTTCTCTCTACTAAGGCTCATTAGAGCTAATGCAGTATGCAATTGCCATTAGTTTGCCATTTTTAACACTGACAGTATATATTTATTGGTAAACTATGACAGTATACATTTATTGGTAAACTATGATGTTTCTCAGTTCAACTGAACATCTGCTACTTAAAAGAAAATGTACTTCTTTCCATATCCAGATGAGAGTTTTGTCTTTCAAATCCAAGCTGTTTATTGTCCTTTCTTTTCCCTTCCAACTATTAACAGACTTTGATTATTCTTTTCTTGATCATCTCTGATTCCAGATGTTTTGGCAACCTTTGTTTTGTTTCTCATGAGTCATGTTCATGTACTGGTTCATGTTATGAGACAGAAATACAAGTTTCCACTATAATTTTTCAAGTATAGGAAAGGGTACAGACCCCTGTGCTGTTCCTCAGACATGTGACTCACTGTGAGAAGGAGAGAAGGAAAAAATCCTGTGTCAGCACTGTCAGCTTACAACTCAGACCAAGAATGACTGTCAGGCTGCTGACTCTTCTGCTGGGAAACCTGTTCTTAGTGTGAGTTACAGCCTAACAGTTGTTGCCTGGTATCTCACAGTACACTTTTTAGGCCCGTGGAAGCTGCATTAACCAGCAATGGAGAAGGGAGGTTTGTTGCTTTAATTTAGACAGCTTATGCAGTTCTGTTCAAACGTCTAGTAAAATGTAAGAGCAAAGGTTCACATTACTCCTACAATTCATCAGATCTCTTTGCATGACTATCACTTGTCCTATCACAGTTTCAAGTGCCAAAAGGCATATGCAGGGTGCACATTTTGTTTTGTGTTTCGCCGCAAGCAGTTCTTAGACTGTGTTGGCTGATGGGTTCCAGTCAAAACTGCCAAGCTTCCAGGGAAAAAAGGCAGATAATTATGCCAGCAACTACATATGTTAAGAAGAGAATGAAACAGAACATCAATAAAATTCCAGCTTCTGTTGTATATCTATGCAATTCCAAGTCAAACAGTAAAGACATTTTTGCAAGGATAACAGCACTGCACCACCTACAAACATGCCTTGTGTCCATCACAACTATAGAAGTGTTTGCCTTGCAGCTATGCAAGGCCAGCCAGCAGTATTTAATGGCTTCTGCTTGGATCTCTTCAGGATGTTAACAAACATGTATGGAAGCATTTCACCCCTTCCTGGACAGACCTATAGATGAACAGAGGGGAAAAACCTCAAAGCTTTTAATTTTTGTTTCAGTTTCCCTGATGCTGGGCAGCCTCCTGGATGTAACAGCTGGCACTGTTACACCCAGAGCACATGCACTCTGCATTGAAGCATGGGGTAAAAGCTGACAAGTATACCTTTTTGTTCTGTTGTTCAAGTGTTTTCAGCACTCAGCATGGATCTATCCATCCCCAAACACACTTCAAGAACTTCTGTGCTTTTTGAAGTTGCCATTAACAAGGATATTGCAGAAAACATGTTTGGGGAGTTTTACAGCATAACTGGCTAATAGGATCAATTTTACCCTGAAATCCCTTTTTTGACAGGAAAACAGTTATCCATTTAAAAATCCCTTGCTTATTACAGAAACATAAGAACATGTTTTACAGCAGAATCACTAATACTTGTGTGTACTCCCAAAGCAATCAATAGAGTACTTCTTGTTTTTCCAGCGTTGGTTGCTAGCTGCCATCAGCAGCACATGCCTGGTTTAACTAGATAAAAAGCAATTAAGTGTATAGTAAGATCCATTCTTGCTATACATGTTCTGTTCAAAGTACCTGATGACTCTCAGTATACAAAGCATCCTTTTCTTTGCTGATATTTATGTAACCACTAAGTGTGACTACTAAGCAAAATAACTGTATTGGCTTAAATATGGAGGATTTCTGATTACTGGTGTTCATATCATTTCGTAACATAACAAATTCCCACACAAATTAATAAAACAGGGTTTAAGCCATTATTTTTAAGGTCACTGAATGGGAACTGGTTGAATTATGATGTTTAATAAATAACTAGTGAGTTGTGCATAAAGCCAAAGCTTTGGCAGTTACTCTCCACTGTTTGAAAAAAAAAAAAGGAAAAAGTTAAGATCGCATGATTTAAGTTTAAACTCTCCACCTTAATAACTTCCATTTCTTTCTGATGGGACAATGCCAGGGTTGCTTCAGCTTAAAAGAAACCACCAACTGTGAATACTGTGTGGTGATTGCTGCTTGGTAGTCATGACAAAAGACATTAGCAAACTCTTCTCCATTACTGAGCCAATGATTATTTGAACCTACTTTAAAAAGTAAATCAGCTTTTTCTGAACAGAGAAGATAATCAAGCTTAAATGTTTGCATTTTAATGAATGGCTAATTGACTCTAACACAGTGTGGTACAGAAATTATAAGCCTTAGGACAGTGATCAAGCAGGAGGTTTGAGTGTACTGCAGAGAGTTGTTCTAACAAAATGAGTGTTGTCCTTAATGGTCCAAAGACTGGCCTCGGTTTTTATTTCTCCTGTACCCCTTAAACAACCTTATATGTTTGTCCAGAGCTACCTGTTAAGGTACTGGGAACCTCATCATCCTTAAGAATCATTAAGAATCAATACAGTAGGAGGAATGCAACCACCTTCTTCAAGATCACATCAGAGTCAAGATTTCAAGTTGTTTTCTTCAAGGAATGGAATAGCTAAGGCACCAAGTACTGACAATCTCCTGTGTGAGGGACTACAGTGACCCACATACCACAGAAATAGTGAGCTCAACAACCACAGAGTTAACAGAAGGCCAGTCCAAGGCCTTGAAACAGAACTCCCTTCAGAACCACCACCTTCATTGCCCTTTTCAGCACACAGTCCAGCACACCAATGCTCTTCTTGTACTGATAGGCCCAGACCTGAATGCAGTATTTGATGTGCAGCCTCACCAAAGCAGGGAGAAAATCTCTTCCCTAGTCCTGCCGGCTACACTGTTTTGAAACAAAGACTCACATACGACTTTTGTTAATACAAAGTGGTTTTTAGCAAAAGTACAGATGTGGCTTTCCTTCAAGAAATATCTATAAAAGACATGAGGACCTAATTTAAAAGAAACTAATGAGTTCTCCCCTTTTAAGGTATCTAATTCTGCTCTATTTACATACTCTATGCAAATCTAGAAAGCCAAAAATCTATTTGAAAGGAGGAGGTCAAACCTGAAAGTAGTATTGGTGCACGTACTCCTGGCTGAAGCGAAGACCTCATTTTTCCTTTAGGCTTTCCAGAAGCTCACTTAGAACTAACTACTGCAGTCCTACAGGTCTTCCATGGAAAAGTTAAACTGAGATGGTGTTTTAAATATCACTAAGTTATTTTATTTTTATACCCCTGTGACCACGCTTTATCGTGATGATCATTATCATATATCTGGGACAGCTGAAGACTCCATTGATATAGGTCTCTGCCCTTGGCTAGGCTCTGCATAAAACATGCCCCAGCATTGTCCTTCAAAGTTTGATCTTAAGGATGAAAATACTTCATGGGAGTAAGGATTACCATGAATTTCCTACAATATTTCTCAACTTAAAAAAAACAATTTAAATTCATCAAAACCAAACGTAGACAAAATGTAGTCACTAAGAAAGTGGATATTGGTGAATTTTATGTCATTTGGGTTGCAAAAGTGAACCATCAAAGTCATTACAATCTGCAAATGCTACTCCTGCACATATTCTGCTTTGCAGCATATAAGACAGTCTGTTTTATAAAGTTTCAAATAAGGAGATATTGTCCTTGTTCATCGGTGACAGGAAAGCACACAACACTGTGGAATGTAGACTACCCAGTTCATACACAGTTTCCAAGGCAAAGCATGTTCAAGGTATTGAATTTCCCACACTTCTGAGTTGGGCACAAGCTCAACCCCAGTGTGCCACAGAGGCAGAACACCACAGGCATCAGTCACATTGTGGAGGCAACTAAAGAGAAGAAGTCACAAGTTCAGTTAAGGTAGAAGCTGGGGTTGTGGAGCTGGAGATCTTCTGAGAGACTAAGTGATATCTCACAGCATATGTGATCACAGTGTGCTAGAGAGCTGAATTCCTCAAGAGCAAGGGACCTGGACAGGCCACTCCAGTTCCTACATGGGACACCACTTCTTGTACGTGTTCCCTGCCTACTAGAGTGAGCAGAGATGCTAAAGAATTTGCAATTACTTTCCACCGCACATGCTTTCTATTCTTATCAGAACTAGACTGAAGAATAGGATAATTTATACATCTGAACTCTAAGCAGACATGTCTTCTTCAAATGGCATATCCAGCATCAGATGAAGAGGGTAAACTGCAGAAGACAGGTGGGAGCACAGCTTCGGGAGCATTCACTTGTCAGTCAACAGTAACTGGGCTTGAGAGTTGTGCAGACTACTCCTAAGCTTCAGTCCCTGCTCTTGAATAAGCAGAATGCATGGATTAATCAAGTTTATTATAAGATATTATGTAACAAATAAAAAAAACAGGGAATCAAACTGCTCCAAAGAGCAATCAGTGAGCAAGAAAGTAACGTAATGCTAAGAAGGCCAGATAGATAGCTATACAGAAAAACTGCATCACTCACCATGCAGATGAGCCAGCACAAATTTTATCAATCTCTGATAGCACTCTTGAAGTGTACTAGGTTTGTGGGTTGTTTTATTTGCCAGCTTTCTTTACACAGAAGCATTTGTTAGATCAGGAATGGAGAAAATGGGGAGGAAGCTCTGCAATCTAGTTGTAAAATAGCTACCTAACATTTTGCAGGAACATGCACTTCAAGACATCAGACTTTCTAAAAGGAAAGTTGCACTGCAGCTATAACTTTGCTGTAACATACATACACGTACAGAATTCATAACATTTAAGGACTAGAGGAAAGCTACAGCCTCTGTCTTGCAGAATTTTCTTTATTTCATTTGAACAATGGATTAACTCAAAGCTCTTGACAAACACATCCATATGCTGAAGGAGAGACCAAGGAAGAGTAGAAACAATTAAAAGCAGATAAGCACTACAAACCAAAATTCTTCCTTAGCCCAGGTCCAGCATTGGTCTGACAGGTGTAAAGATCAAGTAGAAAGGATTGCTTAGAATTTACAACAGTCTTTAGCTCATAGTCTACAGCTTTATGCATCCACCATTAGGTGACTGAATGACCAGTTAACAGCCAACAGTCCAACCCCCCATTCAGCCCCTGGCAAAGCTTTGTTTTAAAATAAAAGAAACAAGCCAGCTGTAGAGATTGTACATTTGTTATTGCAGGGCAAGCATGCAGGAAGCAATAGTGGTTCCTAGATGGTGCAAAGAATGAAGAAAAACACAGAGAATAGCTGCAACACCACTTTGACAACACCACAGGCACCATCTCATAATATGGAAGAGCAATAAGACTGGGACAGCTATAAGACAAAGTCAGTGACGTCAAACACACTCTCCACATTTCTACAGGCTGTACTATGAAGATGCTTTTGCTCAGTCTAAGTAGTTGAGGAGTCTCTTTTCACACTCACCAATCAGTGGCTCCCCTGCAGAGAAGTACTCCAAGTGTGAAACATTATTACTCATTAAAGAACTAGAAAAAATCTACCACAATATTAGTAAGAAATAATTGAAGAAGTTTAGTTCTTGATTTAGTCATTGTTTTGAATCACATCCACAAGGGATTTCCAGAATCTTTGTCTGCTTTTGTAGATACACTGTAGTGACATACTAGGCTCCTCTTTTGGAAGTAGCACCACCCATATGCGCTATGTAAAAATTCTGAAGTTGCCAGCTATAGTATTTACTGTTTAAGCATGGACCTGGCAGTGTATTTCTAAAGGCACATTAATTCTTCAGCCAAAGTGCCAGGCTTCAACCACTTTAAAAGCATGTCTTCATTTTGATCAACCATAAGTAGGCTATTTGATTGCAGTAAGTTAGTAATCTCTGAAAGCCTTGTCTACAACATCTCTCACAGCTTAGAAGGATTTTGTACTTCCACTAAATGCCATATTGCAGGTTTTAAAACTGCTTCAGTTTCTAACCAATTTAGCTATTTTACCTGAAGCAGCCTGTCAGTGCTGAAATTAGAATTAAGAATTACAGGACAATTCAGGCTGGCACAGATTTTGAGAGGTCTGCATCCCAACTTTCTGCTTTATATGGCTATAAGATCAGACCAAGTTGCTTAGGGCTTTATCTAGCCTGGTCTTGAAAACCCCAAAGGATGGAGTCAGCACAACCTCTCTGGCCCCCATCCCAACTGCATTTTTCTCCTCATGGGGAAAAGTTTTCATTATGTCCTGCCAGTAAAGAAGTTCCTGTTCTCATTTATTTCAGCAGAACACTCTATCTTCTGACTGTCTTCTCATTTCAAACTATGGATCTGATGAAGAAATCTGGTGATGTTCTCCTGCCTGCATTATTCTGGAGGTCAGATTAGAATAAATGAAATAATTCCCCGTGGCCTTAAATATCTGGACATCTCTCCCAATGACTCTTACAAGAGAAAAAACCCAAAAACTTTCCGTTGACTGAAAATCCAAACAAGACAGAATTATTTCAAATTTAAGGCTGCAATGAGGAGGAGAAAAACCCCAAGGTAATTGAATTTATCTTGTTTGGGAATCAGGGCCCACAGGGAGACCAGCAGTACAGAGCTGTTTTATTTCTTGGCTCCTTTTTCAACACTGCCCAAACACATATGGTGAAAGCTGACAATTGCAATTCACCCAAACCTGCAGCTGTCCCAAGGATCTACTGTTTACTACTCCGGAGGATTTCATTAAACTGTTTACCAAAAAGAACAGAGGTAAAAAAAGTAGAGGGCGGGGAAGGTATTATGGAATATGCAAGTTGTCCATACAAGTCTGGGAAACATATACCTTGAAAGGTGTTTAAGTAGTGAGAATACTAGGTGCCTCAAAGTCCGAGTAGAATTTATTGAACAAAAAGAGTTTACCCCAAACCTAAGTAGAACTCCAGCACACTACAAAAATTCATGATAATATGGATAGCTCCACCAGAGTGGCCTAAGCAGGCATACAGTGATCTCTCCTCCACTCTGTTCTTGCATTTCCACTAAGTGAAGGCTGAGACAGGACTGGATATATGTCTGGTTACACCTAGAACTTGTTTCTAGAGTTGTCAGACTCATACATGACTTAAATCCACTTAAAAAGGGTAAAGGCAATTGAGAATATAATCATTACCTAAAATCCTCTACAGGCCATTTTACAAAGTCCTTAAAGCTTTGCTCTAAAAAGGAGTGGTTGCAACATATAGCAACTGTTTTATCACTTGCACACAATTCTTGATAGCCCTTTTGTACCCATACCAACTCCCTTTATTTCTGCCAGGCAGTTTAGCATTAGTAGGAGAGTGGATGGAGGAAGAGGCTCTTTACCTGTAAATGAATGGACCAGAATGACTGGAGAAAACAGAGAGGAAATAGCACCAGACCACAGGAAGTGTAGAGACTGCCAGGTAGCCAGGTAATGTGCCGATGTAAACACTGAGAGGGTTAAATATAACATTCATAACAATTTATAGCTGCATTTGCAGGTGTTGCCCACTATCCAGATCCTCAAATTATTTTCCTGAAAGTAGCTCCTCAGTGAAAGCTGTGCTTAATTCACAGTTCTTGAAATCCTTTTTTAGACAGTTTGCGTGAGTTGTGTCAAATGAAGGAGCAGTTTAATAGGGTTAGGCTAAGAAAAATGTGTTCAAGTTTCTGTGAATAGCTCCTATGTATCCTGCCCTAGATCGCTTCACTAAACTCATTTACTGATGGAAAGGTCAGCCCAAATCTCATCCACTGGACTTACACTTCTTTCAGGAGCTAGCAATGAGCCCTGGTGACACCACTTGTAACTGGCCTCCAGCTGGATTTAACTCCATTTCTTACCACCCTCTGGGCCTGGCCATCCAACTAGTTTTCCACCCAGGAGAGTGCGCACCTGTCCAGGCCAGAGGCCGACAGTTTCCGTAGCAGAATGCTGTGAGAAACTGTGTCAAAGGCTTTACTGAAGTCCAAGATCATGGGAGCTCTGTTCTGCTCCTCTAACTCCTGAGGATGGACACACAGGGAACAATTTTCCTTACTCTTAAAACTGTGGCAAAGAAGGCATTAAGTATCTCAGCCTTGTCCTCACCCTTTGTCACGGCTGTCCCATTTGCATCCAATAAGGACTAAATAGTCTCTCTAGTCCTCCTTTTATTGTTAATGTATTTATAGAGAAACATTTTGTTATCTTTCACAGACTTGGCCAGTCTGAGCTCTAGTTGGGCTTTAACCCTCCTGATTTTGCCTCTGCACAATCTCACTTCCTCCCTGTAGTTCACCCAAGACACCTGTCCCTTCTTCCATAGTTCACAGACATTCCTCTTCTTTTTGATGTCCCTCAAAATCTCCCTGCTCAACCAAGCTGTTTTTTTTCCACGCCGGCTCCTTTTCTGGAACATGGGGACAGCAACAGCTTTATAACTAATACTTTGTTAACTGGCTGCAGACAGGTCATATTTTCTGCATATGCAGATTGTAAGATTAGAGTAACGTGGAATACTCCACGAGGGAAACTTGGTATAACAAAAGCCCGCAGAAATACCAATAGAAGAAAAATCAATAATTCACTGCACCTTCAATTCCAAAAAACATTCACCCTGAAGAAATATAAAACAACAAATGCTTGAGAAATCAAGCTCATTTTTCATTACATAAAAGATTTGGTACTACTTCCTTTGCAATCCTCTTTCTTGCTATGCTGGCAAAGTCCAGAATAAAAGACATAGTTACTGCCTTCTTTCCACATATTAGTGTAGGTAGTAATGTACTATTAGGTTACTTATAAAGTGATAGTAACTGGGAAACAAACCACAAGTTTGTCTAGACAAATAGCTGTCAAGGCCAAGAAAAATGTATTTCTAAGGTAAGGAAATACTGATTGATGCAGCCTCTTGATGTATCATCTACAAATCAGGTGCAGGCCCCAGCTGTATATGAACTGCAAAATATTAGGATGAAGTAATTTTAACATATGAACAATCTTGTTTATTTCTCATCTAGGCCAAGTACTTATGTATAACAACTCACATTTCTTACAGCAAGCTCCCAGCTTTTGCTGGTTGCAATATGTGAAAGAGGACTCATTAACTAAAACTGCTAAAAATTATGTAAGTATACTGACATCCCTAAGGAATAACATCCTGTCTTTTGTTGCTGCCTGCAGCCAAGATAAAGATTTAGGCTGCCTCCACTATACATTGTGCTTTTATGCAAAGTCTTCCAAATTGAGAGGGAACTGTTCCAGCAAAGACAATTCCACATACTTGCCGCACTCTTTAGGAAAATCAGCTATAGTATTATAAAAGGAATATTGTCCTGCCCTTAATGGCGCTGTCATCTAGACTGCCTGGTTGAACCACAGCAAAGCTTGTTAGTTGTATATATTCTTAGAAAGAGTAACTTGGAGAACAATTCCCTTCCCAGTTCATCAGTTTTGCATGGGAAATCAAGAGACGGCAGGAGAACAGAGTTCACTTTGTTCCTGGCTCTCCACTGCCTTGTACTGCATACAGCTGTACACAATTCCAAGGAAGGATAACACTCTACTTAGTCTTTCCATCCATGCTGCATCTCCTTTAGTGGCCACACCAAGTGCAAAGCAATCAAAACTTGATTAGATGTCAACAAGCTAGTAATGCAATACTGATCATTCTTAGTGACTAATGTGAGAAGCTAACCAGGTAAAAATGGCTAGAATGAGAACATTCTAGGCTAATCAACTCTACTGTATCTAGTAGCGACATACATTTCGCTCTATTCCTGTATGACACCTCCCTCTTCCCCACCTGCTGTTTAAAGGGTTGAATTTCACAATCCCTAAACATGAGAAGGGGAAGAGAACAGGCTTAATACACAGAAGGAAAGGCAGCTTATGCTTTAGGACTTCTTCCTTGCACTTACCTACACTTGTAGGAAATATAGCCTCATTGTTGATTTGCACCTCAATCCAGTCCATGAGAAGATTCATATACTGGGGTGCTGGCAATGCTGTGGGCTTCTTGTACTTCATGTCATCCTGCCACCGATACTCATATCTAGGGCCTCCAGACATCACTGGGCAGGTCCTCTCTGTGCAGAACTCACAGATAGTTCCATAAATTAGGTTGATCCTATTGAAGAAGTCAACAACATGGACAGCCACCCAATCATTTTGGTCTTCTCCACTGGGCAATTGCACAGCAGCTTTCAAGTCCACGCCTGAGTTCAGAGTGGCCTGTGCTTGTTTGTGAAGTTCAAACCTCTGGGTTCCTGGTTCAAACTTGCGTTTTGGGCGAAAAGTCTTATCTTTATTAAAGACTTGCTTGAGTGCTATGGACATGTCTGCTAATAGTCTGCTCTGTAGCACCTGGCCAAAGAGCACAGCTAAGGTTTAATCCAAGTGTCTTAAAACAGTTGCTCCCTATCACAGATCCTCCAGGCCCTGCTCTTTCCCTCAGGGAAGCTTGTATCAACTTCAGAGCACTTTATTAGCTCTTCCTCTTGAAAACCTTCCTGAAAGGCTTCATGCGCCTACAGATCTGAAAAAAAATACACAATAGTGGTAAGCACAAGTCTGGCCTTGTTAATTTGTTACTGGTTTATCGTATTTTTCTAGTAATTATGAGCTGAAAAGCAAATATATAACAAGCTAACCTTAAAAATCTGCCAAACCCTAACCCAATGAACACTTAAAAGAAAAAAAATTCATTTTTTTAAGTGCTAAGGAATTCACTTCTCTGTCCTTTTTAAATATCTACCCAAAGAGAGGCTCTTACATTATCTTAAAGATGAGAATTCAATAAATCTTCTCTAATCATCCCATCCTCAGACCATCGTTAAACTAAGCTTTTCACTTTGTTGCATTTTTACAGTGACTGCAGACTATACATAATGTAGGTATTAATTTAGAAGACAAAATACTATATGACAATTTATAAGCCTTATCTAACTGCTGCCTCTAAGCACTCTCTGTAGCTTCTGTGCTCATCTCTGCAGGGAAAAAAATCCCTAGGCAAGACTTTTCCAAATTTTTTCTCTATTTTTAATTAACAAGCCATTTGTTTTTGCAAACCTCATAAAACCTAATTAGAATGTTGTTGTCCAAAAATAATTCCTGTTTCCTGCAGAACTGTACAGAGTCTGTTATTTTTCTTGACCAGCCTTCAGAAATTCTCTAGTAGTTTCAATTTTCTATTGGATTGAGTAGAATGATTAAAAACCAATGGTGAAGCTGACATGTTCTTTACAGCTCTATTCGTTTCCTCTACAGGAAAATATTTGGCATTAATATTCTTAAAAAAAGGAACAACATAGCCTTTGTGCTGTTCCATCTAACCTACTCTAGTGACAAAGAATGGTTTTACACCCAGTCTGATTGAAAAAATAAATTACTGCATTATAGCTTTGTTTGTTCTTACACATACATGCAGAAGAGTATTACCATCGGTAAATGTAGGCATTTAGTAGATGATAGGATAGATAGGGACTATCTCAATTAGACTTCTGCTTCAATACTGAAGGTTTTAGGATCAAAGACAGGGAGGAAACATTTCATGTTGTGCATTATTTAAATTAAATAGCACAGTGGAACAGTTTATTTGTCATGGTAGGAAATGAAGACACTTTAAAACATCAACTTTGCCTTACAGTTTGTTGCTTGTTACTAAGACCCAGAACCTCCAGTTCTCAAATGGTCTGTGGGAGTCATCTGTTTATTTAAAAGCCTGTCAAAGAACAGTCGAGTACTGCTGCACAGACCAAGCTTGTTACTGACACACTTTGAGATGGCATGGAGCCAATGTCCCAGTTTACAATAATAAGGACGCTAGCTGCAGAGCTTTATAGCTCAGGTAACCACTTTTTTTCTCTCTTAAATAAACCTCGTGCTGTTATGTGGCTGGCTCTCTGACTCCCTTTTTCAGCTGCAAATATTCCCCAGAGTACGCAAGGTGTTTCTATGTAAAACAACAAGCTGAGCACCAAGTAAAAAACATCTTCAAAAGACACATTTTGAGGCACAAAAGCCACTGCTGTTAAAACTTTTCCAAGAAAAATATAAGACACCATAATTTATAAACTATTTTCTACTGAATATGAAACGATTTATTATATTAAATATGTACACCCTACATTCTGTAAGTCTGTATAAAACAAATTAATGCAGAGAAAAAGCAACCAAAACACTCAAACAACACATATCTCAAACCTTCTGTGTACCAGGAGTCACATACTGAAACTGTCTGTGGAAGCACATATAAATCACAGTCAAATTCAACCCAAAGTCTGATCCAAAATATAACTCTACCATGCAGTCAGATGAACTTTTTGTTTACCCCATCAAATCAGATTCAGAACAAATAAGGTTTTTCTATACATTTCATGTCGGGAGAGTCTTCTGTTCATCGTCTTGCAATAAGAACTAAAGCTCTTTCATCTTTCTATCACTTTACAAAACAACATTATATCTTTGCAAAGCTGAACTGTAGAAGTCAAACTTCATGTTTAGCTTTTTTTAGAGACTCAGCTCTGGTAAGAGCTGATTCTTTGTCTCTCATAAAATGTATCTGAATGCTCTACAAAGCCAGAAAATGGATAGACTTGCTTTCTTGTGCATTTTCATGTATAAGAATACAAAATATGGAAGTATATGACCTGAATTTAACAGAAATATTGTGATGAATAAGCCCTCTGAAATATTTTTTGCACCCTGCTTCCTGAGGGTATTGCTACCTAATTAAACCTTGTCTTCAGTCAAAAGCTAACAGAAATTAATGAAGAAATAAACAAGAATTTTGAAACTCACCCTCTCAACTCTGAAAAAGACTGCTTTTCTGCAGGTAATACAGCTGTTCCTACTGCTCCCAGTCAAGCAACCAGCTCATTTAGGCTTTTCTAAACAATTACAAACAGCACCACCGTTACTTCCCTGGAACAAAGAAGTTTTCATTTTACTTATAAGAGAGTAAAGAAGCAGCTTACCTGATTTTCAGCAGAGATTAAGCACAGACACTTTAGGTTTGGATTCTTCAGAGGCTGAAGCTAATGGGAAAGATCTAGCCAGAGTTTGTGGGCTCCAAAAGCATCTCTGTTGCTTAGGCAATAAGGTAATGGTAGTTAATGGTAGCATGACCATTCCTCTGCTTTGGACTGAATCACTAAGACATAGCAGGAACTCATTCACCTTTAGACTTCCAGCTGCTTGTTGTACTGTGTTTAGGTTATGGTTGGAGATAAGTTAGAATTGTGTCTACATAACTTCATTTTCTGAAAGCTAACTGCATGTTTTTCAGACAGTTTCTGTCTAGAAATGATAACACAGGACATTGGCATGCAGAAAGGCTGATGCTTATACTTATTCCTATGACAACCATAGCCATGCAGCAAAAAAAAGGCTGCACCTGCAGGGAGGAGTGAACAGGACAGGTGACCCAAAAATGATCAGAGTATTCCATCCCATATATGTCATATTTGCTATAAAAATGAGAGATAAGAAGGGTCTCATCCCTCTTCTGCAATGGCCAATGTCCAGTAAGGACCTTGTCTGTCTGGTTATTCCTGATCACGGATCCATGTGTTCTTGAGTCCAATTCCTGAGTCCGGCTCCCTCCTAGCCACAGACCCTTTCCTTCGTGTCTGCTCTGCAACTTTTATGGTGACATACAGTCATCAAGGAGTGCGACACCATGTATTTGTATATCTTTTATTATTTTCTAATTATTGTTATTATTATTTTGTTAAAGCTGTAGTTCTAGTTTCCAACTCACAAGTCTTTTTCCTCTCATTTGCCTTTCCCTTCTCCTGGGGTTAGGGAGAAGGCATTTGGGAGGGCAACTGCATGCGTTTAGCTGCTGAGATTAGCCAGGCTGGGGCTAAACCATCAGTTTTAATCAACAATCAATGATGACAGGTTGGTCATTCCATCCCAGATGTCAATTAAACTGTCAATTAAACTTTGTATCATTGCACTTAAAATGCAAAGCCATTGCTTCAAAATCACGTAGTATTAGCAAAAGGAATAGTCATCAGATAATCTCAACAACAAATGGTGAGAAAACTTCCTGGTTTTTAAAGCACTGAGAAGGTAACTTAGCCTGCCAGCCACCACTTTCGCTTTCATGACAATTTTCATGACAATTTTCATCTGAAGAGAATGAGAAATGCTCCCAGTTTCATTACCTTTACTGGGCTTGGAAGAGTTACCTCAGAGATGAAACACTATGAACAACGTGGTATTGGTTAGACTGCTTCATAACTCCTTGAAATCTATGGTACAGTAGCACCTCCCCTCCTTCCACGTAAAATTAAATTTGACTATTGCTAACAGACATTTTGCAATCTCCTCTCATATCATAGTAAAGCCAGCAGAACTGTTCCTGACTTATACCTGCCTGAAAGGCAATAGACACTGGCTTCTAAACTTTTATGACATGTCCTAATTATACAAAGGGGCATAAGGAATAGCACTATGACTTATGGCATTTGGTTTGATGGCATACTGAGCCAGTGTTCCAGATGTTCTTCTGAACTAAATGCACAAATGTCTGTCCTGTTAGGGGCAACTCAGACAACTTTAGCTCCTCTTCTTTCTTTTCAGAGCAATGTATTTCTGAAGATGTGTGACAGTCACCAAGAGTTTTTCCTGAAGGACTGTTGCATGACATGAATAATGCGGATAGGTGAATTCCCTTGCTGGCAGAACCATGACTGGGGATGGTAATCACAGATTTGGAGATAATCTTAGAAGAAGGAGCCAGATCCTCACAAGCTTCACCCATGGTGTTAATACCACAGTAATCAACACTGTTCCCAGCCTTAAATAGAAACATGCACATACAGAGACAACAACGCAGTCTAAATATCAATCATACCGATCTATAAAAACCTGTCCTATCCATGCAGATACCACTAAAAAAGCACCCACAACAAACTACACACTGTAATCACCATCATGTCCAAGTAACTTCTGATGTAAAAGTTACTTGCATAGTCTGATAAAAAGCCAGCTGCAGCCTGTAGGAAAGCACACATTCAATCTAAATCCCTTTAGGGTCCAACATCTTGCAGATTTCTCATGTTTGGCTTCATACTTCATATATATATACAAAAAAATCAGAATTTGGCTTAACAGTGCATCCCAGGAAAGTATTCCTAGGGTTTCTCCAAGTTCTTCCCTTTCCTCTAAAGCTGCCAGGTTCACCTTACACCAATCCATGTGTGATAAACCCTGCAGCCTCAAGGTACTCAGGTGGGAAGCCTTGACTGGAAAGAAGCCTTCCCATAGTCAGAAACACTTCCCACATAAGCAACATCCATTCATTTGACATGCAGTTACTAGCCTTTGTTTTGCCTGTACATGGGAAAAAAAAAGCAAGTGATTTCATGAGATTAATAAAAGTCACAATTATAAAATACCGCAGAAAATAGTGTAAGTAGCATTTTCATAATTGAAGTGTCAAGGCTTAAAGAAGTATATACAAATGACTTCTGATTCTTTTCTTCTTTAGACTAATAACCACTCCACGTCATTTCAAAGGTAAAAAATTGGAAAAGGAAAGCAAATTGCAATAGATAACTGTCTATAAAACAGGTTGCTTTAAAAATTAATGCAGTTATGTAACATGTGACAAACAATAAATTGGATCAGTTTCTGCCCTGAAATCTCTAAGCTATGCTAATATTATAGCAACATTTGGCAGAATAAAATGATGCTTTATGATTTTGCCAAAATACAGATATATTCACAGCAATAAAACTGAAAACTAATAAATGGCTGAAGAACAGCGTTTGTCCCTGTGTTGCAACTAAGTAGCAATGGCTTGCCCAGGCATCACGGTCTAAACCATGATGTTTGCAGTCATTTTTAGTCAAATGCCATCAATCATGTTATTATCATATATGTCTTAAGTGTATTTCAGACAAACTATTCCATTTTAGTATGCCAGTGCCTCATTTACAACTATTTAATTTCACTTCATTCAACAAACACCTCTTCTATGCAGACTATAAAAAGGAAAAGTCCCTCTTTCTTTCTATGAAAATTGTCTGTATAAAACAATTAGAAGTTGACTTAAATGGCAGTCATTTCTATGATGAAGTACATTAGCAGCTTGAAAGCTGCAGAATCAGATCTTAGGTGATATCATATCTGCTCATATCTTAGGTGATAATCAATGCTATTTATAACCCAAATGACGCATGCCTTTCACCATGAGGCTCAAATTTTGTGTTTTAACAGAGGACTCAGAACTCATCCAGTATCATTCGAGAGCCTTTTAGAAGTATTAAATATAATTACATCTCATCAGAAGTTCTGGAAAAGTACACTGATCACCAAGAAGCTGCTCAGTGTACTGTGGCACTTACTTCTTCACTGCAAGTTTATATTGTAACAGCATCCATGGCAATCCAGTCAGGAAAATGAAATTGCTGCAGCATACAATTTAAGGTGAACTGAAATAGATAACTCTCAGAACTAGACAAAAAAACCTACAAAAAATGCATGGTTTAGATTATACAGAATCTCCGCCTCAGTCCCTCTGTCCAGGAATTAAAGGTCTTGACCATCTGCAGACATAGGTAGGTATGTGCGACTAATTTTTTTCTGAAAAGTCAACCCTGCCTCACCTGCTCCCCTGTCATGTTCCTGCTCTCTTGCCATCTTCCTTGTGGTACCTGGCCAACGTGTTTATATATCCCCTTGCAGGGAGCTGTATGAGATCAGGACATAAAATTGCAATAATTAAACAAACCACCAATTTTTTATCCCAAACAATTTATTTGATCCCCTGCTTGGCCATACAGCACAGGGAAGAGCAAAGCATAAGGGAAGTCTGTGTGTAAGGCACAGATCTAAATAGGAAAACCATGGGAGTGCTTTTTCTGCCATGGCCACTTTAATGAATCATAGTGTTTGCAATGATCATTTCAGACCTCCTCCTTTAATGCAGGTGGGGAAAATTCCTTTAGCTCGGAAAACTTCCTTTAGCTCGGAAAACTTCCTTTAGCTCAGGAAACTACTGAGGCTGAAGTCTGACAGAGTGACAGATCTTGAAGTATGCAGTTCTTACAATACCTCTGAATGCTGTTTTTTGGTTATACACCCACATTCTTCCAGTTTTCTCCCTGGTTCACAGGCTTTAACTGGTCTGAGCTGTGGCTAGCACATGTGCAAGCACAGTCACTAAATCACATTCTCTGTAAGTACACAAACAGTCTCTGCATTCACCTATCAAGCCCTTGTGATGTGCTATGTTGCTATGTTCCTCCACCACTAAAAAGCAAAGCCTTCATGAGTGCACGTGCCTTGTTTCACCAGCTGCTGTTATAATTATCACTGTTATAAAGAGCTACCATACTGGCAGAGTGGGTGATTTGGCTTATTTACTGTGGCCAGAGAAGCAATAGAATCAGCTCTCTAACCCTACTTCTGTCAAAATCTTTCAATCACTTTGGGTAGAGTCCTGACCAAAACAGTGTATGGCTTATTGCAGCATTTCCTGCAACAGAGAACTGTTATCCTTCATTTCTTTAGAAACAACATCCAGATGAGAAGTAAAAGGAGTAAAAAAGCTTTTATGTTCTTGAAAAAGAAAAGGAGATACAAATTAAATCACATGGTGATTCTCTGTGATAATACACATTCATCTCCTCCAGCTTTGTTCATTTCTGACTCCAATCTTTTTCTGAAGATGAAGTTTCAGCTGTGATGCAGTCAACAGAAGTTCTCTCACTGACTTCAACAGAGCTAAAATTTTACTTTTACATTCAGAACATTCTCATTGGACAAGACAAGAGTAACTCGTTATTAAACTACGACTGAACTTCACATATCTCCTTTTACTGTTCAGCTTCATTCACTCCTAAATCTATATTCTGGCTTTTAAAAGCAGAAACACAATTGAGTGACAGTGAGAGAGTTAAAATATTGATTTCTTGCTCATTCCTACACCCACAGAACATCCACACAATTCACATACAAAACCCCCAAACTAAGTTTACTGAATCTATTGAAAAAATGCCAGTCAGGTTGTGTGAGTGATAGGGAACAGTAAAACATGCACACACAAAAATGTGGTCTCAGATCTCATGTCAGTGTCTTACTCTTTTCCCTTGTGTGCAGATCAACGAGAGGGCAGGTCTTTCTGTACAAAGCAATATAATGGCTTATTTGGTAGAAGACAGCCATTTACCTTCTAGAACTTCAAGCACCTTAATCAGCATGCAGTTGCCAAAGTCAGTTTTATTTTTGGTCTAAATTTTAGCTTTAGGAAACCATTTATGTGTTCTGCTTTAAGAAAAAAGTGTAAATCATGTGTTCCAACTCACTGACATTTCACTTGAAACCCCTCATTTTCTTATCCAGGGAAAGGAGGCAAAGAAACAGAGATACAAAGGCAGAGTTGTGTCATATACACTATGCTGGCAGAGATAAATAGTTAACACTTCATGGAGAAAACAGGACTTCCTGAGAGCACAGATACTGAAGACCAGACTTAAGAGGGTCAGCTGATATCTATTCAGATCCTTTAGCCTTAGTCTTGCTTCTTCCACCAAAGTTCAAGTTAACATGGAGAAGGTGCACCAGGGAGAGGCAGTTTGGTGACACAGTGACTCGACAACTGTCCTATCAAGCTCAGGATTTCAGAGATGTTCTCCAAAGCAAAGATCTGCAAGGAGACTAAGGCATCTTCAGCCAGTACACTGCACTTCTGCTGCACTGATAGGTCTCAGCACGGACATGGTAATTTTCAGTTATGAAAAACTACCCTTAACTTGTTGCTGAGAGACAAAATTTGCCTAAAATCATGTGGGAGTCAGTAACTGAAGTCAAACCTTATGTGTTCAGCCTCTCAAACTGACTGCCAATAACTGAAAACTGAGTAGGATTGCTATGGGCACTAAAAACTCTAGTAGGAGGACAGTGAAGGTAGCTTCAGTAGTCACAAAAAGGAGATAAGATTTATAGAGAAATTTGTCTGTATAAAGCAGGGCTGATCAAGACAAGGCAAAATGCATAGTTTTTCACCAACAGAAGAATATGAAAAAGGTGATAATTTAATTGTGAACATCTTTCAATTCTTTACATTATAAATTTAAAACCTTGTTCTGGAATGGAGCTCCAGCAGCTGTAGGACCCAATCCATTTACCTTAAACCACAGACGCAACTACAGTAGATAATGGACATTTTCAAACTCATGCCAAGGAGACAAAAATTCAAAGTATTTTGAAGTATGTCTTTTGAAGAGTACAAGAGATCTCACAGATCTAAGAGACATGTTTTCATGGGTCAAAGATCTGGTATACCAGTAGCCTGCAGCTTGGCAAGCCATACTGTCCTTCAGCAGCAGCTGTACTCTCCAGGCATAGCTTCTGCAGTTGATGCTGGGATCATATATGTCTAGTTGTGTGACCTGTATTTTGGAAATTCAGTGAAATAAATTGTACACCTTGTTGATTTACATATTGGTCTTAGCTTGCAGGCCTAAACTGACTTCATGGCTGAAGACATTTTTCACTGGAGAACCATTCTGACCATCACCCTGCAACTTTATCACTTTCAACCTTGTCATTCATTCAAAAAGACCTACTATTATGTACAGGGTTAAAAAAACCACAGAATCTGCTAAATATTCTCACCCTCTCATAAACCAGGCTAGAAACAGAATACCTGAGCTGCAGTAATCATCCACACTCCAGAGCTCCAAATCAACAGTTTTGCAGGACTTTTGCAGGTGAAAAAAAGCAGTGTTTTCTCTGCCATCTATGATACCTGAAATACAGTGAAAGCAAGTAAATTAAGTCAGAGACATGATGTATCAAACAATACTGGAAAGAATACTGAGGACAGTAACTACATTCTCTCAGGACTCCTCTCCTATTCACGATACAACATGTCCTCTAACAAGGATTGTTCACCTAGGGAGTGTATAGGACAGGAAAAATATGCTGTCCTTTAAGGTAATTTAGTAGATAGTAAGCAGCCAGGACCATACGACCCGGTAGTTTTGCACAGACTATAATGCACCAGCACTAGCAATATGCTGTAGGAAACAGCTGTGGAACTGCCTTCTTTCCCTTACACACTGAAAGATAACTTTCCAGTTTATGATTCTACTTTACCTTTCTAGTGAACTAGACTACATTCAAAGACTTTTCTACATTTAACACAGGCATTTAACGCACCAAACAAAACTTCTACTCATAACAGGATCTGGAAAGAAGGCTTGGGTGTTTTTTTAATTAGTCCCCTCAATGAGCATTTTATAGGCATAACTACAGTATTTGCTTTACTCTTTACAGTGTATGGTCAGAGCAACTCTCATTGAGCACTATCTTCGAGATAATTTTTTTATGTTCCTCTAAACCATTTTGTACTATGCAGTAATCTACTGCTGACCATACAGAAAAACTTTTGCTGTGACAGAGCTATAGGATCAAGCTCCTAACAGGTATAGAACAAGGAAAACTTCCTTCACTGCAAGCTACGGATCTGGCTTTTCAAACCAAGCTGCTCACAGCTATGGCCAGTAGCTAGCCAATACTATTGAAAAAAGGGGGGAAAAAATCATTATCCATACAACATGCAAAAACTACTGGCAGGGAATGTTAGAGTTGCTCCTTTCTCAACCATTATAGCAAGTAGTTTACTCTGAAGCAAAGTATTTAAGTACTCCTTGTGGTTTGTGTGGCCACAGCTGCCAGCAAACAGGGAAAGCACAGCTGGCAGTCTCTGGAAGGTGCCATTTGAAGGACCCTGCTTTGAGGTAGAGAGCTCCCTCACAGCCTGGCACTGCTCAGTGTAGCTCTAACTAAAAGCCAACTGCTGACCTTAATAATAAATTGACTGTTTGAAGGTAGGAGATGTCAAGGTGTCTAAGTTTTCTCCAGTAAAACCAGTTTATGCAACACATTTCTCTCATCATAATTTCATTAACTCCACAAAGATTTCTGACCAATAAAAAAGAAAACCTGACAGCTTCCTGTTTCTATTGGTACACTTGTGTAGCACTCAAAATAAAGATCTCTGTCTGTCCTAGGCACTGACCAGAAAGACACCATTACAAACCCTTATTTACTGGTATAATTAAAATGTTGTCAGAAGAGATGCTGAGTAAAAAATGACCACAAGTGTTCCTGGGCCTCTGGAGCAAGACTGCAGAAAGCTTTGATAACCAGCAAGCCTCTGGCCTGAGAAGAATCAACATCAGTGGCAAAACCAAGAAGGCAAGAAAACAAGAACAGTGATCATGAGGAGCTTGGAAGGAGAAGAACATGCTGTGGGAATTTTTATGAAGGACTTGCAGGACTGTTGCTAACATTCTCTCTAAAGTATAAATATGAGCTTGTAACAATAAACTTGGTCTTAGCTTGAAATGAAAGCTGACTCCGTGCCTGTTAATACGCCACAAATGGCGCCTGTATCGGGTCTGAACGGAGGCTGTGTTAGGAGCACAGTCTGGTGGGGATATCGGCAGAACGTTTGCAGGGGCTGAAACAAAGCCCAGGGTGCAACGTAGACGTCTGCCAACTGGACAGAAGGTGAGCTGCCAATAAGGGGATGGGGAACAGAGTAACCCAGGAACAGAAAGATATAATAGATTTATTTAAGTATGTTTTAAAGAATCGAAACCAAATGCTAGATATTAATAATCTTAAAGTGCTTTTGATGTGGGCTTGGGATCATGAACCTTCTTTTGACATTTGCTTAGCATTCGAACAAGAAACCTGGGATAAAATCAGAGTTTGACTATGGGATAAAGTGACTAGGTCAGATAAAAAAGCTACTAAGTTGTTTGGTCCCTGGCAGAATGTTCTTGAAGTACCAGAGGTGCATGTCGGCTCTAAAAAGCAGAGTGGTAATTCAGAGCTGAGTGCAGGATTGTCAACAATTGCACTAACATCCCACACCCCTAAACCGGCTGCGCTTGTCTCTGCACCCACCAACAAGGACGCTGACAATTCCTTTGATCTTGGTCTGATAGACACCAAGAAGGAGCCTGATCCATCTCCCCCCTGTCCCTCAGACCAATGGGCACAAGCCAGGAGGGAGGCACAGCGGCGGGTGGACCTTGAAGTCTTGCAAGCTTTTCCTGTGATCTATGCGTGGGATGGCAATCTGCACTGGGAACCATTTAGTTATGATGTGATAAAGGAGATTCCAAAAGCTGCAAAAGAGAATGTACTAAGTGCTCCGCAGCCAAGCCACCCAGCCGAGGGAGGAGGGGTGGACTTAGTGCACTGTTAATTGGATGAACATCAGTCACATAGCAAGGATTGTTTGTTTTACTGGGACTAATTTATGCCACTTTTACAGGAACAATACAAGTAATGGCTTGGATGCCTGTGCCTCCTTGCTTTATACCAAAGGGCAGTAGAATTGCTCAGCTTATCTGTTTTCAAGCAATTGTACCCCATTCAGCAAATCGCCTATGGGGAGATGAAGGCTTTGGTTCAACTGACCAGCCCGTGATTTTATGGATGCAGAAACTGCAGAAATCATGGCCGACGTTAACCTGTAAAGTACAACACGCACAGACCAACAGAAAACAATATTTTACTGGTATTATAGACAGCGGCCCTGATGTAACAGTCTTTTCTTTAACAGCATGGCCAACAGCTTGGCCACTGATCGAACCACTTACTGCTCTGATGGGGGTGGGGGGAGTGACCAGCTCATGACAAAGTTTACACTCCATAATCATATATGGACCCGAGTGTTGTGTTGCAACTGTCAAACCATATGTTCTCTTACTTCCCACTGTCTTATGGGGCAGAGACTGTGCAGCACAATGGGGTCTGACTTTGAGCACCCATTCTTAATGGGGGCCACTGAGGTGCATGCCACCCTGCTCTGACCTGGACTACAGATAAGCCGGTTTGGGTGGAACAGTGGCCCCTCAGCACCAAGAAATTGCACCACCTTAAAGCTTTAGTGCAAGAACAATTACAAGCTGGACACATTGTACCAGCTACCAGCCCATGGAACACAGCAGTGTTTGTAACACAGAAAAGAAGCCGAAAATTGCATTTATTACAGGACTTGTGAGAAATAGCTGTGATTATCGAGCCTACGGGAGCATTGCAACCAGGAATGCCTTCACCAACAACATTACCACAAAACTGGGACTTAACCATTATAGATTTGAAAGACTGTTCTTTTACCATTCCGTTGTATCGAAAGGATGCAATCCATTTTGCTTTTTCTATTCCTTCTATTAATATAGCGCAAAACTGAGCCAATGGTATCACTGGACCGTATTGCCTCAAGGCATGTGTAACAGTCCAACAATTTGTCAGTGGTTTGTAGCAAAAGCTTTATCACCAGTTCATGAATTATATCCTCAAACCCTAATTTATCATTATATGGATAATATTTTA
Source organism: Clamator glandarius (assembly GCA_033459285.1). Taxonomy (NCBI): domain Eukaryota; kingdom Metazoa; phylum Chordata; class Aves; order Cuculiformes; family Cuculidae; genus Clamator; species Clamator glandarius. The sequence continues at coordinate 213,615 of JAUNZM010000774.1, forward strand.
GTTGCAGCCTTGACACCAGAATAGACGGCTAAGGCTGTAGCAGCTGTTAACAGCAGCAGTTACCCAAGAAGGTCTTTGTGTTGCACCAGAAAAAATCCAAAAAACTTCTCTGTGGAAATATTTGGGGTAGAAAATTCAAGAACAAACTATTCAACCACAGCAAGTTAATCTTTTATATTCTGTAAAGACATTGAAAGATGTGCAAAAATTGTTAGGAGCCACAAATTGGGTACGCCCCTTGACAGGCATCAGTATGGAAGAATTACATCCTTTATTTATGTTGTTAAAAGGGGATTCAGATGTAACCTCTCCCATGCAATTAGAAAAGATTCATTGGTTGCATTAGACAATGTCGCTAAAAAGCTTAGTCAGAAACAAATATTTTGCAAATGTTTAAATATCCTAATTGAAATATACATTATTTCAGCCAAATTCCAACCTTTTGGAGTTTTAGTCCACTGGGTAGAAGGTGTGTCTGATAAATTTAGACCTTTAGAATGGATATTTTTACCACATCAGGTTTCTAAAACAATAACAACTCAGCATGAAATGTTAGCTATGTTAATTCGAAAGAGTCGCAATTGTTTATCGGAATTGGACAGGACGGAGCCCTCTACCATCTATGTTACAATGATATAACAACAAGTACACTGGCTTTTGCAACATTCTTTTTCTATGCAAATTACATTAGCAGACTTTAAAGGACAAATTAGCATTCATTATCCTCTGAGCCCCACTTAGAGTTTGTTTGAGTGCATAAGCTTATTTCCTAGCATGAAATTAAGTCATATCCCTCTTAAGGAGGCATGATACTTTTTCCAGCTGTATCAGGGAAAACTGGAAAATCAGTGATTGATTGGAGGACCAAACAAGGCATGTATAAATCAGACATTTGTAAAGTGTCAGAATCACCTCAAATTGTGGAATTGTCTGCAGTTGTTAGATGCTTTAAGCTGTTTTCACAACCCATAAACATTGTTACTGATTCAGCCTATGCTGCTGGCATTGCTTCATGCTTGGAGAATGCCTATTTAAAGTATGTAGACAACGGACAACTATACGCTTTTATAAAGGAATTGAAATATCTGTTAGGCAATCAACATGAAGATTATTTTTATAACACATGTACGTTCTCATACAAATTTACCAGGATATTTGGCTGAAGGCAATTACCAAGCTAATGGTCTGGCAGCTCCTGTAATCATTCCAGATAGATTACAACAAGCACGTATGTCACATGATTTTTATCACCAAGGTAGTACAGCCTTTAGGAAAATGTTTCAGTTAACTCATGAGCAAGCTCGGCAAATTGTATAGATGTGCCCTGATTGTCAATTAATCCCAAACACTACTTTTGATGGTGTAAATCCTCACGGATTAGGTCCACTTGAAATATGGCAGACTGTTGTAACACACATCCCCAAGTTTGCATGTCTAAAATACATACATGTATCAATTGACACCTTTTCTACCTGCCTGCATTGTTGCCTCCACACACATGGGGAAGAGAGTAAAAGATGTAAAAAACCCCATTTATTATATGCAATTGCTATTTTGGGGGTGCCAAAAACAGTAAAACCAGATAATGGCCCAGAATATGTTTCTAATATAACAAAAACCATTTATTCAACACTGGGGAATAACATTTGTCATGGGGATTCCTCACTCACCATCAGGACAAGCCATAGTTGAACGAGCTCATGGTACATTAAAAATATGTTGTTAAAACAAAAAAGGGGGAGTGTGGGATACGCCACTCAAGAAAGACTATTAAAAGCTATGTATGTTCTAAATTTTTTAAATCGTTGCCAAGACCATATTCCCCTGATAGAGTGACATTTTATCGCAAAATCAAATGATAACATGAGTAAAGCTAAAGTAATGATACATAACTTAGAAACGAGACAATGGGAAGGTCCATGGCCATTAATAATGTGGGGGCGAGGGTATGCTTGTGTATCTACAGATCGTGGACCACAATGGATATCAGCAAGATGTGTGTGACCTGCATTGCAACAATCGTGGGAATTTCACATTGAGCAACCACCACTCCATGGATCCCTGCACAATACCAAGAAAACATCTGGGTAACCCTAGCCAATGCAGCACAGTAAGATTTATTGTGTTTGTCAGTAACAACTCTGACCAATCTATTTAGCACCTATTTAGTAGGTTTGTCGATAGATGATGTTATTAGGTGTGATAAAAGTAGATTTTAGTAAATATTTGAGTTATACAGGCAAAAATGTAATACTTGCATAAAATGTTAATTCCTTACTTAGTGTGTCTAGAAATGATTTTATATGATATAATTACATATCTGCAGATATATCCAAATCCAACAACATCTCCCTGCAATTACCTGTATTTTATTTGAGGAGACAGAGCATGGGCAGGTATTCCTTCCTATATTTCAGGAAGCCCATGTACGTTAAGCAAATTCACATTATTAACTCTGAATGTTTCTATGATTTTAAACCACACTTTAGCTCATCATCATCATCAAACAAATGCCACATTGTCAGCCTTACCTAGTCTTTTGATGAATTTATGATACTACTCAGAATTCATACATTAAAGTATTAACACCTTAGAAGATTTAACAGAAAAACTGCAAATATAGAATGAACAGAATGCTTTTGCAGGATTTTTTGTTGGAATTGTACCTCGGATTATAAAATTAGTCATGATAGGGTTTATGATTTTACTTGGGTTTTCTTTCTAGCATATTGATTTGTGTGCCTCGCTTAATCAAATTAGTGCAAAGCTTGATCGATAGGGTGTTAAGACAAATATTAGTAGTTCACAAAAACAAAAAAGAGGGAAATGTCAGAAGAGATGCTGAGCAAAAAATGACCATGAGGTTTGCTGGGCCTCTGCAGCAAAAGTGCAGAGATCTTTGATAACCAGTGAGCCTCTGGCCTGAGAAAACCCAACATTGTGGCAAAACCACGAAGGCATGAAAACAAGAACAGTGGTCATGAGGAGAAGAATATGTTGTGGAAATTTTTGTGAAAGAGTTGCAGGACTGTTGTTGATAGTTTCACTAAGGTATAAATATGAGTTTGTAACAATAAACTTGGTCTTAGCTTGAAATGAAAGCTGAGTCCGCGCCTGTTCATATGACACAAAATGTCATTTGGGAGGATCTGTGGTAACATGTCTCAATGAATCCTTGAAGCCTTAAGGCCACTTTCCACACTGTATCTTATCCTATGGGCTCACATCTCCTAAAGCAGAGCTGGACAAAAGAGCATTAGAGTGAACTGCTAAAAGGCACTGCAGTTCTAGGCACTTTTTGCTAAGGGAGTGTAGATGCTAGAAAGCTTATGTTACAGGAGAAACTCTCCTGTTAAAGATACCTCCAAACTGATAGGCACTTCATTACAGTGGTCACAGCAGTGGAGATATTCACAGCACCTCCAGTATTATCACTAAACACGTGTATAGCCCATACACTGGTAAGATTCTTACTCCCTCAAAATAAGATTTCATAAGACTCACACACTCATATAACCCTTAAGATGACAGAAGCAGAGGCTTGTTCACAAACAACAAACATCACTGAAGAGAGAAAAGCCTTTGTGAGATCTTGAGTAGGAAAACCACCAAAATATGTGGAAAAGTCATTGGGGTAAACAGTTCTGCACTATATGCATTGCCTGCACTCAGACTCTGAGTCTACTATCTTATTCTTTTAACAGCTCACTCACAGTTTGAGAATATGAATATATGGCACTTCATTATTCACTAATATTCAGCTGCTGGAAAACTGACTTAAAATTACTCCCAGGAGGGCTGCAAGATACAACTTTTGCAGATAATTTGGAGAACCTTATGTAAATCATAATTTATATGTTTAAAGTTAATTTTATTCAACTGAAGAAAAACACCACCAAAGAATATCCTCCCAAAATATCACTTATGGCTTTGTCTTAGAAAGTGATTAACACCTGAAGTTTCCATCCTACTGCAACTCTCCCCTCATTTTGTGCAGCTTATCCATCCGTTTACCCAGACCATGGCCTGGACTCCATATCCTACTTCATATCATAATAGAAACAAGAATATCTCTTATACTGTTGAATGTCTCCATGGCCAGGTTCTGTATTTTTTTCCATCTCCTGCTTTCCACCAGAAACATACATCCTGCAACACCCAGAAGATAATAATGGTATTGCAATTTTTTTTCAGCATATATTTAGCACCTTTTCTACATGGCTTTATTACATTTATCTAAACATTTCAGTTTGCCCATCAGAATTTTACAGAGTCTTTATCAATACTGAGAAGCTGATTATGTTCACACAAATTTTAGCACATTCCTAAATTGGCCTTAAGTCAAAACAGACCTGCTGCCCTTTATGACGCTGTCATCATTCTGGTTGCTACATAAATAAATAGTTAGGAAATGACATTGTTACCTTGCTGTTCTTTACCCCATTTCAATTACACCTTTTGCCACCCATGCATTCCACACATTAAGGTTTTAATCCAGTCCCAGATTATTTCAGTAAACCCAGCTATATCAACACACAATAGCTGCTATTAGGGAGGCAGATACCATCATAATTTTGGAGGCAGCAATCACTACTGATTCCAAGAGTACTCCCAAATAATTATACATCTAGTCTCTGAAAAGCATGCCAACCATGTGACTAACTGAGAAGACTGAATCACTATCCTGACACAGCAGGAACAGAAGTTTCAAGTTTTCTTTTGAAAAATGAGGGAGCACCCATGATGGTAAGTCACACAACTGAGTTTCTAAGTAGTTTCTTGAGGTAGTTACTTTCTTGCAGATCACTACCCTGGATAGAGCAAGACTTGAAACTTAAACTATAGATATTTCTTCAGGCACCCCTGATAATACCCATGGAGTACCAAGGTACAAATCACTGGAGGTGTATCTGCAGAAGCCATCATTACAGCAAATTGGATAGTAATTAACAGACAGCTTCTCCTGTACTGTTTCACATGCTAAAAACACACTTCTGAAAACACGGATCAGAGAAAGGTTCAGAAATGCTTCCCTCCATTGTTTTTTCTCTATGAGGAATTTCTATCATTCATAGTCCTCTTTGTTCCAAAATATCCCCTTTGTTTTCCTCGTGCTTTTTTTCTTTCCCTCCTTTTTCACTCTTCTTCTTTGTGTTTCTCATAGTCATACCCAGGAGCTGCAACAGACTTTGGTTTAAGTGCCAGCTGAACAGCAATTTAGGAGGCTGACATCAGGCACCAAAGCAAAGGCTGCTGGCTACATACCTTTTTGTTTCTGTTGAATTTCTAACTCTAGAAAACACAGAAAACAATCAGCCAAATATAAAAAGAAAGTGTAAACCACCTACTGCTTTTTATATCATCATGTGCAGACAGGTTCAGTTATTAAATTACTGTATGTGTGTGGGAGTACATGCAATTACAGAAGTATTCTTCTTGCGCACTTCCTGTTTTAAGAACAAGACAACATTACTATGAGTTATGTGGCCTGTAAGACCATAGCCTGCCACTCAACTCTTCAGCTGCTTGCTCTAAAATAAAATGAGATAAACACCATCTAGATCAGAGCCAGACTAGTGTGATACACCTGGGAATTAAAGATAAAATACACTACTATGTGAATCATTCTTTAATACACCTGCTTAAGCTGGCCTGAAAAGTGTGATGTTAGTAATATATACATTTAGAAAACATGATCACCATAAAGGAATGTGATAAATGTATGATAATATGTCAAATATCAACTACATCTTTTATAATTACAATGGAATAATCTGCTAGTGTCAGGAAATCAGAATTTTCAAAATTCTAAGCACCATTGCTCTTCTGTTCCTTTTGGCTCTACCTTATTTATACTAAAACAAATTTGAATATTGGCATTATATTTTCCACAACTTACTAGAAGGAAAAGGAAAACCAAAACAACAGGCAAAGCTGAAACATTCTGAATATGCAAAAATAAAGAGCTAATTTGCAATGCAAACATATATTCAGATTCAAATATATTTCAATCACAGGACTGAACAGAAGGAGCTAAATTAAGTGCACTAACATGGCCATGCTGATATACTTCAACACAAAGTAATGGATAACTTCTGGAAGTCTATCCAGACCTCTTCAAAGGCCTTAACAGATATTTACTTTATTGATACTTTATTCACTTTATCAATATATTGATAAATATTGAGAATATAATAAAAATACAATATTTCTGAAATTGTGTAGGCCTTATAGAATGATAGAATGATTTGGGTTCAGAGGGCCCTTAAAGATCATCCACTTTCTATTCCTGCCACAGGCAGGGACACCTTCCACTGGATTAGGTTGCACAAAGCCTCATCCAGCCTAGCCTTGAACACCTTCAAGGATGGAGAATCCATGACTTCTCTGGACAACCTGTTCTGGTGCCTCACCTCCCAAATGCATACTGTGGTATTCAAAGTCCGGTATAATTTAGTGAAAGAGATTACATCAACAGAGAGTTTACATAGATTTAATGTGTAGCTGTTCCGACCTACAGAGATATAAGAGGTTCTCTTCACATTCTATAGATATCCTTCAAAGCTTGTACAGTTGATATAACCTCCAGTTTTTCAAGAGACACACTGGTGGATCCAGAATATATCCCTTAATTTCTAATATACAGGTACCTATCCAACATCCCTTAAGCCAAATGACATAATACTCTGCAAAACTCCACAGAACAGTTGTCATCTATGGGAGGCTGGACACATAAACTTTTGCTTGCTGATAGCAGTCTCTGGATATACTGACTCATATTTCATCTGCGTGGCAAAGATACTTGTACCCAAACTGTGAAACTGCATACTCCATGCCTGAACAGTGCCTTGCACAAAAGAGATTTCAATGTACAGTTGCTAAAGAGTAGGAGGTAATCTTATATGTTTGCTTCTAGTCTGTCACATCCCTTTGTTGTTAGAACTGTTAGATTAATTGCATGGTTTATTCCAGTATCAGGCAGATGTTACAGAAAAGCTTCACTGAAAAAAACAAGAAACATTATATCAAGCATTACACTTCTTGTCTGCTTAAAGACTGCATAATATTTTGGTTTCTAAGACATTATCAGATGAATACATTTAGTCTAGGGTGCAGATGGTGCACTGCAGTTCTCATGAGCATTAAAATGTGAGACGGCTGAAACAGACTCCAACAGTGCAGGCAACAAAGAAGTGAATTTGTTCAGGGGCATTTCTTTTTGTTGTGTGAAGGTATAATGAAATGGACTGAAGAAAGGAGACATCATTGGGGAATACAAGGAATCAACTCATTGTTTCAAGTGTCAGTATCCCTGAAACTGTAACCACTCTTACTGTTATACTACGGCCTGCTTTGAGTTGAAATGCTAGCTTGCACACAGAAGGATCTTCAGGAACAAATTTCCAATCTAAAAACACTCTCATTTAAGCTATACTTTGTCTAAACAGAGACAAAGAATTCAGGCATGCTTTACTTCCCCAAGATGAAGGTTAAAAGGAACACAGAATAGGACAAAACTATCTTGGTAGAGACTTAAACTTACCCTGTGATCAATTAGCAACACCTGAGAGTAAAACAGTAGTAGTTTTGTAGGTAAACATGGTCCCATTGAGGTTCAATTTTCAAATCCAGTTTCCATATCAGTTTTTGCAGACTAAGTATCCCAAGTACTTATTTGCTATCATACCCATACACATTCACTCATGTTTAAAGATCTGAAATAAATACCTACTAATAGTGCAGTATATTATTTCCAGAGGAAAACTGTGATGATGACCCTGTGGAATTAAAATAAGAACAGTTCCTTTTAACTGTTTTCATTACAGGAAGAAACCAACTCTGGAAATATTCTACCTGTCAACCATGAGGTGCAAAGAGATGTTAAGGACCTCCTAACTATGAAGCTTTAAAAGCCAACTCTTCATGAAGATTCAACATTTCAGAAAATGCACTTAGAATTGCACCTTCTTACTATATTGTACTAAACTGGCCCGCTAATGGAAATTCCATCTCTTTTCTACATAACGTAAGTGGTAAGAGACAGGTCTGGACAGCCAACAAAGATTTGGTCTTTCAGCATGAAAGATCAGGGAAAAAAAATACTTGCAGTGTATCTGACTCTTTTTTTGTGTGCTTCATATCAAATGCTTTTGAAAATATATCATACAATCATAGAATTGTTAGGTTGGAAAAGACCTTTGAGATCACAGTGTTCAACCGTACCTGTCCACTACTAAATCATATCCCTAAGCACTTAATCTGCCTGTCTTTTAAACACCTTCAGGAACGGTGACTCAACCACCTCCCTGGGCAGCCTGTTCCAGTGCCCGGTAACCATTTTGTTGTAGAAATTTTCCTTAATGTTTAGTCTGAACTTCCTCTAGCACAGCTTGAGGCCATTCGCTCTCCTATCATCTATCATTCGGTGATAAATCTTGGAATTTAGGATGGAAAAACAGCTTTCACATGAGGTGAAACATACTGGACCATTGTACATTCCACCCTTTAGTTTAACTAATACAACAAGATTAACCTGTCTAAAGAGAAGCTTAGCTTTGATCATTAAAAGCAGTACAGACTGTGCTGAATTTAACAGTAGTGCCTGATAGTGTTACTGCAGCAATATAAACCCAGGGATAAGCATATAATTAAACCCTCCAATTTACAAGTGTCAAGGCAATATGAACAACACAGTATTATAATATATCTCAGCTTATTTTGTTGCTTTGCTGAACACAAGCCCATATTAAGAGCAACTACTGGCCTTGCCTTAGAAATCTGTTAATTTCAAATAATAACTTAGCAACTCCACTTTCTGGACCAAATGTCAGGTTAAATAGCATAATAGCAAATCCCACATATTAAATCAAATAAACTACTGCAGAGACTCTCAGACAACTGAGAGTTTCTGCGGTAGCTTATTGAGTGGGAAACCTGAAGACAGGAGAGTAAGGCAGCTCTGCATCTGGACTAACAGTGACTAAAATTGGCTAAACTCTGGAAGAGCTTAGAATTAAACTAGTATTAACCTTGTGATTTACAAGAACAACACAATTCCAGCCAGGAAAACAATTTCATACAGAGCATAGACTCATCACATAAGCCACCTGACCTAGCCAGCACTGATGCTTTATCACTCCATACACACGAAACAAAAACGTTTTGCTTTGTGGTTACCAGTCCAATCCAGTCCTCAAAGCGTTGCTACACTATGCATCTTATAGCATGAACATTTGGGAGGCTTTCTGGCCCTTAGGAATATCCAAGTGTATCAGTACACTCAGGCTAATCAATGCTCCCCTAATGCAGAGCACTAATGGCTCTGGCACAGATAAATACAGGAGGTCAGCAGAAACAAGTGCTACTGTCACCACCATGACTGAGAATGTGGCAAAAGTTAAAGCTTTCAGTTAAGCTGTGTGAGTTACTGGCATTGTGAAGTACATAAACCCAGAGAATTTATTTCTTCTGGGACGATGTGCAGGGTAGTGATAAGACACAGAGGGGTTACAATTAGAACCTATGGGAAGGGAATCATCTGTACAAATGTAGGTATTTCTGTTGTAGATTTTAACACGTTTAGTTCTTGTGTAGACTCCCATTGTAGTTAATGAAGAGAAAAACATTTCTACAACATGACTCATCTCATCCTGGACATGAAAAAATACAACACATACATCCAAATATAAAACACTCATTTGTTTCCTCTAACAATAAAGGCAGCCTAACAGTAATGAGCCCAGATGTGCAAGTTCACTGTAAACTGGAATGTGCAGATCCCACCCTTAATATCTCTTCATGCCTTCATCGCTAGCACACAATTGGATTTCAGGCACCCTCCTTTGCCTATTTTAGTTCTGCTGTCTTAACAGAAGCACAGCAATGCTTAAACGTAAAACAAAGTTTCATTACTACAGCCAAGGAAAACATGGTGTGATGCAAGATAATTTTAGAAATTAATAATTAATCTGTAAAATTTATGGGGGGTTTTCACAAAAAAAAAGAAAGAAAGAATAAAAAAGAAAGAAATAAATAAAAACAGAAAAAAGAAAAAAGAATAAAGAAAAAAGAAAAAAGAAAAAAGAGAAAAAAGCAAAAGGAAAAAGGAAAAGAGAAAAAAGAAAAAGGAAAAAGGAAAAGACAGAGTAATACTTCTCTATGGAACTTTAACACAGCAGCGTAGAAGTGCTTCTCATGACAGATGATATTGTTGCAACAAATTATGAAAACTAGTATTCTCACACACACAACTTAAAATCTACAGGACAATTAAAAAGAAAGTCCCAGTCTCTGACACTTTCAGTCTAGTCTCATTAGGCCTCTTAAGGCTTTAATGCAAGTACTGGTGGCCTCATATATACTGCATTACAACTTTGAAGTTACTAATTTCCAGACTTACTTCTCTTAAATGGAAGGCAATTCCACTGGCTCAATACACACAGATATGAAATACAACAAAATGTTCAGAAATGCAAGGAGAATATTCACTACCATGGCAGAGAGAAAGCCGTCCTCAATGTCACTCTACTTGTAACTTTACTTGTGAAGGTCTGCAACAACTGAAACTCTATTGAGTGTAAACATGCTAGTGAGAACTCAGTAACAATTTTTAAGCAACAGTGTTAGAAATCTGTTGAAAAAGTTTGACACTGTTGGAAATACCAGATAGGAACATATCTTTCTTGCTTCTTGCCCGATTCTCAGATCTTACCTATGCAAGGCAAAACATTACTAAATTCAAGTGGTCTTAGATGGCCTCATCTCATGTCCTTACAAACACCTAATTTGATAATAAGGTACTAGTCACAGAATCACAGAATCACAGAATAACCAGGTTGGAAGAGACCCACTGGATCGTCGAGTCCAACCATTCCCACCAATCCCTAAATCATTCTCCTAAGTACCTCATCCACCCTAACCTTAAACACCTCCAGAGACGGTGACTCAACCACCTCCCTTGGCAGACCGTTCCAATGCCTAACCACCCTCTCCGTGAAGAACTTTTTCCTAATCTCAAGCCTAAACCTCCCCTGGCGGACCTTGAGGCCATTCCCTCTTGTCCTGTCCCCTGTCACTTGAGAGAAGAGGCCAGCACCCTCCTCTCCACAACCTCCTTTCAAGTAGTTGTAGAGAGTAATAAGGTCTCCCCTCAGCCTCCTCTTCTCCAGGCTAAAAAGCCCCAGCTCTCCCAGTCGCTCCTCGTAAGATTTGTTCTCCAGCCCCTTCACCAGCTTTGTTGCTCTTCCCTGGACTCGCTCCAGAGCCTCAACATCCTTCTTGTGGTGAGGGGCCCAGAACTGAACACAGTACTTGAGGTGCGGTCTCACCAGTGCCGAGTACAGGGGGAGAATAACCTCCCTGGACCTGCTGGTCACGCCGTTCCTGATACAAGCCAAGATGCCATTGGCCTTTTTGGCCACCTGGGCACACTGCTGGCTCATGTTCAGTCGGTTGTCAACCAGCACCCCCAGGTCCTTCTCCTCCTATCAGCTTTCCAGCCAGGCTTCTCCTAGTCTGTAGCACTGCTTAGGGTTGTTGTGCCCCAAGTGCAGGACCCGGCATTTGGCCTTGTTAAACCTCATGCCGTTGGTCTCAGCCCAGCAGTCCAGCCTGTTCAGGTCCCTTTGCAGAGCCTCCCGACCCTCCAGCAGATCGACACTTCCACCCAGCTTGGTGTCATCTGCAAACTTGCTAAGGGAGGACTCAATGCCTTCATCCACATCGTTGATAAAGACATTAAACAGGGCTGGACCCAGGACTGAGCCCTGAGGAACCCCACTTGTAACTGGCCTCCAGCTGGATTTAACTCCATTTACCACCACCCTCTAGGCCCGGTCATTCAAGCAGTTTTCCACCCAGGAGAGTGTGCACCCATCCAGGACAGAGGCCGACAGTTTCCGAAGCAGAATGCTGTGAGAAACTGTATCAAAAGCTTTACTAAAGTCCAGGAAGACTACATCCACAGCCTTTCCCTCGTCCAAGAGTTTAGTCACTTGGTCATAAAAGGTGATCAGATTACTCTGGCAAGACCTGCCTTTCATGAACCCGTGTTGACTGGGCCTGATCACCCGGTTCTCTTGCAAGTGCTTCATGATCGCACTCAAGATCACCCGCTCCATGACTTTCCCCGGTACCGAGGTCAGGCTGACAGGCCTGTAGTTCCCCGGATCCTCCGTGCGCCCCTTCTTATAGATGGGCACGACATCAGCCAGCCTCCAGTCCAGCGGAACCTCCCCAGTCATCCAGGACTGATGGAAGATGATGGAAAGAGGTTTGGCCAGCACACCCGCCAGTTCCCTCAAAACTCTTGAGTGGACTCCATCTGGCCCCATAGACTTGTGGGCATCTAGCTGGGCAAGCAAGTCTCTAACCACCTCCTCTTGGACCTTGGGAATCTCATACTTCTCTTCCAACCCTTGGGGTTGTGCACAGAGGGAACAATTTTCCTTACTGTTAAAGACTGACGCAAAGTAGGCATTGAGCACTTCAGCCTTGTCTTCGTCCCCTGTTACTCTTGTTCCCTCTGCATCTATTAGGGACTGGAGATTCTCCCTAGCCCTCCTTTTGCTGTTGATGTATTTCTGGAAAGGCTTTTTGTTGTCTTTCACAGTCTTGGCCAATCGCATTTCTAGTTGGGCCTTAGCCCTCCTGATTTTTTCCCTGCACGTTCTCGCTTCCTCCCTATAGTCCACCCAGGATGCCTGCCCCTTCCTCCAGAGGTCGTAGACCCTCCTCTTCCTATTGATGTCTCTTAGAACCTCCCTACTCAACCACGCTGGTTTCTTACCCTGCCGGCTACTTTTCCGGAACTTGGGGACAGCTTTCTCCTGAGCTGCTAGGAGTTCCTTCTTGAAGAGCGCCCAGCCCTCATGGACACCTTTGCCTTCAAGGAGCGCCTCCCACGGGACTTTTCTGACCAGCCTTCTGAACAGTCCAAAGTCTGCTCTCTGAAAGTTGAGGGCTACTGTTCTGCTAACCTCCTTCTTCATTTTACCTCACACTGAGAACTCTATCATCTCATGATCGCTTTGCCCCAAGCATCCTCCAACCTTCACATCCCCCACCAGTCCTTCTCTGTTCACAAGCAGCAGGTCCAGGAGGGCACCGTCCCTTGTTGGTTCGCTCACCAGCTGTGTGAGGAAATTGTCTTCCACACACTCCAGGAACCTCCGGGACTGCTTCCTTTCTGCTGTATTATACTCCCAGCCTATATCTGGGAAATGGAAGTCTCCCACAAGGACTAGAGGTAGCGATTTTGAGACTACACTCAGTTGTTTGTAGAAGAGCTCATCAGCTGCTTCTTCTTGGCTGGGTGGTCTATAGCAGACTCCCATCACAATACCTGCCTGCCCATGGGCTCCTCTGATTTTCACCCACAGGCACTCAGTCCCATCCTGACCGTAGTCCAGTTCGAGGGTATCAATGCCCTCTCTAACATAGAGGGCTACCCTGCCTCCTCTTCTGCCCTTCCTGTCCTTCCTGAAGAGTTTATACCCCACCATGGGTACACTCCAGTTGTACGAGTCATCCCACCACGTCTCCACAATGGCAACGACATCGTAGTCTCCTTGCCCTACCACAGCTTCCAGCTCCTCCTTCTTATTTCCCATGCTGCCTGCATTAGTGTAAATGCCCTTCAGCTGGGCAGGCGTAGCTACAGCCTTCGTAATAGGGCTTCTCCCCAACTGAGCGGTCCTTGACTTAACTAAGGCCACAGTGCCAGTTTGCTGCCTACCATCCTCAGCTGCACTCACCCCCTCATGCTCAGTGGTGATATACCGGCAGGCATCACCAGCACATCACCCCTTTGCCACTGAAGTCTCACCTCCAGGCTCACTCCCATCCTGCCTGGCCTCCATCCCCTCCCCCCTCACATCTAGTTTAAAGCTCGATTTATGAGCTTAACTAGGTTTTTGGTGAGAGCTTTCTAGTAACGTCCCTCACTGATGCTCCTGGCAAGCAGCAGACCTCCCTAGGGAGCGGGTCCGGCCTACTTATTTTATTTTCATTGTAATTAGTCAACTTATTTTATTTTCATTGTAATTAATAGGTTGCCATAGGGCAGTAAGCATTAAGTTAAAAGGCTCTAACAGTTGAATTCAGAGTCTCAAGGCTAAATCCTTTATTTAATAAATCCTATGCACTCCCTATTATCATGTGAAGCCACCTGCTACAGCATAAATTAACCCTTTATGCATACCTTTCTCTTAGAAGACCTCAAGCTAAGACCACCTTATAATCCTAACAAGTTTCTAGATGAGAACAGTCTTATGACAGACTTTGGAAAATAGAAGCCATCTTGGTGATGACTGGCACAGCTCTCTCTCCAGTCCTTTAAAGTAAGTTCCATTTTGTTATCATGTTGGTTTGCAGTATGATGCAGAAAATAATACCTAGAAAGGAGGGTATCAGTTAGTTGAGGTCATCACAGCAGACCCTCATTCATCATTCCATGTGGATTCTGCAGCCTGTCTCAATGAAGACAGCCAGCTAGATTTGCAGTAAATCTATCTGTTTGAGAGAGCGCTGCATTACATAGGATTCTCACAGCTTAAACTCCAGTTTTACTGGTAAGACATGGATCATTAATTACATTGTTTACAGTTCTGCCTGTAAAAGATATCTGGCACTTGCATTTGGGTGACTATTTTGTGAAGCAGCACAAACAGGATTCAAGATTGTCTAAAGCAAAATATATAAGTAAAGTTATTTTTCCTCCAATCCCTTACAAAAGACAGAGAAAAGCTGCCTAGACATGCAGTCAGGAAGGAATGTAAAGTTACCAAGTATTTTGCAAGTAAAAATTTATTTTTGCTAATTCCTCCCCTATCAGGCCACTAAGCTATCCCCTGTGCACATGGATGCCCTGTGCTATGTGCTACAAAGATCAGCTATAATTTTTAGTAGCTCATTCTATTCTTCTAATTTTCCAAGATGCTTCAGGAGAGGACTTCTCAGCCTAAGTATTTTTGTTGCAAGAGAAAGTCTCTTAAATGTAATACCAAATCAAGACTTTGTTCAGTGGAATGCCATCAGTACCCTACATGTGTAAATTAAATTTTAGGACCCTTCCATCCTCTACAGACCCAACAGAAAAACACTGCCCCTGCAATCAGGCACATTTGGTGACACTGCAGAAAGCAGTAAATTTGCACTAGAAAAACCTAGGAGGTAACAAGCCCACAACTGCAAGCAGAATGAGCTGTACAACCCAAGAGGAATTTCCCTGCTTCATAATTCTTTAAAAATCATTACCATGATGAAGTTGTGTTTGATGTCTTTTATCCACAATAAAGCAAAAATAGATTAGATTTTAAAAGTTACTTTATTATAATAGTAGAAGATCCGGTTTTCAAATGACTCCTCTCTCTACTGCATTACATAAGCACAAAATTTTACCAGAAAACAATCCCTCTTTTTTTTTTTTTTTTCTTTTTTGTAAAATATTTGTCTCCTCACATGCTTTCATACCAGCAGATGAAAGCTAAAAACACAAGAGGAACCATTTGGCCAGGGTCACACAGCAGACTAATAGCAGACCAAGGTCTCCTCATTTGGAGTTGCCATCTGTTCATAAAGCTAGACTCCAAACACATTCTTGAAGTAGATTGGCACCTTGGCACCTCTGTTTGAACCTGTCCAATGAAACAACATATGTCCCAGTTCCCACCAGCTGATGCAATCCTCTGGATCGAATAGATTCCCACTGGAAATAAAATAAATCTAGACCTTAAGATATCAGGAAAATAGGTAGCTCAAACTTGTCTTATGACTCAGGAAGTTTTGACTCTGAAATTACAGGAAATTGCATTGCTCGTAAAGTCTCAATGTCATTAAACTAGAACAGGCATAGCCATAATTATTAAAACTAGTAATTTCAATCTGCAAGCACAAAACAGTAGAAGTGGGAGGTGCCAGCCCAAGTTACTGGAAGAAGTATGAACATGACTTATTAGATTTATTAGATTTTTTGGGACACAAGGAAGAGTAGAAGAAAAATTTGATTTACTTTGAGTACAACTTTGTCTCTTGTGCAGACTCTAGTTAATCATCTAACTGCTTGACAGTCATCTCTTCTTCATTGTTTTGTTTCTTATCTCTGAAACTCTACTGCTTTCCAGAGAAACAGCAATACTTCAGTCTGAAGAGATTTTAGTAGACATTGTACATCACTGTCTGAAAATGGTAAGTTCTGAGGAAGAAAAAGAAAAATGTTATCAAGGGGCAAACTTAGTTAATGAGAGAAAATGCAAAACCTTGAGGTTCCAAGACCCAGCATCACCTTTCCCGTTCCTGTGCCTGTTTCTAACGTAGTGCGTCTGTCCATCAATCTGTGATTAACAGAGAACCGTTACCTATTGATGTTGGGACGTGTAGAGTAAAGGCCTCTGTATGTTTGAACATATTCAAGTGATTTCCATATATCTCCAACTTGCATGTACATTCAGACTGTACCACAGTGAATAGTTTTCTTGTACCTGTGGATCAGGATTAAAAAGCACATCTCCTCCAAGCCAAATTATCACTATCCCTTTTAAGGAAGAAAACAGGCTTCCATTTGCTAATAATATTTCTGGTGATGATAACCATAACAGCATTAAGGGGGAAAGAGTATTTTAATTCAGGATATTATATTTTTCAAGACCTTATTAGAAATATCATGCATTATAAAGATATTACTTATAAGGACATCCTTATAAGAAATGGTACTTCCTAGAAAGTTTACAACTGATCTCTACTCTAGATTCAAAGACCTATGTTGTTATTCCACCCCAACTCTCTTTACAGAGATGTAAAGACTTAATCCTTCAGCCTGAGTTCTGTCCAGAAAAAAGAATGTCAGTGCTAAGTACTCAGTACTGGGAGTTGCCTTTGTTCTTACCTCATACCGGGAAAGAACAGGTGCATCATATAATTATTAGTTGCTTGGTGGTCAACAGCAGTTGTCAACACCCTTCAAGTGGAGCATTTTAAATAAAGCTGCTGCATAAACTACAGAAAAAAACCCCAAACAAACAAACCCACAAACTACTTACCAGGCTAACAAATGAACTCCCTTGGTGGATGAAATAACATCTCTGCAAAGAGAAGGTGGCCCAAAACAAGAAGATAAGATGGGTAGAAGACTTTGGACTGTGGAAGAATTCCTGACCCACAGAAATTCTGTCTTACTAAGTGACCCATCTGCAGTGCAAAACAGAACCCTGCTGTTTACAGTGGGGTCAATCCAGTCTGCAGAAGGAACATATTCCATTCTTGCTATAAAAACCTTTCAGCAGTCCTAAAGTCTTGAAGTACTACATTAAACTGAAACGTGTTCAGAGCTCAGAAAGGTATTAAAAGAGTAAAATTTATATTTCATGAAACTAATTATATTCCATTTCACTTCTTTTTCTATTGTCCAGATTGTGAACAGAAGAATAGGTGTTATACTAACTGCATGGTTAGTTTTTTGTTAGCAGACAAGACTTCTATTTCAAATAAAGGCTTTCAGATCCAGAAGTGCCTAGTTCAAGTTAAAAAACAGAGGAAAACCAGAACATTTTTTTTACATTTTAAACAATGATATAACAAGCAAGGAAAGCAGTGTAGACTTGTTTGGCACTTCTCTACCAAAAAGCCTGTTTGTTAATTTCTCAACAGTATTGACTGAATGAAAGCAATTCTTTTCCCTCCTTCTTAGACTATCATAGGATAAACAATGATGCCATTGCCGCAAGAGCTTTTCTTACAGAACATTTCTAGTTTATTATTTTACCTTGATGTAGCACTACAAGTGATCAAAATTGACACACCTGACAAAGCAGTGGTGCATCTCAGGCATTCATCTTGTAACACCTTGTGGTTTGGGATCTGTAGGAGAAATTTCAGTTACTTCACCCTTTCAATACAGGTGTTGTATTAATTTTGGCTGGGATAAAGATAACTTTCTTCATTGTAGATACTATGGATTTTTTAGTTATTATTGATTGGACTTTACAAAGCGTAAAGGCTTTTTCTCCTTCTCACAACATTCCACCAGTGAGTAGGCTGGGGGTACAAAAGAACCTGAGAGGGGACACAGCCAGGACAGCTGACCCCAACTGAACAAAGGGATATTCCATGTCACATGATGTCATGGTCATCATATAAAGCTGGAGAAAGAAGGAGGAAGGGGGGGAACTTTAGAGTGATGGCATTTGTCTTCCCAAGCAACATACATGATGAAGCCTTGCTTTCCCAGGGATGGCTGAACACCCGCCTGCCAATGGGAAGCAAAGAATTAATTCCTTGTTTTGCTTTGCTTATCTGTGCAGCTTTTGCTTTATCTCTTAAACTGCCTTTATCTCATCCCATTAGTTTTCTCATTTTTACTCATCTGATTTTCTCCCTCATCCCACCAGGGGAGGGGGTAAGTGAATGGCTGTGGAGTAATTACTTAACTTGGGTTAAACCACGGCAGGTGCACCACAGGTAAATCCCACTGCATAAACAGCAACCCAAAGGTATACTCATCATAAAACCCTTTTAGCGCCCTCAGTGTGTTATATGGTAGGTGTGTAATTTACATCTGGCAATAAAATACTGTTATTGGTTTGAATTCCTCTATCTCCTTATTACTGCTAAGATTCTACTATAAATCTCTACAAAAGCAACAATGGCATTAAGGGCAGAAGCTTTAGGAAAGTTTGCAGCTCTCAGGATCTCCAGGTCAGTTTGTTTTTCAGTTAACAGTAGTACTGGACTACAAGGGGACTAATTGACTGAACCCAGTTTTAGTTTTTCCAAGAGATCATCAATCTCTTCAGAAACTTGTTGAACTCACTGTTAGAAATAGGGGGAGGTTTGGGGCCCACAGCTGCTTTCTACTTGCAGCATTCAAACAGTCACACAAACCACAGCACTGATACACATCCATATAACTAATCTGAATTATTGTTCAGAGAAAGGGAATGCTAGACCTCTGAGGGTGAGGGTGTAACTGTTCGGTCAGTGTCACTCACTGTGCAGTTGGGTTGAACATGCTTACAGCACTGCAGCCTGTTTTGGCACATGAACATACAAGTGTCCAGAAACCTGGCAACGTATACTCTTCATTCTACCAAGAGTTTTAAAGCTGTCATTCATATGGACTTTGAAATAAGCTTTATAGTGAACCAGTTTACAGTTCCAAAACATCAACAGTTCCTGTGTTCAGATACTGTCCCAAACACTGCTCTGCCTTGTGCTAGCCTGCTCAACATCCTGCTGCATGTGCTGAGCAGCTTCAAAATAAGCACTGGAACCAAATGCCTAGACCACTGACTAACTGCATTGCATTAAAAGGCACATGTGCCAATTCGTTAATTCCAGATGCAATCTCCTCACATATAGTCCAAACAATCTCTTATTAAGCGAAGACTGGGAAAGTGCTTAGGAAACTCATCTAGATCTTTCACAGACTTCTACAAAACCATAAGTAGTAAAACACACAGTACAAATAGTTCTTCCCTTGAAAATGGAGTGAAAGTTGGTCAGAAACAAGGCTCTGCTGGCTCACAAAATAAAATTTTAAAAACTATAATCACATATGGCACATACAGTCAGGTCTCACCATGTCTGGGCAATTCTGCATAACTACTCGGTCAGCAGTCTTCCTACAGTCACACTACATTGTTCAAGACATTTCTTACATGCAAACTGCCATGATGAAATACAAAGGATTTGTCAGCACCACAAAGAATTTTTCATTACACCAGAAAAGTAAGTGACCAGAAATACTGTTATTTGTTATTATGAGAGGACACAGGATAGCCTACAAAATCACTGTATGCATATACTGTAAAGTAGAATAATATTCATGCATGCTTGTAGCCTTTAATACTCATACAGGCTAACACGCAACACAGTTTTGTATCCAGCATCAAGTCTGTAAGAGTGAGGTCTGTAGTACACATTGAGTGGTCAGAAATCTCAAGTTAGATTGGCAAGGTTCTCAGTTTTTTATTACTTTGCTTTTAAATGGCTTTTCTCCATTCTACATTCTGCAGCCAGTCTCAATACAAAGTATTAGAAATGAGCAGCTGAGACACTTTGTAATATAGCTAATGCTCCCCTTCCCAGCAAAACAGGAATCGTAGATGTCATAATGAGACAAGATTATGTGACTGCTTCACATTGCCTTCTACACAGCACAGGCTCCTACATTCAAAACACAAAGCTTCCAGCCTCTTCATGTCACACCTGTTTCTAAAAAAGTCTGAACACAAAGAGACATGATCCAAATTGTTGGCACCACTCTAAAAGTTAAGAAAATGATTGTTTTTTCCTCAGAGGCCTGACCATGGGAAATGAGCAAATCAGATCATCCAAGCTTAAACACATCATCTCAGCTGATCTGAAGGATGTTTGCTGACGAAAGCAGGTCCAGCTCCCATGCTAATAGCCGTGTTGTTCTCTCCATCCTTATGTGCCAGCATTAGTTCTACTCTGATCAGCCAGTTAAAGGTAGAAAAGCAGGCAATAAACTGTCCTTCCTGCTCCCACCTCTCTTAGAGAAAGGGAAGGGGATTGTTTTTTCAGTCACATTAGCTTCCCAAGTTGAAACAATCCTAAGGCCAAACAGAAGAGAGAGACAGGACCAGCTCTGTGTGTCGAAGCAAATTATTAGATAAATTCAACTGCATGGCAAAACTTCATACTGATCTCAATATCAGCTACGTCCATTAGAGGTTTGCTCTCAAGAGTAATATGACTGACAAAGATCTCTATAAACACATGCAGCACGAAACATTTCCTCTGCAACAGGGGGTAGACAAGTTGGCTGGGTGGAGCTTTCCCTATCGTGTCTATTGGACTCTGTAATTCAGATCTAATGGTTCTTCACATCTGATGGAAGAAATATAGTGATGTTTGCACTCTTCCCAGGAAGAAAAAAATGCTGCTCAGCAGGAAAATTAAGTGTGTCTTTCTCCTGTACACTGGTCTGGCATTTTCATTTCATATTTTACTACACACTGACTAGTACAAATGAGAAAGTACTAGGAATGTTGTATTTCCTATTACTGTTGCAAATGCTTTCATGACTACTATTTTATTGGCGGCCAAGATGACCCTCTTACAGACAAATAAACAATAATGCTAGTCTAACTGTTCATCACTATTTATTGCAGGCACATGAGATCACTAGGGCCACAAAAATCTAACACAAAAGCATGACAGTGCACCCAGGTGGAAATTCCCTTAGAAAGCCAAGCAGCCTTTCGAGGGTATTCCACCTTTGTTTTACTGGTAGGTGTGACCTCTAGATTCTTCCCCTGGCAGATACTACAATAAAGATCAATATTTTCTTCTGATCCTTGCAAGTGTTTCTTCACCTGTACAGGCCTCAATAGCACAAATGAGGTGAGATGCATACTTTATGAGCACCTCAATGAGACTATGGTTTTCCCACTGGAATTTCTGGTCATTGGCTGAGAGTAAACTACCATAATTTGTTAGGGTGGGCAGAATCCAGCAGCCCAACAGAGGTGAGGCTGCCACAGCTCTGCGCCCCAGGGTCCGGCCAGTAGCGAGGCTGAGCATGCATTCCCAGTAGACACACATGCAAATATAACGTATGGCACATACATGCATACAAGGATGACCACATCAACTCAGGCAGACACACAGAGCAGTCACTTGAATGCCAACAGCTTCTCCCTGATACTCCCTCTTGCTAAACAGGATGGAGATTGACTCATCTTCATGTGTTTCTGTCCCAGGCCATGGGGATGAGGCTCCCTCACAACAATCCTTCCACAGAGTCCTTAATTTAAGTTCCTGTATGCCACTGAGCCCCTGGGCTCCTCTGGGTTTGTGGAGATGTGCTTTGGTTGGGTTGAGGGCTCCTGGAAGCAGCTGGGGCAAGTGTTATTCAGGCTGCCTCACCTGCCAGTGTCTCTCTGACTATATTGTGGGGTTCAGGATTGTTTTTAACATAGAAACTAACAGAGTTGATCACTATCACTTCTTAAGCAAGCAAACAGGGTAATATTGAGTGAAACAAAGACAATTCAGAAACTGAAGTAGCTTCTCTGTCAGAAACTAGTGTCATCTAGATTCAAAACTGATTTGCATTTATCAGGCCTCAGACATATTTTTCCTCCTTTTCTTCAGTATTTCTCAGGTTTCTACCAGACAATCTTGACACAGAGCCCAAGTAAAGCTGCATAACACTCCCAAGTCATGTAGTAACTACATAAATCTACCTTGTAGAGTTGCAGTTAAAACATAGGAAAACTTTGACACTATGAACCAAGGCATCACCTAGGTCAATTTAGACCTAGGATGTCAGTTCTATTTAGTTGACCCCTATTCCTTATACTAGATTTGTTGCTGCAGCTTTAGCCTCTGAATTTTGCTTTCAGCTCCCACCTCAGCCACAAAATCTTCATGTCCTCAGCTTCTCTGGCACAAAATGGGATCCACACTCCAAGAAAATTTCTTTAGCCTTCCCTGAAGCATGACAGCCTACATGAGTAAAACAAGAAGAAATTTTGATGCTCACACTTGATAGAGACAGACAAAGCCTGCAATGGAGAGATTTCTTAGATTAGTATTATTATTTTTTAAAAAATATACACATTCTATCTCACTAGAGAAAAAAATGGTTCTTCCAGAGATTCTGGGTCCCTTGACCCTACTCCAGAGAGCTGTATAAGAGGAAAGAATACAATGTAAAGCTTAGAAAAACTTGACGCACAGAAACAAAACAGCATGGATTCGTAGCTTTGGATTCACTCATTCAAGCTAGTCTTCTCATTCGCACAGGGAAAGTTTTTCTATGTTTGCAGGAATAGTCAGTCTGAAAAAAAAAGAATTAAAAAAAAAAAGCATGCTTTCCTTTACTGCTCTAAAAGTTCAGGCTGATTCATCAAGTGATGAAGTAGAAGAAAGCTTCTCTGAACAGTTAAGTGTCAAAGACTGGAGAAAAAGGTATCTGTCCTAAGACTTGTATATAACTGTTTAGCCAACATAGCCATAGCAGCATATGCCCCAAGTGAGTCAATGTTTTGCTAATAAAATTTAAACCACTTTCCAAACAAAACTATTTGTCTTACAAAAAAGGACAATTATTTCTAAATCAATAAAATTGCATCTTGCTTGCAGTGCATATCTACATATCTATTAGCTGGTGATGTGATTCTTTTTGAGTCTTTGCCAACTTAGGCATAAAAGTAAAATCTGTCAGTGTAAAGCAGGACTGACTGTTCTAGTCAGAATACAAGAAGATGAAATGCACTTCCCAGATTCTAAACAAATCTGCTTATCAGTTCATGTCCTGATGCCAGATTAACTACCTTACTTTTTTTTGATTAAATACCTTATCACTGTCTACAACTATCTAAAAGGAGGTTTCAGAGAGTGTTGGTCTCTTCTCCCAAGTAATAGATGATTGGATGAGAGCGAATAGCCTTAAGTTGTGCCAGGTGAGGTTCAGATTTGATGTTAGGAAAAATTTCTCTGCCAAAAGGGTTACTGGGCATTGGAACAGGCTGCCCAGGGAGATATTTGAGTCACCATCCCTAGAGGTATTTAAAAAAACAGTAGATAAAACGTTTAGGGATATGATTTACTATGGTAGACAGATTTGGTTGCTCTTTATGAACACAGAAGTCTTTTCCAACCTAGTGATTCTATGATTCTTTGCACAATAATATAAGTTTTGTAGTCTTTCCGCAGAATATTCCAATTGCTTTATGACCTAAACTCTTGCATTTGGACACTGCATAGATTCTACTTTTGCACAATCTCGCTAATGTAGAAAAAAGTACAAGATGCAGACATGCATAAGGAAGACAGACCTGCCTGGAGTCCTGTATGCTACAAAGATTAATTGTAATTTACAAACGGATGAGGATTTAACACTACTTAGACCTTTTACAACTCAAAAATCATGATAGGCAGACCTTCTGAGCTAGAAAAGTCAATTTCCAACTTTAGACTTTATTATACAAGCACACTCATTTCTATATTCCATGGAGATATAAATTTATTTTTCTATACAGTATATTCAATAACGACAGCATGGACTTTCATATATGTTTGTTTATAATGCTATATAGAAATGCTATATCTGTCCTATGCAATTTGAGTCCATAAGCAGGCAAGATTAATCTGAAAATATTTACTATATGGACACAGATGCAAATAAATTTCTTCTGCTCCCTTCCCACCTTGCTTCCCCTCACACAGGCAGGGCCAAATAATGCTTCAAGTCTCAGTACCATTCTCTGTAAATCAGAAGAATGGATGAGCACTTGTCAGAAGAGATGCTGAGCAAAAAACAACCATGAGAGCTGCTGAGCCTCTGGAGCAAAAGTGCAGAAAGCATTGATAACCAGCAAGCTTTTGGCCTGAGAAGAATCAACATCAGTGACAAAAACAAGAAGGCATGAAAACAAGAACAGTGATCATGAGGAGCTTGGAAGGAGAAGAACATGCTGTGGGAATTTTTATGAAGGACTTGCAGGACTATTGTTGACATTTTCACTAAGTTATAAATATGAGCTTGTAACAACAAATTTGGTCTTAGCTTGAAATGAAAGCTGAGTTCATGCCTATTCATATGCCACAGTATTGAGATGGATTTTTTTTCTGCCATCCCAGATTTCTAAGCATACCTGCTCCCTAAAATATAACTATCATAAATGGAATACGTTAAATCAGAATGGAAGAGGGAAAAAGTCAGAATATTTCCGTCATTATATGGAATTGGGAAGAAAAAGAGAATATTCTGAAGAGAAAAAATTCAATGTGCTGTTACCATTATCTGAGAACAGAATCTCAACAGTTTGGCTGAAAAGTCTGAGTGGTGGACAGCAACTTAGGTTCATGTCTTTCCTTTATTTAAACAGAATATATTTTTCAAAATCTCTTCCTATTTTGGTGAAAAAAAAAAGAATAGAAAAAACAACACTAAGTCTAGATGTAGCAATTTAATGTAATGGTATTATCATTTTTGATCTCAGGAATGCAACAACAAGATAGTTACAACTGCCTAATTTTAGGCATCTAACTTACACATTGAGCTAAGAAGATCAGACCACCCACTTTACCCTCACATGTTCCTATTTTACAGGTACGGAGGGAGGAGTGAATGGGTTTCAGACTCCTGAACACATCTACATCCAACCACCAATGTAAAACCTTAGTTCATTAACTGGATACATTGGAGCATAAAATCGATTTGGCACATAGTTGATGTTAAATTCCCCAACAACCTCACAATAAATCTCTGGAATCTCCATTTTATTAATTTAAACACTTCACAACTACATTGACACCATAGTGATGGTTGATAGCAGCAAAATATATCCAAGTGCATTTAATTCTGATTTATTATTTGTTTTAATTTAATTTACTCCTTTTAATACATGGTTACTATGGGGAATCAATATAGCCCAATTCTGGAAACAAAACATAAGGAATCTACTGAACCGAAGCCCATGATCTTGAGGTTTCCTGATGCATAATGCATCATGCAAGATGATGTCAAGTTGTATCTATGTACCTATATGTATGCTGGATATACTTCTCTTTGTTCAAACGTGCACTTGGATTTCAGGCTCTGGAATGGCAAGAGTCAGCATAGACTTCAGCAGATATGACTGGACACAACTGCACACATCCTACAGGATTCCATAAATCCTTCATGGAATCACAGCAGGTTTTGGTTCAGTACTAACAGTAGCATGAGCAAAGGACAGTGGAAACGTTCACTTCCTTCACCTGCTCTTCTTAGGACCTGTCTTCATGAATCTAAAGCAGATATGCTTATGAACTCATACACACTTTATTGTCAATTGTAACTCACATTTCAAGACATACGTGGGTTTTGGTTTTTTGAAAGGGGCACTCATTAGGGCTATCCAAGTGAGCTTAAGCGAATGTTGTCAGCTAAGCATTTACAGGGAACAACCATTTAAGAACAGGCTATGCTGGCTTTCTGCAAAAAAAAATCTTTGCTTTACAAGTTAAAGTTAATTATATTATACAGAAAAAATAAAAGGTGTTACCGTAGATGACACTGTTTTCACATTTCCCATCTGGAATTCAGTGTTAGTCCTCAGTAAAAATACATATGCAACCTACTGCTCCTGTGGAAGGAGTTGTACTGCCTGGAACCGAATATGGTCTTCTACTATTTGAAGTCAAATAACTTTAAATCTTGAGCTTTTTCCTTATATGAGTACTTAGAAATGAAGTACTGTACCTTTCTACATACAGTATTTTTCTGTGAAAAATTCTAAACTACGGTTGTTACATGTAACTTTTACAATTAAACTTTTTGTAACTTTTGCAACTTTTTATGATTACTGTAACTGGAGACATGAAATAAACCCATGTCTGTTCAAGTTTTTTCAGATTGTTGTTTTTGATACCATGGTGGATACACAGCACTTCAATATCTGCCTTATCAAGCACTCTTATTACCATTGTCAGAGGGTACCTATATACAAAAATAAAGAGAAAAAAGACACTAAAGTGAGAAGGCAAAAATGGTATTTTAAGACTCTTACACCTTAGAGAGTCTTAAGAGATTCTAAGACTCACATTAGAGTCCTAGAAGAAATCCAAAGTCACTTAACACTTCCTTTACGGAACTGACTATGTTTCAAGACCCTCTAACTGGACAGTTTCTTGATCATTTAAAAGTGAAAGTTCATATTTTTCAGGGAAGCGCCATCTGAAATGTTCACTTCTAGCATTGGCAGCATGGTATATTAGTCAATGAAAGGTTGGACCACTTTGAAATACAAACAGTTATGAGATGGAAAAGACGAATGGCAGTTCTCCCAAGACTTGCATCTGGAAGGGAATGCATTACCAAAGGAACTTAGTTTCTTACAGATCTCAGCCACACCACTTTTAGAGTACCACCCAGTGAAGAGCTGGTGTCAAGTCTCCTAAGCAGATTTAAATACCTGTTCATCATGTCCCCCAATCCCTGATTTAGAAACTGCACTCATCTATCTGCTAACATTTGTTTTAAAACTTGAGAACTGCATAATTATGATAGACATATTTTCTTTTTTTTATCACAAATTGTAATAAGTGTAAAATTACAAAAACAAAAATCCCAAACCAGTGCTGAATACAGTGGTAAAGACCTGCCTTTAAGATAGGAGAGGTCCTGCATGTAACTAAACACAAAATTTCCTACAGTTTTCTGCATTAGAAATCTGCACCTTTTGATAGCATGAGTTCAATCTTCATACAAAACCAGAAAATAACCTTTTTTTTCCCCTGATTGTATTGATGCAGTAGGGAAACATCCTCAACAACAAAAGCAGCAAATATTTTATATTAAATCTGAACAGATTTCCTGGATCAAATAGATCTTACAAAGTCTTTACTGAGGAGCCTCCTGCTCTTAAAAAGTTTGTTTCCATTAATCTATTTGATTATCTCTTTTTATCTTTTTAGGGTAAACCAAACTGAAGCTATTGTTCACAAGATGGGATGACCCAGGTTTACACCATCCCTTCCTCCCTTCCTCATTTTTCAATCCCACATTCTTGTCCTGCTCTAACCCTTGTTGAACATTTTCCTGCGTTTGCCAGACAAACAGGAAATTATCCAAACAAAACAAACAAACAAAATCCTTACTTCTGTTGCAAGGTAACTATTTAAAGGAAATCAGGGAAGAATGCTCACTGTGTGTAAGAACTAGCACAAAAGAGAAGGGAGAGTGTAGCAGAACAATGCATTACAGCCTCAAGAAAGCTGTGAGTGAAACCTCCTTTCCTTTTGTTATCTAGTCCAAACCTCCTTAAAGAAACCTCTCAGTTAATCTGTGTACACTAACTCTTAAATCTTCAGCCACACCCAGAGTTCATTCATATGGTTTAGTCTTTTAATACACAAATGTGTTAATTACCCATCACCCAAGAAGCTTAATGCAGTGGTAAAATTGGTAATTTCTCTGGAAATAAATTTTATTGTACAGTAGTTACCATTAAAATTCTAGTTATATCTCACTTGCCTCACCATTTCTTCATATTACCACACAGGACCAAGGCCCTAGCAGAGAAAAAGCTCACAAAGACTCATATCTGCCAAAGGTAAAACTGAAGCATCTAATCCTGAGATATTATCCTAAAATAGAAAAATGAAAATAACATTGTGTTTTGTCTCTAAACTACTCTGTCTGAGATTTCAGATCTCAGTCATGACAAAGACTGAATAGTAAGCACAGAACAGTACTTCATTTTTCCTGTAACATTTTTAAACAGTTGATAATCCAAACGTTTCTGTGATCCATACTTCCGAGGCACTTGGCCCTTTCTGCTTCTCTTGGTTTCTGTTTCAGAATACGAGTACCTTCCTCGGGGATCTCAAAGAACTCTGAGTACTTTGCTGGCAGTCGATAAAGAAACATTTATTATGAGAGAATTATCATCAAAGGAGCTGAAGCAATTTGGTCCAGTCCCAAGTTTCACATCACTTACTTATAAGTTTTAAGCACCACCAGCTACAACACTAGCACTGTGGCAAATAGCATTCAATCATCATTCCAGGCTGCTTGATGCCAAACAGTATCAAGCTATTCTGCATCCATTTCCTTCTGCTCTTCAGTGCTTTCTACAACTCAGTAGTGCTTAACTGTACCATGTCTACCACATGTTCCTCTTCTTTCTACCCTATGGTCCTTTTTGACATGAGCATAATCTCTGTTATGAAAGAACAGTTTCTTTTTTTCCAGGAATGCTCTTTTCTCTACCCCACAGAAGAGAGAAATAAAATCATCGCAAATGTTCGTCCACTCAGAAGAGTCTGCAAATCTTAGAACAACATGCTTTGTTATGTTGTGTCATGTTTAAGCCCCAAACCAGCTAATTTTGCAATTGAGCTCCCAAATCCCTCCCCTCTTAGCTCCCAAGGACAGAGGAAGGGAAAATGAGAGGGAAAAGACTTATAGGTTGGAAATTAAAACTACAGTTTTAATGACATGATAATAATAGTAATAATAATGATGAAAATAACTAGAAAGTAATAAAATATAAACAGATATATGACATTGTGCCCCCATCCAACTCCTCAATGACTATACACCACCACAAATACTGTAGAGCAGGCATGAGGGAACGGGTCCTTGGCTAGGAGGGAGCTGAGCTCAGGAACTGGTTTCAGGAACACACAGATCTGGGATCAGTAGCCATAGACAGACAAGGTCCTCACTGGACACTGGTCATTGCACAAGACTAGAGAAACCCTCACAGTATCTCATTGTTACCGAGTATGATATATCTGGAACGGAATAATCTGTTGATCAGTTTAAGATCACCTGTCCTGTACGCCCTTCCTTGCAGGTGCAGCCCTTTTCCTGCTAGCTCAAGGGTGGCCTTGGTTGGTATTGAAATAAGTATAAGCATTGGCCTTTTTCATACTAATGCCCTGTGTAGAGGGCATCACTTGTAAAGAGCAACACTGTCTGAACAACATGCATATAGCATGAAGTTACTTAGAGCAACCCTGTTAGAATTGCAAAACTGACTATAATTTAGCTCAAACCACAACATTGTGGAGGGGAGGGCCATAAACACTCCAATCTCAGAAGACTATCCAGCAGATTTTCTCTTCAGCATCCCTCACTAGATACAAATTACGCCTGTGCATAAAAACACAGTTGGAGAACAGAAACAATCCTGTTGCCTATGTAAGAAATTACTGCAGTCTACACAGAGGGAAGGATCCTCAACCATCCTGTATCTGTCCGATAACCAAACAGGTAAGATGTTCTTGCTCTAACTTGGTTTAGAACACTCATCACAACCAGCCCCAGAACAAGCTGATTTGACCATCAAGTGGGAGCAAGAAGGCCTCTACATCTTCAAATGCCAGCTGGCAGAAAAACAGATAATATGCAGGGTCAATCAGCTGCAAGCAGGATTCTCCAGGAGCCCCTGCCAACCAGAAGCACTCTGTGCTTGCATTGCAATTGTTCTCTTTTAAGCCAACGGTGCACATTTCCAGGGTTTGTTGGTCCTCGCACCAGCAATTAATCATTTCTCCATAACAAGCCCTGGGTCAGGCTCTCAGGCTGTCACGTTGTGATGCCAGAAAGACTTGCAGAGATTTCAAATTCTGTGGTTCACTAGTGAACAAGGAGTTTAACACAAACCATTCTTCACTGAGCAACCTTATAAACTAAAAGCAAAATCTAGCACCTTGAGCCTGTCTCTTCACTACTAGAAATCCTGACAGAGAAGCTGCATGGCAGGTTTCTTCATCTAACACTAACTTCATCCCAAAGAGTAAGAGAACTGCAGCAATGCCATCATTTTCACTGCACTGTGCCTCAGCGTTTGCCATCCCAGGAGACAAACTCTCAGCCTGCAGTGTGGAGGCTCAGCAAGGGTAGAACAGGAGCAGCAGGCAGGGCTTTGGGTCTCACCTACCCGTGTCAGAGAATGGGAAAGGCAGCAGGATGAGCAGGCTGGGTGGGAGACACCTTGCTGGGTTTGAATAAACAGGGTTGACGGGGAAAAACAACCCAAACCCAAGACGGGGAAAAACAACCCAAACCCAACAACTTAGTTGCCTCCTTTGTCTCTTTAACCCGAGGCAGCAGCCGATCCCGACAGCTTCCAGCCATGCACCGTGCGGCAACAGGTCTGCAGAACCAGATGGCTCCCTGAGCAAGACCCAGCAAACCCCTGGAGCTCGGGGGAGAAGCACGGAGCCGCCGACCTTTCGAGGTGGAGCGGGGAAGCTCTTGGGGAAAGGCACCGTCGCACGAGCGGCGGGACAGCTGGTGGCGGTACCTGCGGAGCCGGGAGCTCCCGTCCTCTCGCACGGAGCCCACCTGGTGCTTCGGATGGGATGGGACAGATGGATGGATGGATGGATGGATGGATGGATGGATGGATGGATGGATGGATGGATGGATGGATGGATGGATGGATGGATGGATGGATGGATGGATGGGATGGGATGGGATGGAATGACATTGGGTAGGATAGGGTGGGATGGAGTGGGGTGGGAGGGGATGGATGGATGGATGGGATGGCGTAGGGTGGGATGGGATGGGATAGGATGGGATGGGATGGGATGGGATGGGATGGGATGGGATGGGATGGGATGGGATGGGATAGGGTGGGATGGGATAGGGTGGGATAGTATTTCCCTCTCTGAGCAGCAGGAGGATGCTTCCACCGCGGCGCTGGAAGGAGCCGCCGGCGGGGCCGGGGGAGGACGGCGCTTCCATTCGGGCAGAGCGGGACGGCGCAGCGCTGGGACATCGACCTCCCCGACTGGCGGGGAACGGCCCGAACCCGACCCACCGCACCTCGCTCTGCTTTACCTCCGCCTCTCCGGGCGATCTCCCCGCCGGGCAGCCCGGACCACGAGTCCCGGCGGCAAGCGCGGCACCGTGCGCGCTCCCGGCTCAGCGCCCCCTGGCGGCAGCGGCAGCGGCACCGCCCACCCCAGGGAACGCCCCGAACCGGGACGCGCATCAGCGGGGCCGGGGGCTGCGGTGCCTTCCCCCGCGAGAAGCGGAGCAACCGCGCCAGCGCCGCTCTTTTAGTAGCCGAGGGGATTTTCGGTGCACAGTCCACGGCATTCATGGGGCTACGCTGATTCACAGTTGCTTGTGTGGCTAAACCAGCCTTTGGAGCAATGGTTTTCACAGAATAACAAGGTTGGAAGAGACCCACCGGATCATCGAGTTCAACCATTCCTATCAAACACTAAACCATGCCCCTTAGCACCTCATCCACCCGTGCCTTAAACACCTCCAGGGAAGGTGAATCAACCACCTCCCTGGGCAGCCTGTTCCAGTGCCTCATGACCCTTTCTGTGAAAATTTTTTCCTAGTATTCAGCTAAACTTCCCCTGGTGGACCTTGAGGCCATTCCCTCTCGTCCTGTCTCCTGTCACTTGGGAGAAGAGGCCAGCACCCTCCTCTCCACAACCTCCTTTCACGTAGTTATAGAGAGCAATGAGGTCTCCTCTCAGCCTCCTCTTCTCCAGGCTAAACACCCCCAGCTCTCTCAGTCGCTCCTCATAAGGCCTGTTCTCCAGCTCCTTCACCAGCTTTGTTGCTCTTCTCTGGACTCGCTCCAGAGCCTCAACATCCTTCTTGTGGTGAGGGGCCCAGAACTGAACACAGTACTCAAGGTGCGGTCTCACCAGTGCTGAGTACAGGGGGAGAATAACCTCCCTGGGCCTGCTGGTCACGCCGTTTCTGACAGAAGCCAAGATGCCATTGGCCTTCTTGGCCACTCAGGCACACTGCTGGCTCATGTTCAGTCGGCTGTCAACAAACACCCCCAGGTCTTTTGATTGTCTAGGTAGCAAAAAGAAAAACAAATCCATCCCTAAGTCCCCACATTCTTCTATCTGGGTGTATATATGCACCTTACAAAGTCTCTTTCGTGCCAACAAAGACTTCGGGGTTATACACCTTCCTGTCTGACCTGTCTTTCCCACTGACAATACAAGGGGAAAATGGAGGGGAGAGGGAAGAAAGATGCTAACAGCAGAGACACATTTCAGTGCCAGTCAAGTCAGAATAAAATTGCTATATGCCCAGGTCTTTACTCTTAAGTGGAAAAATTTCAAATTCATCGTATATACTGACTGAAATCTGATTTCACCAAGACTGGGTTAACAGAAATCAAATACCCCTCTTTTCAAGCAGCAGAAATGCATGAGAAACCATAATGCCAATCAAAGATGCAAGACAAAGAACAGTGTGAAGCTGAAGACATTCTTTTGAGAACAAGAACTGCATGGCAAGCATTGACAAATGTCCCTGGGGACTGGTCAGTCTCTCCTCTGGAGGAATTCTATCTTACAAGGCACAGGAAAGAAGGCTGCCCACTTCACAAGTTCATGGAAGGCTGGAGCAAATCAACAAAATTTGTTCCAGACTGGCATTACCTCCTTTCCTGCTGTGAAAGACAGAGTAAGGTGGCCTCTTTTTTTCCCTGCTAGGCACCATATCATCACAGAAGGGCCCAACTTGTGTCTGTCTGCTAACGGGAGACAGAGTGTGGCAGCAACTCCCATGTTGCACAGGCAAAGCGTAACATTGAACGGACTGCGGGAAAGGCTGAATGTTTGGCCTCTTAGGTAAGCGCTTGACTTAGGAACTAAGTTGCTAAACCAGAGAAGAACCGTTGAATGGGTAATGAAGAAAACTTGAATGGGTAATGAAGAAGCTGCCAGCAGTTTGTGACTGGGGGTAGATTGAGTACCTTACAGGGAAGCACTACATTGTGACTGTTTAATTGTTCTTTCAAAACATGTGCAAATAATGATAGTGGAAGCAACCTTGTACCTGTTGCAAACACAGCAAGCACAGCCTGAGAAGTGACCCTTTTCCAAACAACTTTTCAGTTTTAGTGTGGTAGCCATTAGGTGTTTCTCACAGAGCTATCTGAGCAAATAGCAGTAGAAATAACCTTCTTTCTGATAACAGAATGAACAGGTATAAGTCATCGGTAGAACTGCTTGTTATCTAATTACCACTTCCCTACTTTCAGGCAGTGAGTCAGTTGTTTCTTTTTCCTGAGCTGCAGACTGGTTTGACATTGACTGTACTATATCCCATATCCCTATGCAGGAAATTGAAGACAGCGAAATAAGCACACAGAGAGTTTGTGGGATTAAACACCTAATAAGGAATAGGTAAAACAGTGAAAATGTCACACTCAAAATTTCTTAAAGCGTTTGGAAACACTTAAACATGATATCATAACAATGCTAGATCAAAACCCAGCAACACAGTACAACAATTATAAGATAAATTCCCTATTAAAAAAAACCAAACTGAACAACCTACACAAGCTATAGTCTTCCCATTGTCCCCATATCCCTGAAAGCTTGAAGTCTGCATCCCTTTAAATGCTTCATAGAAAGATGTTTTAAAGATGCAGTAGGTAAAGTTGACATGATCCATTTTGTTATATACACAGTCAAACAAGAATAGACAGTGTCATTGAGGACAGCATTCTCTCTTCTGTGATTCATAATCACTAAAACATACCAAGAGCTTGCCAGCTTTGCTTAGAAAAAAATATTTTTATTGACAGACTAGAGCCAGGAAAGGCAAACTACTGACACGATTCTTTTTCTGAATTTCAATCCATGACCTCTTTCTTCTTTTCTAACCATCGCAGATTGCTAGTGGTGTTGGTGTACTCCGGCAATAGGAGGAGGTGAAAGGGACAAAGTGCTTAAAAGCATGTCAAGGAGAGCTGATTTTATGAACAGGATGATGCCTGCACCTCACTTCTCTGTAGTCATGTTGTACATCATTACCACAGCCACTTTCACCAGCATGCTTAATGGAAGTTGCTCCTTTGCTGCTGGGAGAGAAGCCAGGGACCAGGGCTGTGAACCCAATCAGCCAATTTACTTCAGCAGAATTTAACCAAGGATCGATTCAGTCATGTATGCCCCATTATTCTTAGCATATACAGCAAAGATGCTGAAGTCAAAGGCCTTTCCTCTTCCCACCACACAAAAAACGCAGCTCAAGAAAAAAAAAAAGTGAGCATGTCTTCAATGTAATTGTCAGTACAAGTGAACTGAAATGCAATTTAATTCAGCATCAAATGGTTGAAGACTACTGTGTAACTTCCATTGCTGGGAATCCAGAATGGAGAAGGACACAGATGGGGCTGATCACAGTGGTACAAACAATTTAAATTAGCAGGAATAACCTGTTGTGATGTTGCTCTCTTTGGATGCTCTGAAAGAACCAAGACATTGCAAATGGAACTTAGAAGGATTATTTTCCTATGTCTCTTTTTCTGACTTTTTTGCTTTGTTCTGGGGTCTTGTGCCTGATATGACCAAATTCATGCTGCCTACTGGCAGATTACAAAGTTTGTGTACATCTTTCTGCCTAACCTGACTTTAATCTGTGCAGGGGTTTCTGGAACATGCCATCTTTGAGATCTATATCCCTTAATCAATTTTATGAAATGGACTAGCAAAATCAAAATTTATCTGAGGACACTGGGAAGACCAGAAAAATATGTATATCCAAGATGTTATCATAAACTGTGTTTTTTTGGGAAAGCAGGATAAAATTAGGGCCTGCCTCATGCTCTTTACTTTTTCAAGTGGCCAGCTTATGGTTTTGATTTGAGTCCATGAGAAATTACTGTGGTTTTGTCAAAGCCAATTTAAACATTGAAATAATTTTTACTCCATTCTGCATTGAACTTCCTGATTTAGTTTTATGTCAAGGCCCTGAATCAGCTTAAGTCAAGCCGAAGGAGGCTTTTGCTAAATATTGGCTAGCAGAATCATCTGGGGCATGTAAGAAGCTACTGTTAGCAGCAGTTTATTTCTTCCCATTTGGTGATGATTAACACCTGAAAAGCTGAGTCCATTTTGCTAAATTTTTTTGTTCATCCACCATCAATGGTAGTTCAGACCAGTAGATTTTGCACTGAGCGGGTTATAGCAGGCTCTCTAGTCGGGGGCTGTAGGCATGTGAAGCTTTGGAATAGTGACATTAAAAAACAACAGCTTAAAAATGTAACAAACAACTCAATTTGGTTTTGAAGTGAGCATGTCTTTTTGTTTATCAACACCCGATTCTCTGAATATTAGCACTGGCCTTACTACTGACTATAAGTTACAGAGCTTTACTGAAACCACAGGCTTATGCTATACTGCACCCTCTGAGCATATAGCTAATGATATGTAACTAAGATGCTACCAGAGGCATTGTTTTTGAAAGTTCTGTTACAAGTTAAAAAAAAAAAATTAATAAAGTAATTTTTCTCCTGTGTGTTAAAACTAATACCCTGGGGTACAATGAGGACCTTGTGGTGTGAGGAAGAAAGGAGGAGAGATTATGGTTTGTTACCATAATAGAATATGCCTACCCTTTTACAATTTTCAGCTCACTGACTTGGATGTGTTTATGCAGCAGAATATCTTGAAATAAGGGAGAAAACACTATACAACTTTCATATCCATAGAGGAGATTTTCCTCTACAGTCACCTTTGGAAGACTTTTCCTCTGTTTTAATCAGCAGCATGACTTGTGTCCCTTGTGCCATCTGCAGAAAGATGATATAGCAAAAAAATTAAAAAGAGACAAAGGAAAAAAAATCACACCCACAGAACCAATGAACTTCTGAATGATTAAAGCCATAACACATGAAAAATTAAATATACTTTGTTATAGCATTATATCTCCCTGCACTCTTTTCAGCTGGTACCCATAGGGTACTTCATGTCAGTATCCATTGTGAGTAGGTCAGGATTCTTAACAGGTCTTCACTGTTCACAGAACAGCCATGCTTTACAGAGTACCAAGCATGAAATTCTAACTTAACTACAAATTACTGCACTGTAAAGGACTGCTGCCAAAAAGACAAATTCAACACAGTAATTCTCTTTCACATCGTACTGTCCCTTTGAAATTCCTGTGCACGGTACGGATCTGTCATAGTTGCTTCTCAAATAGTTGTGGCAACATAAAGAGTATTCACTAACCTAGATAAGGCCACAACAGGCAGTAGGTTGACATGCAAGGGCTTGGACTGCAAACAGGTGTGGCTGCACTGCTGTGATCTTTGCCCCTGTGCTGAAGGCGAGCTCAATTCTGGTGTTGCTGAGGGAGAATCTAACGTGCAGCAAGGACAGAACTGCTCTCTCAGGAGTGGGCAGCACCAGTATACAGGTTGCAACTGCTGCAGCAAACAAATGCATCTTTTCTACGTATTCATTTCTAACTTTATTTCTACTCCATAGCCATTTGTTTCACATGACCAGAACAACTCCTACCTGAAAGTGTGGCCTCTGCTCTGCTCCTCTAACCTCCCTGCCATCAATATGTGCAACTGTGATTAAAAATAGAGAGACACTGGTTCTTTCCCATAAAATGGGAACTCTGTTACTCTATTGGGTTTTTTGTTTGCTTGTTTGTTTTTTAAATATAATGAACATACTTTGAATTTGTTGGCATTTAGCAGAAATAGTACTGTAGTAAATCTCTCTGTTATATTTAGGAACTGTGCCATCAGGCCTGATTTTTCAGTTATTCCAAAGGACTTGACCTTCAAAATCTGCCATAGATAAACCTGCTAAGGGAATTTACTTTGGCTGGTGGGATTTCAAATAGTGTCTTTGTTATCATGAATGGACATCAAATCAGCTTTTTCATCAACTATCTTATTTTCAACATTTTTTCTGCCTTTCTGTAGTCTGGAGATATGGAGACATTCTACAGAGAAGAAGGCCTTGATTCTGTGGGACTTATTGATATCGAGCAATTCTAACAAGGCCTTGAAACAGAACTGAAAGAAAAATAAAGGCCAGTTTGGTGGGAAGAAAAGACAGTCTTCAGATAAACAAAGGCCAGCTGTAAGGAATACAAGAGCTAGTTCAGTGGGAACAAGTACCAGCTGAAAATGAAACAAAAGAAGAGAAATATCAACATAGTTAATTTTAGCGTAACTTGGTTTTTTAGCATGCACAGTAGTTTAGCCAATAATATGTTAGTAATAGCTTTATGGACAGCTACCTTTAGCCAATAATACACTGTAGATACCCTCGTGGACTCCCAGTTATGTAACCAAAAAGAGTATAAAAAGAAACAGCTAAGCTCAATAAAGTGTCTTCGATCCATCAGATTGACGTCTGTGCTTTTAATCCCCTCATGGAGATGTTGCAGCATATGCACCAGCAATAGCAGTGAATATAATGATATAAAAAACACAGTGGCTGAGAGAGCACAAGACAGCAAGGTCCTGCATAACGTCTCCTACTTGCAACCAGGTGTCGCCACTCCTAGACTGTCTGAGAAGCAGGACACAAGAAGGAAAGATACAAAAACATTAGATAGCCCCACAAGGGCTTCATTAGGGCTGGAATTCTTTTTTTATTAATGTTATCCAGAGATTATGATTATCCTATTAAAAATTTATTTTCTGGTTCAGTGATTTAGAAAGACAGATATTTCCACTGCTGATTGTCCTGATTGTTATAGTTGCCCATAGAAAAATTAATTTCCAGCACTGAAGGGCATCAACAAGAACATTTGGTGACCTCATTGTGCTGCCAGAAGCCTGAATGTGTTTTGGTGCATATCTGTCCTTGGTTCCCTGCTTTTACTCTAGCCCTGTCATAACTACCTCAAGACCATGGTGTCTGGGCTGGAAATCTGATAAAAAGGGACAAGAAAATAACCCATATTTAATGGAGGTCTGATACTGTTGATGATCTGTTGATTGTTGTTGGTGCTCAGACATAATTATTGCTGTCAAAACCCATGGCATTGTTTTGCAGAAGGAGACCTGTTTGGTTTGGACAGCAGCTGGACACGGGTAGAATATATTTGCTGATAATTTCAGTAGTGAAAAACTGCTGAGGTCAAAAGACCTGCACAAATTATCTTGTTTCTCTCTGCTACCTATCTGTTTCTGCTCACCTGTGGGGTACTCTGACAGGTTTCTGCAGCTAACAGCTGATCAGGAGAGGCAGGGGCTTGTGTATTTCTATAGTAATGCCATCTCTTTGGTGTTTGCTAAGTGGTGTGAGTGATGATAAAACTAAGGAGGAAACACAATACCTACAGGGAAAAGGCAGCATATGACCGGATTATTAGCCTTATTTGTGCTTCAGAAAACTTATCTAGAACTCTCCAATGAAAACTATAACCCCTCTTTTGGCATTAGGTAATGTCCTCAAGATTTTATCTTGAACTACAAAGAGAAAAGTTTTGCCTAATCTTAGCAGCATAAACCAAGAATGCCTTCCACTTCTAGCAACTAAGAGACTATATATTTATATGAAGGTGACCAAGAGTGGAACTCAGTGGCCTTTGTCCCTTTAAGATTAGAGTATTGTTTGCCATTCCTACCTAGCAAAAAGTAAATAGCAAAATCCAGTTACTGTTTCCCCTAACTCAAATACTGCTGAAGGCTTCTCTCACACAATGGTTGTATTCAAGCTGCTCTCTGAACAGCTCTTATAATTGTGATATCTCTTTAGGATTTATTTGCCAAAAATGTGTGGATCAGTAAGTCCTATAATCTTACTCCATTTTGACAAAGCAGAACTTTCCCCCCCCCAATTTTTTTTTTCCACACAGAATCACAGAATAACCAGGTTGGAAGAGACCCACCGGATCGTAGAGTCCAACCATTCCCACCAATCCCTAAACCATGCCCCTAAGTACCTCATCCATCCTCACCTTAAACACCTCCAGGGACGGTGACTCAACCACCTCCCTGGGCACATGGGTCCAATGCCTAATGACCCTTTCCATGAAGAATTTTTTCCTTATCTCAAGACTAAATCTCCCCTGGCGGAGCTTGAGGCCATTCCCTCTCATCCTGTCCCCTGTCACTTGGGAGAAGAGGCCAGCTCCCTCCTCTCCACAACCTCCCTTCAGGTAGTTGTAGAGAGTAATAAGGTCTCCCCTCAGTCTCCTTTTCTCCAGGATAAACACCCCCAGCTCTCTCAGTCGCTCCTCATAAGGCCTGTTCTCCAGCCCCTTCAACAGCTTTGTTGCTCTTCTCTGGACTCGCTCCAGAGCCACAACATCCTTCTTGTGGTGAGGGGCCCAGAACTGAACACAGTACTCGAGGTGCGGTATCACCAGTGCCGAGTACAGAGGGAGAATAACCTCCCTGGGCCTGCTGGTCACGCCGTTTCTGATACAAGCCAGGATGCCATTGGCCTTTTTGGCCACCTGGGCCACTGCTGGCTCATGGTCAGTCAGTTGTCAACCAGCACCCCCAGGTCCTTCTCCTCCTGGCAGCTTTCCAGCCAGGCTTCTCCTAGTCTGTACCTCTGCTTATTGTTGTTGTGCCCCAAGTGCAGGACCCGGCATTTGGCCTTGTTAAACCTCATGCCATTGGTCTCAGCCCAGCAGTCCAGCCTGTTCAGGTCCCTTTGCAGAGCCTCCTGACCCTCCAGCAGATCGACACTTCCACCCAGCTTGGTGTCATCTGCAAACTTGCTAAGGGAGGACTCGATGCCTTCATCCACATCGTTGATAAAGACATTAAACAGGGCTGGACCCAGCACTGAGCCCTGGGGAACCCCACTTGTCACTGGCCTCCAGCTGGATTTAACTCCATTTACCACCACCCTCTGGGCCCGGTCATTCAACCAGTTTTTCACCCAGGAGAGTGTGCACCCGTCCAGGCCAGAGGCTGACAGTTTCCGAAGCAGAATGCTATGAGAAATTGTATCAAAGGCCAAAACCTTGCTTCTTCCCCCTTGTAAATAAAAAGAGTGTTTTCCTAGAACTAGTGGCAAAACTATGCCTCCTCCTGGGATTGCTATGACTTTAATATGAAATGAAGGCATTCTGTCAGGTTGACAAAACACACACTGATTCAGTTTCTGGCTTCCTTAAGAGCTCTTTGGTTGAGAAGTTGGTTTTCAGCTACTAAAATCACATTGCAGAAAAGGCAAGGCCAAAACTGGCTTTCTCCTTCTCTGAAGGATAGAACTGTGATCTCTCCAGCAGGTAAAAACCATTACAGCCTTTAGAGTACCAGGCAGAATGGGCTGGATGCTGGTTAACCTGAGGACATAAGCTGAACTAATGACCTGTGTGTAGAGCAGATCATCAAAGGACCATATATGAAGTCCTGTAACTGCTCTCTTTGCCCAAGTTCCCAACCACCACATTATTTGATAGAGAAGTTATACCTCTTTTTGAACACACCCTGATTTCTCCATGCATCCTGATTTAGCCTGGTCTGCATTATGGGCAAATAACCTTAGGAAAAGAAATAAAAAAGAATGGAAATTGAATTTCACTAGTCTTTAAATATTTCAGCTACCTTTTGAAAAGAAACTCACCAAAAACCAATGTCTGCCAAGCTTTGTCACTCAACACTTGACAACATATTCAGTGTACAGAAAAGTTCGTGATATCTCTTGGATGATGTGTGTTTTAAATGATGTATGAGAACAGTTTGAGTAAAAATAAAAATTTTAAAAAACCCTCTACACTCAATGATAAATGTTTTTGCTTGACACTTAATCTTACCTGTTGAGTGCTGACACAGCACTTCAGCACATTTCAGAAAGATGTATATGCAACTGGAAAAGCAGTGGATTAATATTATTT
This sequence comes from Clamator glandarius, assembly GCA_033459285.1. NCBI lineage: Eukaryota > Metazoa > Chordata > Aves > Cuculiformes > Cuculidae > Clamator > Clamator glandarius. The sequence goes on from JAUNZM010000774.1 coordinate 254,686, forward strand.
CAGATTCAGGCTGGCCTATTCCCTGTCTAGCCCTAATCTCTCCTTCTATTTAATGACACCATTTGGACACCAAAGCTAATATGGAACCTAGCAGCCCACTTATTAAGTGGGACTTCATGAAAGGAGAGCCCTACACTGCTGCTCAGGCAGCTGCACTGTCTGTCTGAAAGTCTCCAGGGAAAATTCAAAGCTTCCAGGGCTCTAATTGTTTTGGATCTGGGTTATTTTATCCGCAGCAGAGGCACTCAACTTTGAGAAGCCTTGATATAAAAGAGAAGTGGATGGCAAGGACACTTGGATATTCAGGTCTATTTGTCCCCAGATTCAACTCCCAGATGTGTTATTAAAGCCTATTTTCCAGTTTGACAGCTGGGAGAAGGAAGGTTAGGAGGACATCTCTGCAGCATATAATTAGTTCAGGCACTGAGTGCAGTAGAATATCTAGATGATGAAATTCTGTTATTTTGAACATTAATAACAATTAGGAAGACTATTCAAGCTTTGGAAGGACTTCTGTTGTGGTTGTGCCTTGTAAAACATAAATACAATATACTAATGGAAGTTATTCTCTGAGAACTCAACACACAGAGAACAATTTATAGTGTAAATTTTAATTCAGACTACTGTGACTACACAGACCACAGAGCATGCTATCATGTGTTTCCCTTTAAAAAAAACATTACTATATGCTTAATGCACTCTCTTCTCTAAAGATAACACTACCATCTTGCATGCAAGGAGAGCTGCCTTACAGGCCAGAGCAAAAATGAAGTGCTGGTTAGTGAAGGAGATGCACTTACTTGAACAGCAGGCACCAAGGTGAATGGGCTGATTGTCCCCAAGAAGGTCTCAGACCCATGTGTACTGCAGTAGAGCAGAAAGTATTAGAGTGCTTTCTTTACCTGTCACCTGATTCTCTCGTTCACCCTGAAGGCTGCAGTCTCAGTGCATTTCATCTTTCTGCAGGGATGTGTTAGCTAATCTTACATGCACTAGCTAGCCCTGCAGAGCAATATTTTTCTATCTGTTCTCTCTTTCAAGGAGTGGATCTATTGGAAGAAAACAATAAATCACTTACAGCAGTATCACTTGGGTCCTACAAGCTTTGCCAAGTTATTCTTACCACAGCAATTGAAGGAAGGGCAAGGGCCCAGCACTGGCTTCAGAAGCACACAAGATACTCCATCATAAACTAAAGGAATCAGGTAAATACAGCTCATAACCACAATTAAACCACAAGGCTTACATGTTCCAAGGTGACTGTCTCCTTCAAACAACAAGGACTCACTCGATAAAGGAGGTAATATTTATAATCTAAACTCTCATCTCAAATCATGACTTCCTTTTTTTAAATTATGTTACTTGCTTTAATAATAGTCCTATCTCCCAGAGAACTAAGTTCATGACCACAGCTAAAATATGACGTATTTATTCATTACAGAGCAGATAGCAGCACACCTCTTAATATCTTCAAGAGGTGAAAATGTGGGCTAGTCCACCACAAGATAAGACTGTGCATTACAGCTGGTGAAAAGGACTAATGGAAGGGAGCAAGGAATGCATTTCAAAATACAAAACTAGTTTAGACATCCCTGTGGATTATCGGCAGTGGTTTAATTTGCCTAGAAAATAGAATTCTCTAAGGAAAACCAGAGGGATTTGAACAAATGAAATAAAATGTTCATAAGTGGGCCTGCTTGCATGCAAAAACCTTCTTGGTGTAATTCCAGCAGGATTCCACAGACCCAAGTGCAAAGCCCTGTCCAGACACTTAATTCGGTTTCAGGGTGACTAAATCACCAGTGTTTATGTAAATGCATTCCCAGACTGCATAAACTAATCACTGGTTATCCAGATGGCCAAGCAACCTTTTACATCAGTCTAATGGGAAAGCTTCAAATCATGCTGAACATGGAAGAAAAGTTAAGAACAAAACTCAAGCTGCAGTTCCTGGTGTTTGAGAAAGCTCCATCCACACTACTATACCCTTGCTGACCCTGTAGTATATGACCAATAACACAGAGAATGTGGTAATGCTTTAATTCCTTCCTCCCATCCAGAGGCACATGACACAAAAAAGATGGTCCTCTCTGGTACTGGAAAACCCCAGTGCCAGAGACTTTAGAAAAAAGATTTGAAACCAAAGAGAAAAAAACCTGGTGTCATCTCCTTATGTATACATTCCGTATGCATTTTTAATCACATATACTTGTATTGCCACTTTTTTACTAAACTGATGCAGAATGTTCCCGCTCCTGTCATTGTAGATTACACACTCACAGATTTAGTTCTTTTTCTTCCTCTCAACTACAAGCCTTCCCTCTACCCCAAACTGAGCATTTTTCAAACATTAAATACTACAAATATCCTGATTCTGAAGCCTGTCCGCAAGTCAACAAAGTCTGCACTGCTTAACCATATACACATGCTTTCAAGCAGTACAAGAACCATATGGGTCTTGCTTTTGTTGGAAAAAAATATCAATGCTGTTTTTAATGATGGCTTTATTTTCCTTCAACTCTTGGTGAGATCTGATGAGCAAAATAGTCAGCATTCCGTAATTTCTGCCCACAAGCAAGTGTGAAATGGCTCCAAGATGAATTGCTTCTCTTTACTACAGGGGTTTGCTTATGAGAGGCCAAATGTCTGAAAACTGGAGATGCTGCAGCAAATAAAGCCCTTAGAGAGAAACCCTGTAAAGGTATGTGGGAAAGAAAGCAAATCAGGTTGCACTGGAAATGCAAGAACCTACAGCAATGAACATAGTAATTAGTTCCTTTCTGTAGAGAGTTTAAAAAAATTGTGAAAAACTTAAACATGTTAAATTTTTCCATAGCTGATATCAATAGATGTTTTTTAATCTACTTCAATAGCCTCTAATCAAGCCATTTGTCTTTACAAAAATTTAAAAATTCTTCTCATATTAAAGCATGTACAGAAATATTTGGAGGCATGTTTCTGCCTGTCTTTTTATTGTTTTGTTTTTGATGCATGCTGCATCAGTTTGCTACTAAAAAAATTGTTACTAAAAAAATTGTTACTGAGGTGGGAAGAAAGGAGGGAGGAATCAGAGAAATGAATTTCAATAATCTTCTAAACAAGAAAGTAAAATATAGTAATCCAAATGGGATGTGTGGAAAAAAACTAAAGGCACATACAGACCATCATTCTAATATCTATTTGGTATCTGCCCCCCAGATTTTTTTTTAATGCTGAAAATTCAAGTGCATTTATGATAAAACCAGATCATTCTTCTAATCAGAGATAAAGCTCTCAAAACAGATTAATTGCTGCCCCATTCCATGCTACCTTTGAACATAAAGGCCTGTTGGTATTCCTTTCTTCTCCTTTGGAGCTTCCCGGATAGTTTATCCATTCCTTTTCCCCTTTTTCTTTTCCCATTTTCTCCTTCTGGTTATCCTTCCTCCCATTTAGTTTCACTTCCTCCCATTTAGTACTCCAGTGAACAGTCAATGCATGGTATGGAATTAAAACTTGTATGAAATGAAACTGCTGAAACATGTATGGTGTGAACATCATTTCCTCACCACTTACTATTTTTCTTCATGAAAACACTTCCACAGCATTTCATCAAATGATAATACAATTTAACAAAACAGCAGACTTGCATTTGAGTAACCACCCGGCCACTAAAGCTGTACTGTGAATGCATCCACTGTTTTTCATCTCAGTGCTGTGGCTGTCACACTCTGCTTTGACATCCTTATCCTCCCTTTGCACCTCCTAACCACTGGGCTCTCCAGCACACAGCTGATAGTCCACTGCTGTTCTGCCCCACCTCACCAGCATCCTTTCGTTCTTTGTCCTCCCCTTACAAAAAACACATTGGCTCAGTTTCCCTGACCTCTATGAACAGATTTTTTTTTTTTTTTTACCTTCCCACTTGGGAAGAATTTCATGCCTAACCACTTTAAATCCTACTCCTTCCACCCAAATACTTTGTTGCATTGGACTAGATGCTGCCCTTTCAGCACAGCTGTAACCACGCAGTTTGCTTTTGCTGTGTCATTGTGCTGCTCTTCCCAGCTCCTTCCTCAAAATGTTCTCTGAATTGTCTTTGCAAACAGAGAGCATTTGAAATCCTCGATTGGCTTGGTCACAGGCTCCACTGACAGCAGCAAAGCTGTTTCCAGCAGCTGCCTGCAGATAGACAGGAGGTCTCTGTGCAGTGAGCAGGGCAGAGAATGGCTTTGTGACCTCTGCCACCCAAGTTATCTAAAAGCCTTCTTTTCACAGCCTGCAAAATAGATCTTTCATTGCACAGCAGAATAACACTGGTTTGTGTGTCAGGAAAGAAGTAGCCCTGTTTGGGTTTAAAAGCAAAAATATTTTCAGTCTATGCACAATCAGGGTCTTTGGAGTTCAGACAAATGTCCTCAAGTGAAAAACACTTAATTCTCCCCTGTTTAAACTGCAGCAAGGCCATGGGGAGATCGTCTCCTTCATAGGAATCCTTTTCTCCCCCCACTGGGCTTTAAAGCCCAAAGGCAGAATTCAAATAACAGGGGTTTATGAGATGCAATCTGGGTACCCATCCTCTTCCTTGAGCAAACCACCTTCGAGCTGGGGCTCAGAGCATTGAACTGTTGCCTAGGATTCCTTCTTCAGTCTTCTGCAAAATAACTTAATCTTTCTTCCTTTGTGCCAAACTCTACTTAGGTTTCTTAAGCTCATTTGAGAGTCTTGCCTGGAACCTAGAGCATGTGTGGGAAGCCCAGCTAACAGCTGAGACCACCAGCATCACCTGCCTCATCACGCAGCTGGAGACCAGCCTGTAGCTTTCAGAAATGGGGCTGCAGCTCTGTTTCAATACTGTTGCCATCAGGATTCTCTTCAGTTGTGTCATGTGGCTTCAGCATCATTCTCGCAGGTCTTGGCTGCATCAGGGTAGCCTCAAAATTGCTGCAACTTCCAAATATTATCCTTTGTAGAAGAGTTGTGCTTAACCCAGCACACTCACCTTTTGATATCTACTCCAATGCATTTTTTTTGTAATATGTGTTATAACTAAGCACCAAATATTGACAAAAATAATGGTGCTAAAAAATTAAAGCTTTTAGCAAAATGAGAGGCACCTCAGCTGTGATTTGCACTCTCAAATAAAATTGCCAGTAGAGTAAGCAAAGCAAAGCCACATAAAATGCTGAAACATTTAGTGCAGCTTCCACCAAGACAACCATCCACACCATCACAGCACAGTTTTTTATGCGTACACACTCATGATTAACAAAACATCATAATTAAAAACTGGATATACTTTGACACTAATGTGTAAAGTTATACTTATAGATTTGGCTACTTCTTTTCTGTAATAAACATATATACAAGCTGGCACTCCTCTGGGACTAATTAAAGACATCACATTGTGACCACATCCATAAGATCAGTCAGAGACATTTCTTTTCACATGTGGCACAGTGGTAGGTTTGTTCACAAATAGATAAATAAATCTATTGAAATATGGGAAGATGGGAATGAAAATTAGGTGATTAATTTGAAAAGAGACATTTTTAAAGTTAATGGAATCTTTAGCAATGATTTTGTTTATGCTATTTTTTTCTTAAATAAATTACCACAAAGGTGACTGGAATGCTTTATTACAGTTTTGTCACCTCTTCATAGCTTTACATTTTGGATTTAAATTTTGCCTGACTGACATAGCTGTAAATACAACTCAGCCAGATGCTAGTGTCCTGTAGGTTGTAACTATCCTAAAAAGCATTCAGAAATATAGCTGCCTTTTTGTGGAGAGCTTGTGAGACAGTGAAAAGGCTTAAGTACAATTACAGTTTACAGAGCCACCATGGCAATTAGTAGCTGACATCAAATAACGACTTTATTTGATGGAGTCACAGGAATTCAAACATCTGTGAGTGCACTGCAGTCAAGACATTCTAGCATCATAGATCCCTGAACCATCATCACAAGGTTGTTTCATGAGGTGTTGTGCAGCAATGTTACGCCTCTGTATGCTGTAAGAAGCTTTATTAGCACCTCTTGTTTCCCCATCCTGGAGGTCCTTGCACCAAAAGGTCCATCGTGGTTTCATTCAGTTGGCTTCCTGCTCACAACACGCTTGGTCCTGGCATTCCACTGGACTTCAAACCTATAATTTTCATAGTCAAGCTTAATACTCTGCAGTGTTATGTGATCAACAAGCTGGTATATCTGAATGCCTAGATCAGTAAAAATTTTGCTGTCCTACCCAATTCCTTCTAGCATTGTCATGAATCAACAAATATGTCAATGAATTCGCATCAGCCACCTCTTGAGTCTACAGTCTGAAGGGGAAATGTCAGACCTTGGCAGTAACAATGCTAAAAGCAGACTGAACACAAAATGTTCCTCAGCCTATTAATGCCCAGTTCTCTGCCAAAACCCAGTATGAATTTAATTAGTCATTACTTATTGTCCAGGTCCTTTGTACTGTGTGTGGTTTGTCTGTGCAACTGCCCTTGGCTACTAAAAAAAGCCCCAAATGCCAGATGGTCCTTCCTGCAGAATCTAGGTTATTAGAAATTATTTCCAAATCCTGCTGTCACAGAGACAGGCCAGGGAAGAGTAAAAGGAGACAAAGTGATGCAGGAGTAATCTCCAGTGAATAAACAGCCTGAGATATACAGAAATCTCAGCTAGGACAAACTGCTTTGCATTCCTATGAATAAATGCATAATTCTGAAACTGCACTTTCATCAATCAGTTACATTACCAAACACTTTGCCAGAAATATCAAATTATTGCATGCTTTGGCTGCAGTACTAATTTTCAGTATTCCCTGACCTGTAATTTCTTATGTTGCTGCTTTTACTGACAACAAAATCCTCGCAACTGGTAGTCGTATTTAACTGAAGCTGGAAAAGACACTCTGTTGTACTACAATAAGGCACTTTTCTAAATGGAAAAGAAGCTGGTATTGAACTTCATAAAGTAGGGTTCTTTTTGATTGTTGCATATTTTCAAGCTTTTTCACTTATTTTTATATAGAGGTTAGGTGTGAAGCTTCAGATGTTTGCCTTTGAGATACCACTGCTTCATGGCATCAAGCTCTTACTGTGATACTCAACCAGAAATACCTTAAGTGATTTTCCCTAATTACCCTTGCTTATATGTCAATATTCCTCTCTCTTAAAATTCCTTGCTACAGACAGATGTTTCTACAAGAAGTCCTGATCAGCCCTCATTGATTTTATCATGTGTACTAGACCCTATAGATACCATGTTCCCGATACCTAAACTTTTCTGCCTGGGATTTGTATATAAGGGCAACTACAGTTGTGCTCTCACAATTTATTCAGCCCCTGTTTTTATCTGTGCCACTGGTGGTATGCAGAACTGACTGAATAAAGTCATGAGGAACATTGATGGAAGCTGATGATATTCTGAACAGGACTCCTTGCTCTCCAGAGTCACTGCCCATCTCAGCTATTCTCTGGTTCTAAATAACAGCGACTGCAGCCTGCCTGCTGGACCATAGCACCACAGCACAGCGCAGGCCAGTTGGAACATTGTTCCATCTCCAGATCAAGCTCCTGCCCAGCGCAGGCTCAGCCATGGGGTCAGATTAGGTTGCTCAGAGCTTTATCCTGCGTTGGCTGCAAACTGTCCAAGGATGGGGACACCACCTCCCTTGGCCCCTGCCCTACCCAGCTGTCCTCGCAGGGAAAGAACTTTCTCCTATCTCCAACCTCTCTGGCCCTGCCAGCACATTGTCCTCCAGGGCCTTATGCCTTCATCTATCCCTGGTCTCACTAACACAGCTGCCAAGGCTCTGCCTACCTAGGGCAGGGCTGCCCTTTGCTGCTGCCCCATGCGCACAGGTATCTGTTCTTTCTTCCCTCCTTCCCTCAGAGTTTGAGTCTGTCTGGACAGCTCTCCTGCCCTTGGCCACATCAACTGTCCCCTTAGGTCTGACATCTCCTGCAAACCTGACAGGGTGCACTTGGTCACCTTCCATGTCATGGACAGAGATTTTAAACAGGACAGCTCCCAGGAGATATGCTGTGAAACCTCACAGGGCACCAGATACCAGGCAGACAGGACCAATTGGCCACTGCCTCTGACCCTGACCATCCAACCAGGTTCTTACCCCCCAAGGTGGGGCACACTCAACCAGAGCCTAATGTCCAGCTTGGATATTAGGACATTATAGGAGAGTGCTTGAAGCCTTGCTTAAGTTAACGTAAATGAAACCCCCTGTTCTCTACCTGTCCACAAATTCAGCTGTTTCATCTCAGAAAGCAATGAGGTGGATGGTCAAGTTCCCCATCACTACCTTCTTCCTCATGTGGTGAGACATGTATTCCAAAAGGACACATACCATGATTTTCTGAGGCAGCTGAGTCAACCTGCTCTTCACCACATTGTCTGTCAGCCCTTTTCCAGTTGGCAGGGACCTCCATCCATCTACATGACAACAAACACAGGTACATCTAAAAGCAGGAACAATTACCAGTTGCCATCTTGTACCATTTAAGTAGGAATTTCTCTTTCCTCTGATCTTTTTGCTTTGAAAACTTGACCCATGCTAACCAAAGGTTAAAAGTTCTTGCAGGGTAGCTCTATTACTTTAGTGAGAACTGAAGTCAGGCTTGCTCCATGGTTATTATCAGGATTGTGTTCTTTTTAACGCTTCTGACCTTTGATTTAAGTCCTCTGTGTTTGAAACCTGTGGACATATGTATGAACAACATGGCTTTAAGAAGCAAGATTATCACTTCCTTTAACCAAAGTATCACATGAACAACCTTGCAAATAAGGCCAGGCTGTCATGGACTTTCCTTGGTGCTTTGCCCAAGTAGGACGCATAACAGTAAGCATAGCTCTAGGCCAGGACAGATGACAACACCATAACCACATTCAATTCATGTACAAAAAACTACTCTGCATACTAAGGCACAAGGTTTCTGGCCTTTTACAATTAAACAATTGAGACCTGTGACATAGTTGTATAAGATAGCCTTCATATTTTGGACTACTTTTGTCTTCACATAGCAGAGGCTAAGAAGAGAAAACTTTCTAACACCTTTTACCAGGTGGCAATGGAGTGTAGACATGTTAGCATTATGTAATGGTGCATCATGATTCTATCATCATAGTGGTGGCTCAGGGAAAAGGATGTTATCAAAATACCCATTTTGCTCTGGAATAAACCAGATATCATGATGTATTGATACATAGACTGGGACCATCTTCTGTGGTCCTAATAAGTAGGACATTCCAGTAGATGTCTTTCTGTGCTACCTTTATAGGTAGACAAAGACCAGGAATCAAGATCAGGGAAAAATGTGCTGCTAAAAATGCTCTAAAGCACCATCCCCCTCTCAAATCCAACTGGAAGAAATAAACTTGTCTTATTCTTTTAACTCTAAGGAACTAAAATCCTGAAGAAAGGTATTCACTGACAGCTAGATTTACATGAACTCCTTAAAAAATTCCTGAACTCTCAAACATGGTATTATAACTTTTTAAAGATTAAATTTTTATTTGAACACATCAAAGGCATAGTCATACTGTTCTCAGCTTGAAATGAGTAAGCCCTTAACAGAAATCAAAGAACTAAGTAATGCACAACCTTCTATCAATGACAGCCTGATTCATCAAATTAGCAGAATTTTTAACAAGAAAATGTTTTTTTTTCTTTATTTCAAAGGATAAAGGCAATATTTCTATCAGACACAGAAATTCTATGAAAAAAAATCAGCAGCATTTAGTCAAAAATTGTGCATGAATTTTATTAGACTATAATTTCCTGAGCAAGATACTCAACACAACATGCAGATGCATTTAATAATTTACTTCACTATACATTCTGCACTTGTGACAACTGTGCAACAGAAGTGGCAACTAAGAAAGTTTCCAGCTTTCAGTAATTTCAAAAAGTGACAGCATGTCCAGTAAACAGAGCTTTACTAGGGCCAATGTTTATTTTCTAATGCCTACAAAGCTGAAGTTATTAATTTCAGCAGCACATTTAAAGCTTTTCATGCTTCAACACAACTTCTACGTCAGAAGTTTCAGCAGTGTTAATTACATTTTTTTCCACAACTTTAAACATAAGAGTAAAAACTTAGCACAATCAGGCTCTTTGTAAATAGATCAAATGATTAAAAATGCAGAAAGAAATAATAATAGTAGGAAGACAAACAGAATCTCAGCACAGGAAACTTACATCAGCATAATTCTGCCAAGTTCTTTCATCAAGTGCTGAGGTCACTGCAAGAATCCTACATATGTGTACAGGCTAAAAACAGCTCCACAAAATGTGCTTACTTACTCAACCAGGTAACACTACTGATGTTCATGGACAAAAATTGGTGTGCAGCTGAGGCCCAATTCCATGTCTTACCAAAGCCCTAAATATTTAATTCTAAATCTCTTCTTTCAGCAAATGTAAAGGAATTCTGGATATCTAAATAAAGGACAGTATTCCTTTTAAAAATCTGACTATGTGACATTTCAAGAGAAGTTGTGGATCTAACTTATGTAAACTTTCATGCTTCACTGCATGAAAGATACACTAAAAACCTATCTTGAAAACCCATTTGCCAGGTTATACTAGTAGTGTTAGCTAGTATTTACTGTGTCACAGTGCTTGTTTAGTATTTAAGTACTCTCAGATGTTCTCCAGGCACTCAAAATCAAAGCAAAGTTACCCAATAAATAGGAGCCTTACAGAAGACTTAACGTTTCTAATACCAGGAAGCTCTAGATGCATTGTTTTGGCAATGAGAAAACTCACGTTATATAATTTAAGCAAAAAATCAACAGTGGCTTCTAGAATCACAAGTGCATCCCCTTCACAATGAATATTGAGTTACGAGGTTACATTAAAACATGACACAAATATGTTCCTTTGTTTGTCCAAAAAGAGAAGAAATACAACATGATTTACCATTAATTTTAATGCAGCACATATCAACCATGTGTTAAAACTCAAAACAATGGGTCTGGATTAACCTTGACAATGCACTGCTCTACGTGCTACTGAGAAAGAAAGGTAGAGGCATACAAAGAGAAAAATGTGTTTATTTTCAAGTAAAGCAAAGCAAAACTGGAGATGTGCTAAGACGAGCTAAGAAGACTGGCAAGATTATTGACTTGAATTCACTTAGTAAAGTGCTAATCCCAGCAGTTCATAGCTGTGCTCCTTTCTGAATTAAAGTTTAGTAAATACATTAATGGTAATGTAAAAAAAATATACAGCTTTGTCTTGTAGTTTGGCTATCAGGAAAGGTCTAATACTTTCATCTGAACCGTATTTTAACTGACATTGTGAAAAAAAGCAGCAGTTTAAAGTCAGAAAGACTGGAAACTTCTGCTGAATGTGACAATTCTTCTGTTTTGTGTTTTGAGAAGAGTACAGTTATGGTGGATCACTGAATGTTCTGCTGCAGGATAACCCAGCAATCTGTGACAGAATATACTGGTTGCCACTTGTATGCACAAAGATGCCTAAATAATGATTCAGTTCCCTTGTGCTGGTATTTATGCTGCTAATAGTCAACAGTTTGCACACAAGAATAGCACTCTGAAGTATATTAAAAATCCCAAACACCTTTAAGTGCTCTAAATAAAGGAGTCAGAGGTGTTAAAAAGGGAGATGAGGGAAGAAATATCTTAGATTTGTAACACATACATAAGAACACTTCTATAAACTCTTTTAAAGTCTTGGACGGCTTCAATTCTACAATCTCCATGATTAGAGAGGAGATATGTATTTTTCTGCGGGAACACTTAAAGTACTGACATAGCAGAACAGGGCAAAACACACACCTGAAGGAAGTCTCTGCGGAAACAAAATGAAAATGCTTCCAATGATTGTACATCAAAACATGTCCAAATTTATCTGTCAAGCCCAGATGGCAAAGGAACCTCTGGTAATCTTTACTTTTATGGTTAAAAAAAGCACAAGGGAGATACAGGTTCATTAAAATCATGCCTGTCTAGGTAAGTTGATATTGCTTTTAACAAGGCCTCCTCCTGCTTTGGATAGACTGTAGTGTCACTGTTGTCCTATTGCTCCATCCTCAGTCAAGTCAATGATTGTCACAAGCATGGTGGTCACACTGACAAAATCTGTCAAAAAATTTCGTTTCGTACCATGCAAGACTGTAATATAACACGTCAAGAGTAGAGAACTTTAAAACGTCATGAGCATATCACGTTCTTGTACACTAGTGTAGAACGGCCTCCCAAAGACAAAGGAATGTAGACCTGGTTTAATCTTCTCAGCCAGAGCCATTATTATGTTAAGATCGCCCTCTGCTGTTAAGTCAAGATCTATCTTCAAGCTACGAAGAGACTTAAAAGGTTTTTTCCCTTTTTGCCTGCAATAAAATAAAGAAAGTACATTTTAAGTAAGAACAGAGGAAATTTCTCAAAGTCTGTTGTGTGTTAACTGTCCACTTACGTGTCGTCCTCTATGTATTTTATTAAGGTTAAGGCTTTTCTATGAAGAACTAGCAGAAATTGTGCAAGGAAAGTACTCCTTAGAGACAAGCCAGGCTTCAGATGAAAGATCTGTTAAAAAACATACCAGAAAATTAAGTAGACATGGAAATTCTGGGACCATCTTACGAATGTGGAATATAAAAAACCCCATTGCATACACAAGTAATATATCCTTATTTGTAGCAAAGTGGGCATATTAACATCAAATTTGTAGAAACACTCAGCATGTTTCTAGTTTTCTAGCTGCTTAGATGCAAAACCACTAAGCTATTTCACAATTCAGTTTGGATAAAGTATTATTTTCTTTTTTTAAATGACCTGAAATTAACCCCAGAGAGGTAGCACTCAATACTGCAGTTATAGAAACTACTGTACAGATATAGAAAACATGCATTCTTTTTCATGTGTAAGAAGGAGTTTCAGTATTATACTAATGCTACAAATAACACAAGTATTTTTCTCTCTAGTGATGCCGAAAAGAATCATAGCATTGGTATTAAAGAGAACTACCAAGCCAACAAATTATCTACTCATGGTAAATTATCTGTTACCAGCTCACAGAGTGCTGAGTTTTAGCTCTTGTTCTATCTGAAGAACCAACAATTACCTGATCCAGGAAGGCTTTTACTAATGTATCTCGATGCAGGATATCCTGAAACACATTTCTGTAGAAAAATAAGCACACACACATGCGAGTTAAAACCATGAAGGGATACTAACTATCCAGAAGTTGTTCACTGCAATAGCAGTACTGTTTGCAATCTTGTAGAAATTAAAAGTTAATTCAAAATTTTAGTAAATTAAAATCTTCCTATTTTTAAACATAATTCAGATTTTAAAGCAAAACTTTCAGATGAAATGAACTAAACCCAGGAAAGCCATTGGGTCCTATCAAACTCACTCTGCTGTGGTAAGCTCCTATTAAAACACGCAACAAAATTAACATAACATAGTCAGAATTATCACTGAAAGTGAATTTCAGTAATATTTAATGCAACAAAACTTCTGATGGAACTGGTAAATTCCTCCAAAATGAATGCAACTATCAGAACTGAAAGAGCTTCTTAAAAGAAAATAAATCTCATGTACTTTATTAGAAAATACACTTTGTACTGTTTTATTCTCTTGTTCCAAATGAAGTAACTTTGAGAGACGTGAGAGGAGTACATACAAATCAGGTGTAAAACTCTCATCTGTGTGGATAACACGATCTTGAGACATTTCTTCATCTGAATTAGCTCTCCAAAATGCTGTCAGCTCAGATCTCATATATTGGCGTTGGTTATAGATATGTTCATGACAAGGGGGCATCTGCTTCACTGTATTGACATCCACATCTATATGTGTAGTAGGATATGGGGCATACATTACTTGACGGAAGGGCAACACAAAGCTTCCTGTTGCATCCTGTTTTAGTGAAAAAAAATTATTCTGCTAGTTACTTTCTTTAAAAAAAACCCTAAGCAATACTGGAACAAAACAATATTAAAGCAACATGCCTAAGTTTTAAATCCCATTTGTTTAAACATGCTTTGTTTGAAAGAATTGGTGATTGTAGCACACAAAAAAAGTTCTTCATACTGCATGATGCCCTTAATACAACAGTGAGAACAGGTACTGAGGTAACCTGTGTATTACAGTATTGCATCATCTGGCTCATAGGCCCATTAGCATTGCAGTACTATGTTTATCTAGTAAGCTTATACTACTTGCTAGAGCAAGAAGCATTATTTTTCTCTTCATCTTCACCTATTGCTACAGCCCTTTCAAAACAGTTGGAAACTATAGACTGATGGACTGTTATTTTTTGGTTTTGTACAACAGAAAAACTTTATGCTTCTTGGGATTCTAGCTTCAAATAAGCAAACCAGTAGCATTACTGTACCTCTAAGTACTGGAGCAATTTTGGACAGCATGAAATAGCCATGTCAAAGAAAACACTGGCTTGGAATTTTAATACGCAAGTAGTTACAAGAAGAACTAGAGCACCAGAAAGGATTCAAGGGAAGAAGACATATTTCTTGGAACAGGAATGTGTGTATGTGTGTGCATATCGTGTGTTCACACAAAGACATACATTAAAGAATGTTCTTAAAATACAGAGGAACAGAACTTTCCTAGGGGTACTTACTTTGAGTAAGCCTTGAACAAAAAGTCCTGATTCATATTTGAAAGAAGACTCATTTCTGCAGAGTCTGGAACACTTCCGCTCTGATGGTGTCAGAAACAGACACAATGTTCTCACAATCTACATTAAAAAGAACAGTTTTGAAAAATATGTAAAGATAAGGAATGAACTAATCTTAAAATGGAATTTCTGACTAGAATGTATTAGGCATCTGAAAAAATAAACAAAAAAGTTCATCATGCTTATCAGAAATCCAATACTTTAGCAAGGTCACAAAATATTGACATGTTTAAATTACTAAGCTGTAAGCCATATTACTTCAAACTCTTGTCAAATGCATCCAACACTTTTGGCAAAGTTTGTTTTTCAACCAACTATGTAGAACAAATCACTTTGCCTTCTACTACTGCTTCCTAGTACATAAACATGAGTTACTGTGATAATTTTCCTAGCCTTTTAAGCCTCTTATTTTATTCATTCCATACTGAAACAGCAGCTATTGTCTCCAGTCAGGCATAGTCAATTTCCTAAATAAACATCCACACTTATTTCCTCAGTAATTTCCTCCAACTCTCCATTAAAATCAGCAAAGGTACTTCATTACGCATTTTCAACCTCTGGTGCTGCAACAGCTACGAGTAATAATTTCCAAACACAAACACCTATTCCCATCTGCTCATATTTCAGTCTTAACCTGTGATATCCTCTCTGTGTCTGTAAGGCATTTCAGAAAGCTGTACCTTGCACAATGTGTTTATGCAGCACCTAAAAAAAATGGCAGCTTAGTTTCTCACTAACACTTTTCACCACTTCAGCAAGATGCAATAGGTGCTTTTTCTACTTTAAGGACAGTTAAAGTATGCCATAAAGAGATCAATTACTTCAAAACAGTTGCACCGTGTCACAAACAGCACACTGCTGATGAGAACCTGTGTAGAATTTACAAAATTTACTTTGGATGGATGTTGAGACTCATGCTCTTCTGGACTTTTCCTACAGTGTCTAGCTTAGAAGTATATTATTTACATTATTATTTAGATGTTAAATCCATTTAATTAGTTATTTTGTGAACTATAAGAGTTAAGCTTCTTAACCACTAAAGCTTTTAACAATTCCCATATTATGCTGACTTAATCATGTGCAAGTCTTACATCCCTGAAACAATACATTTTAACTGTGGTTAGCTGATTTCAGCTAAGAACAGAGAATTTTCGTTTATCTGTTCCCTTGTTGCTCATAATTATTTTTAATTTGAGTGTCAGCATTAACCATTCATTTGATCAGAAGTGCTTTACTATCACTGCCAAGACATATAAAACAATGCATTCACCTCCTCCCTATTTGTATAAAGCATCAAACAGCTTATTTCAAAACACAAGCTTACTAAACATGCCTTGAATTTTTTAAAGAGAAGACTGTTACATTTCACTGCAGACAAGAGCCCTACATACTATAAAATACATAACATGCATAGTCTAAAATACATATATAATATATTCCTCAGACCCACTGTTTTTAATTTTTATTTCACTTTGAAGCATTAATCAAGAAGGACATTAACTCTGACACTTAAAATGATTTTTTTTTTCTAAAAGAAAGCTTCAATTTTACAAATAAACCAAAGCACAATCACAATTAAGACATAATCAGTAAGACAAGCTCAATATACACAAACATCCCCTAACAGAGACTGAAGTTATCTGAATATACTGATTCTCCACATGTACCACTGTAGGACCTTTGTCACGTGCTCAGGACATGGGGCTATTGTTATTGCACAGCCCAGAGGGCCTGGGGTAAACTGAAAACTTACAGCTATAAATAACTACAGAACCTGAAAGCAGTATCAGTATACTTATTAAGTGCAGGGGAACCTAATACTTGAAGGACTGCACATTTTATGAAACCTCTCTTTTCATTCCCAGCTGCAGAGGTATTCTGAATCAAAAAGGTCTAATAAAGGGCTCGGCCATGAAAGTGTATTTTCAATTGACTTAGTGAAATACACTTTCTCACAAACAAAAGAACAATTCCTTCATGATTTATCTCTGAATATCCGAACTGAAAATAAACTTCAGTGTTTTTATTAGAAGGTTTGAAATATCACCCTAACTAAATGCAAGTCAAACAGAAATCTCTCTGAACAAAATGCCTATACATGACACTAAAGTAAAAAGAAATATGTGTTAAGAAATATTTTAACAGACAGTAAACACAAGTGTATCTCTTCCATGAATTGCTTTCAATTTACCTGAAACCAGGATTTTGGTATAATCAAAAAATTGTATACAAAAAAAGTACATGGGGAATTCTGAACAATGAAAATATGCTTACTTGATTTTTCCTTCGTACACTGGATAATCTTAAAATAAGCATCAAGAAAGTCTCCAATTACACCAAAATATTACAGCAAAAGCAGTGCAGGTGATAGTTTCATAACGGTTCAAATTAAATATTTTGTAACAAACTTACAAGAGAGTTAAAAACAATAGCAGCATGGGAAAAAAAAAGTCTACCACAAAAATTTCTTAGAAGTACACAGACATTAGCCATTGACACAGCTGAACTGGCTTGCCCAATTCAGTCCTTTTCTATTTGTACATTTTAGCTTAGAGAGTTGGGTGTTGTTTTTTATTTTCTTTTTTCCAAACAGTTAGAAGCTCAGACTCATTTGCTACTTGTTTATATACTGAATACAAGAGATAAGGCAATGTTTATGCAGAATTACCAATTCCTAGACCAATCATCTGAAGTAAGATAACCAGACAACAGTATTCCTTCCTTCTTCAACCTCAAGTATGTTAATAGATAAACCTTGTTCCAAATAACACACTAACAGCCTAAATAATTAGCATTTAAGTTTGGTTGATTTGAAAGTGCAATACCTTATTAACTTTTTCTGCACTGCTTCCTACAACGACAGAACAACCACAGGTCTGCAGGTGTGAACTAATTGCACTGCAAATAAAAAGAAACACAGGTTAATACATTTAATCAGACGTATCAAAGAAACCAGTTATCTTCGCAAGAAAAAAAAGTGCTCTTATGATAAACATAGGCCCATACCTACAGGCCCATATCCACAGGGCCTCACACAGCTGTGAAGGTTACTGCTGAAATCTAGAAGTTTGACAGTATCGACATTTTCATTTTGAAGAATAAAAAGTCTATCACTCAGAACCTCCAAACGTGAGCTACAGAGCAAACAAAAACTGCCTGCTGTTACTATCTAACTTTAATGCAAAATCTGTATAAATAATTAGTCCAAAGTAACAGAAGATATATTAATAATGAAGGATCTGAATGCATCCTGTAAAAATATCTATTCCATGGTTGTTTTTATTTTCTGAAACTAAAGCTAGTTTTGGGATACTTGGCAGTTAAACTGTTGTATTCTCAGTAACTACATGGGCAAAAGCATGTCACAAGCTTGACTCCCCAGAATAACACACAGGCGTGCTGGAAGTTGAGGCTCTTGTTTTGTGAGTTGCCAGCAGTGCAGATCTGATTTAGTGTATCTTAAGTTTGGAGGCTACAGCAAATACTCGTTGACTAACCTTGATGACTCTTAACTCGTCCTTGAGAAAATTCTGTTGAGATTTCTTATCCTCATCAAAAAGTACAAAAGTACATTTATGCTGTCTTACTGAAGGATACATTGTATGTGATTAACCAACTCTAATAAACCCCTCTAATTGATAAGGACTATAACACCTACACTTGGACTCTGAAATCCTGTAAGTGGGCTTTACAATAGACCCAGTATTATTTATCCTATCAAGTATATTCTAAGAGTTAAAATTAAGGCCATCTAAATACTTATGAATTCTTCCTTTGAATGAATTCTTTCTTATTCATGAAATGAATTCTTTCTTATTCATTTAAATGAATAAGAAAGCATGACTGCTTATTTTAGAGGTTGGTCTTGTTGATGTGGCAGTCTATTTAGTATGATCCAATTCTTTCTTATTCTAACACATGTATAAATTCTTCCAGGCAATATTTAAGACTTGCAATCTGAACCTAGATGAGCTGATAAGCTTTGCAGATAAGACAAAGCAGGTATTTGGACACTTCACAAAAAATTGCCACGAAATTCTTTTCTTTTCAGGACAAAATTTCCAGAAAGAGGCCAGAAGGGATAACTGACGCCCTACAGTCTACTACCTGCACAACAAATCTCCCGTCTGGTACGAAAACAACTCATCACTGTAGGATCAATGGCTCTAGATGTTTACAGTAATCTGTTCCAAGATATTCCTTTCATTATTTCCCAAATTCTCTATGGAACAAAATACAACATTATTGTGAAGAATTAATTTAACACATGGATTTCAGTAGTACTTCAGGCATAAGTGACACTGCATAAATAAATGACACTAAGCACTGTGTAAATAAATGCAGTTGTAACAAAGATGTCCTGAAAAATAATATAATATCATTTAAGACCTATGAAATATGGTTTCCTTCAGGATGACATGACGTTGCTCTCAAGTGCAACTATCTCCACTTATACATTAAAAATGAGGGGAAAAAGAGAAAAACAATTTAATAATAAGATTTCTATGTTATACCATTAATTGTTTATTCATAGTTTATGCAATGAACACAAACCTCTTATATCTCATAAAAATGTAAGACTTATATCCATATACAATTAAACATAGTCATCAAAGAAAAATAATTTTTGATAGGAATTCTATCATCAAACAAATGCCTCCATGACAACACAGTTTCTTGAGATGTGGTTATTAGCCCAAAGCCACTTTTCTGAAAAGACAACAACTTCTACAGCACTTTATAGACAAAAATCTCAAAAAGCCAAATAGATGTCATCCTTCCTCCTCCTATACAGAAAATTGATTTAATATACATTCACATGCATAGATAGATAGATATGCAGATACAAATTTAAGTCATTTCACTACAGCATAAATCAAAACTGAAATTCATACTTGAGAAGAAAGCCTTCATGGCAACTATCCCCAATGTCGTCATCATTAAGCACTGTGTCACTTATCTGAAATGGAAGTAAATATAAACAGAAGTTAGACAAGGATCTGCAACATCTTCCAATTAATTGATTTTTAGTTTTTATCGTACATAGGAACTGTCTGGGGACTATTTAAGCCAAGAAGTATGACTGCCCCAAAAAGCACAACCTTAAAAAAGCATTCAGACTTCAGCCAAAACATTCTGAAAATGAGAAAATCACTCAGTTACTATATGTTCTTTATCAGTTACAAGTCAGACTCCAACCACTGTTTTTCTTTTATAACCTTGTCTGGAATACTTTAAATTAGTGCACGTGTGATCACTTCCACTTCTTCCACGAGAACATTAAGTCATACTGAAACAGGTATCAATACGAAAAATATTTAACTGCCCTATTTATTTTGTTCTGCATCACATAGCTTTCCCACTATACTCTTATGCTGACCATAAAACTCACTGGTAGTACTGTTATATCTACAGAACTAAAACAGTTGCATTAAACCATTCCCTATACCACTTAGAAGAAATTCATGCAAAACAAGTGTAGAGGAATTTGTAACAACTGTGTGGTTTCACCTGCCAAAAAGAGTACCAAATCAGAGTACTAAAGCCACTTTTTTATTCAGAATGCAGAGAATGTGAGGACTTACATCTATTTCTTCTGGAACACTGTGTGATTTCATAGATGAAAGGAGTTCCATTACAGGAATGACTTCTCCTGTCAGCATTGGAATGATGCTCTGGCCCTGTTCAATAAAAAAAAAATGCTTTAAGTAAAATCACAATGCACAATATTCAAAGCTACTACTAACACAAACTCGCAATATTACATGCAAAACATCCTCGACTCCCTATTGTTTGTAAGCGTGGTATAAGCAGAAATTGATATATAAACTTCTTGAGCTTTGTTCATCAATAATAATGACTGGAAACATACATTTTGTTTCTCAATATCACGTCTTAAATTTATTTCCAGGGTTCTATACTAATTTTCACAATCAGCTTGATTGGCCTAGACAAAAAGTATTGGGAGTAAGATAATCTGATCACATTAGGTACAATTACTGTTTTGCATTTTAGATCCAAGTCCAAAATTTTAACAACAGGAAAACACACCCAGGCTTTCTTAGTTTTTAACATACAAAATTACTTATCTGATTTATCTTTCGCAATAAACTGAAGTCACAATTTCATATTTCCAGTTTCAGAAAGCAAATTCTTTTCAGTCTTATCCGTTAAGTCTCCAACCACATACAAACATGACAGACTATATATGTCTCTGTAACTCAAAAAGGTAATGAAGTAGTGAAAAACTGTCCCTGATAGGAGGCGAGCACAAATCTATAGAAGTTACTACCTTTACAGAGCTTCGAGTTCAAGTAAATGACATTCCTTTTTTCTGCAAGGTAATACTCTTCATAGATTTTCACTTTACCCATAAAGTGATGAAATGTATTTTCGTTCAATTTGTTCACAGCTTCCATCATCCTATCTTCAGAAACTTTGCTTCCCGTGCACAGCAGGTCATCAACCAGTCCAAAGTATCTTCCTGGATCCCAAAAATAAGAAGCAGCACCAACTTCTACAGTCACTAGATGCGGTCAAACAGTTTTGTGATGATGTGCCATATGCATCAACCAGGCGGCCCTTACCTGATCCTCCATTCTCTCCGTCCCTTCCAAGACAATCTTCTGGAAATGTCCTTGCCTCTCCTGAGCAAGAGAAGCAGTTAAATATAAACACTCTGGTATGTTTATATACGTATGCACAAAACAGTCAAATGGTACAGTTTCTTCCCTGTGGAGACATGCTTCTTAGATTCAAATTTCGATGTTCAAGTCTTTTTTTCTTTTACAGTTGATATTAGCAGGAACTGATGTCATTTTAAACAGACCAATGCTCCCTGCTCTGCCACTCACTGAACCTCTCACGTGCTCAGGCAGATGAAGCAGGAAAGGAAGGATGCGATATCAATGACTAAACATTAAGTTTCTTCATTACAGAGCAAGAAAATGCCAAATTATCAGATTCTGGTGCAGAATTCCACTTTATACATGCCTTTGATTTTCAAATGGTTAAGGTACAGACAGATGGTTCCTGTTGCAGCACAAGAAAAATGAGATCTCCAGAATGAGAAAAATTAGTGTTTAGAGAGGGTAGGCATAACAGGACTTTTCATTTTTTTCTACATCTTGAGACACTGACAAGTCTTCATAACATTGCTTAATAACCAAGTACAGGAGACATAAAACCTCAAAACACACAAAACACGATGTACAAGAGTCTGGACAAAGTTCTCAAACCAGACTCAGCAGGAGCTGAATAGCAAATGGCATTTAAAATGCAACTTAAAACAGAATAAAGTTGTTACTCACAAAGAGAATTTGGCATTCATCAGTGGAACAAGCAATACAATACACAAAAAATGGAAGATACTATGAGAACCACTGACATATTTTTCTAGATGCTGACAGGTTATTGCATTTTTACTGGTTACTTGTTAGTTTCCGGTGACTACGCTACTCAAATCTGATCAGCTTCAGGTGGGATCAGAGTTTACATAACATTTTTTGAGTAGACAAACAGGGAACAAGCTACAATGACTTGCCCTAAAACATTTATAAAACTTGTCCAACCATCTCAAAAAAACGCCTGTGAAAAACAGTATTGGAATAAGGCAGACTCCTTACAATACTGGCATGAGGCGGACTCTTTCGAGGTACTTCCATCCTTGAGTCCACTGTCAGTGAAGTAAGACATCCTTGACAATGAAGATCCTTTGCTTTTGAAGAAGACAGTCTTCATGAAGACAGGGCAGAACAAATGGTGTAAGCCACTTCTTTTTAGAAATATAACCACAGAAAATTATTAAACAAACAACTGGAACATAAGATTTAAGTAGATAAAAGGGGATTTTAATCCCATTTAGACAACTTGCTTGAAACTGCTTGTCTCTCTGCCAGTCTGAACACTGTCCATGTTTCTCCTAGTTCTTGAGTTTGGAAGTTTTTTTTCTCTTCTAATGTCTGGCTGGAACTCTTGTCCAGCTCTATGCAGAACTCATGGGAGCTGATAACCACAACCATTAGAAATTCCAGAACAGATACACAGTTCCTTTCAGACGTGACTTCAACATTCTTTGTTCTGTTGTATCCATAGTTGCTGAACCACCTCAAAATGCAAACTACAAAATAAGCCTGATTTAATTCAATATTACTACTCTATAACTTATGCCTAAATTATAACCTACATTTTCAAAGCAGTTTTCTCTCTTCTAGGAAAGGCTGCAGAACTGCAGATATATGCAGAGATCTTTGATCTTCCTCCAAAAAAAGACAAAAGAAAAAACAACCAACGTCTATGTCAGACTGTATCACTGTCTCAGCTGACCCAGTTGACCCATCTGCTTCAAGAACATCTGAAAAAGAACTAAGAACTTAATGACTGATCTCTGAGGAAACTTTTTTTTTTGCTGTTCTCAATGCCACTAGAAGACTATTACTACTGTGAAAACATACTGATATGGATCAATGTTCAAAAAGAGAGAAGACATACTACAGCTAAGAGTGATGGACAGTTCTTGTTTGACCACTCACATTAAAGTCATTACAGAGGACAGTGAATGACAAAGGAACATAATCAGGAACATGAGACAGCATTCACTTATGTTAAAAGCACTAACATCCAGCAGGCTTTTAGAAGACTAGTTTAGGAACGAAATATTTGTGTTTTTACTCTATTGAAAACAAACTTTATGTCCTATCTTTCCTCTGAAAAATAAACTCCAGAAGTATCAAGAACCAGTGTGACGAAAAATGCCGCTAGCCATCATCAGGCAATACAGCAAAAATAAGTGGAGCTTGTTTGGTAGCAAAAAAGTAACACCACCAAAAAAATAACATCAGCTTATTCTTTACGAAGTTTTAAATAACTGAGATAAAAGTAGTCAAAAAGGAAGTTTAAAGTATGCTAGACTAGAGGTATCAAAACAGAAGAGGAAAAAAAACTATCAGACAAAAATACATCACTATACACTTTACAGCTGACATGCAATCTACTGCTTTAAGAGAACTTGTACTCCATGATGGCAGTTTTACTTTTATTATTAGACTGTTACTTATATAAAACAAAAATACAGAACTTTCACTTAATAAGGAAGTATCCATCATGGACCCATGATAGGACTTCTTCAGAAAAATGCAGCATGTTTTACTTCCTGAATTTCAAAAGCAGACATATTTTCATGGTTCTTTTATTAGTTTTACACAGTTTAACACCTGCTAAACTGTTCACTGATTTTTTTTTTAAAAAAAACAACAACATTAATTGCATCAGCACCCTTTTCTGAACTTCAGCAGTGACAATAACGACTTGAAACATAGTAAACGTACAAGTTTACCTCCTTCAAATACACAAATTAACACAGTTAAAAGCAACAATTTATATCAATTTTCAGCGATTAAATACTGTACAGGATACTGTTTCACCTAGACAGCCTGGAAGAGGTTATATAGTATTACCAGGACAAATTATGTGGCTAAAAACCTCAGCTTTGAATTTGCTGATATAGTGATAACTTTCAGCTTCCAAAACTGCATGCTTGTAGGGAGGTCAAACTTCCTGTGGGTTTTTGTGCCTGGACTACTACACAGGAAATGTAACAAAATCTTAATTGTTGCTTTTGCTGAAAACAACTTGCACAACTGTTTTTAGTAATTAACAATAAACCTACCTTATGCATCCATATTCTTCCTTTCCTTATGATATGTGTTAACCTATCCACACATACTCTGTGAAGTGGCAGGTAGAAGCTAAGTTCATTTTGTGGAAGTATAATTGACAGCCCATATGTGCTTCTGTCTCCATTCCAGTTTCCATCAAAGATTAATGACACAATGATTACCCTTTTTTCTGCCAAGACGAAGAACTTGACATCTATTGCACCGCTTTCTGCATTCCGAAGTATTTCTCCATTGAGGGTGTGGTTAGCAAGAAAAGTTATTTCACCGTCACTGAGGAGTACCTGTTCTGTCTTTGGCGCCCAGATATGCCGCACTCGGGGGCCAAGAATATTGTCCCAGTAAGCAAAAGTGGCAGCTAATAAAGGTGACTCGCCATTCAAACAGATCTCTGTTTTAGCAACGGCAGGAGATGGTGGTGGACAAAGGGCTGTCATGCCTGCTTCCTCTCTTGTGTATAGCTGAAACGCTTACATCACCTGAAAAATGTTTTCATAGAAAAAACCACAAAATTAGAGGAGCATTCACTATTATCTCATCTTCTTCTGTTTCTAAATAAGACTTCAAAAGACAACCTGACTTCTACCTCTGAAATTTCACTGTAGACTTTATCCGAGAAGTGCATTTGCATTCCTTCCACATAAGGATGTGGTATGGTTTACAAACGTTAGTCACACAGACTTCCTTTACTCACTATACAAGTATGATGAGTGTGCACAACATCCAACTTGTGCAAAAAACCTGACACACAATAAATACATCCTCTGCATCATGGCAACACGCAAGGTGTCATGATACAAGACACATGCTCAGCATATTATAAAATGTATTGATGGAAAAGTCTTCATAATGCATAGACGCAAATTCTTAAAGTTTCCCAAGCAGTTTCCAACACTCTACAGCTTCCCTACTATGATGGGGCTGCAAAAGATCAAGAGGAAGTTTCACCTTCCTTAAAAGTCAAGCTAATGTCACAGGAACATATTAAAAACCTGTACAAACAAACTCAACCTAAAATCTAAAATGCAATTATTTTCACGAGACCTCACATGACCAGCACGCAGCTTTCCTCTCCTCCCTGGAGGTCCCCACAGGACAGCAGAGGAGACAGACCCCCAGCAACTCCCACCTCACTGATACAGCTGTCCCTCTTACGTGTCATGCATTTGAACTTCTTTCTTTCTGTAAGCAACCCTAGTAAGCTCATCATGGTTTTTTTTCCTAACAGCAGGAAGCATCTCACATTCTCTCTGGCTTTTCCTCAGGCTGCCCCTGCCTGCCTGTGACCAGCCTGGAGGGCAGCAGGGAAGTCAAGGTTGCCTGAGGCGTTAAATATGATTCCAAGCTTTTCAGGTAATCATAGAATCATGGCATGGTTTGGGCTGGAAGGAACCTTAAAGATCGCCTTATTCCAAACCTGCTGCCATGGGCAGGGATGCCTCCCACCAGACCAGGCTGCCCAAGGCCCCATCCAACCTGGTCTTGAACACCTCCAGGGATGGGGCAGCCACAACTTCCCTGGGCACCCTGTGCCCGTGCCTCACCACTGTCAACGTTAAGAATTTCTTCCTATTGTCTAACCTAAATCTTCCCCCCTTCACTTTAAATGCACCACCCCTCGTCCTATCACTACATGAGTTGTAAAAAGTCCCTCCCCAGCTCTCTTGTAGGGCCCTTTCAGGTACTGGAAAGTCGCTATAAGGTCTCCTCGGACTCTTCTTCTCCAGGCTGAACAATCCCAACTCTCTCAGGCTGTCTTCGTATGGGAGGCACTCCAGCCCTCTCATCATCTCTGCAGCCAGCTCCAAGAGCTCCATAACCCTTTTATGTTGGGGATTCCAGATCTGGACACAGCACTGAAGGAGGAGTCTCACGAGGTCCTCAGTCATCTAGGGCTAACAAGAGACGGCTCTACCCACGGCCCTTCCAGACGAGCCGGGGCAGCTGCCGCACAGCCCGGCCCCGCTCACACCCTCCAGAGCTGCTCCGAACTTCGGAGCGTAACCACCTCGCGAGGCGAGCTGCGAGAAGGCTCTGCCTAGCGTCTTTCACACCGAAAGCACCAGGGGAGGACAGTGGCCCCGGAGGAGGAAAGCACGACCCTACCCAGCCCCGCGCCCGCCTCACCTACCGCCTTCAGCCACCCGGCGCATGCGTGCCCCGCTTCCCGTCTGCCCACACAGAGGCGAGGCCTCAGACAGCGTTCTGCGCATGCGCATATAGGCCTACACATCCCCTGCCCACACAGAGGCCAGGCCTCAGACGAGGTTCTGCGCATGCGCAGTCTGGCCCACTCCTCCTCTATCCACACAGCCGGCGGACCTCAGTGTGTGCGGTCCCGTGCGCTTCCTGCTTTCCCACAGTGCGGCGGGGCTCAGCCATGCTTCTGCGCATGCGCGGCCCCTCCTACTGCTCCCATACCCATACCTACGGTGGGCTTCAGCAGCGCCTCTGCGCATGCGCCTGCCCGACCGGCGGCGGGCTCGACTGCTCTTTTGCGCATGCGCAGCGCCGACCCTCGCCCGCGGGAGGCGGGAATGGGTGGGGTTTGGGTGCTTGAGGTAATGGCTGTAGCGGCTGGGAGGCGGTGTTGTCGCGCGGATGGCAGAGGGAGGAGGATGGTTGGCTGGCTGCTGTGGGAGCTGCTCCCGTCGACAGCCGCGCACGTAAGGCCTGTGTGGCCGTGACCAGCCCCAGACCCGTTTCCTCTTGTGAAGGAAGGGAGCAGGAGCCCCGGCCGCGGGTAGCTGGGACAAACTGCGTTGTACCGAGTGAGTCATCTTACGGAGAGGCTTTTATGCTTAAAGCAGTTAATAATGACAGGATTAGGTTATTACCCAAGCATACTATATGCAGAACGGTGACGGTGCTCTTGTTTGAGCTTCATTTAGTTCTGCAGGTATACGGTGAGTGCCTTTAAATCCTATGAGTTCTGCAGTCCAATCTGGATGGAATTCACCATATTCACTTACGTGTAAGGATAATTTATGTATTTACAGCGTAAAAGGGACACCTGTCCTCTTCCTTTCCCTCTACCAATGTACAAACACAGCTGTAGTCCTGCTGGCTCCCTCACCTCTGCTGTACTGTGAAGAGCCCTGTCTTGAGCAGCTTGAACAGGCCCATGCAGAAAGTCTTAACATGGCACAAAAGCCCTTGAGTGATTTTTTGAGTGGTACTTTCCCAGATTGACCACAAAAAGCAACCTTCTCAAAATGCCTTTCATGTTAGGGAATGGCATAACTTCACATTGGAAAGTGCTGTCTTTGATTAGCTAAAATTTGCTGTTTAGATTCATTTTACCAACAATTTTAAAAGCATACAACTTAAAATCGCTTTTGCCTGTGTATTTGATAGTAGTTTAGCTTCTGAGGATCAGAGTTAAAATAAATGTAAATGACCATACAAAACTCAGAATAATTTTGTTGGTTAGAAAAGACCTTAAGGATAAACCTGATACTACCAAGTCAACCACTAAGCAATGTCTGCAAGTGCTATGCCTGAGATCCCTCAGGTTATGGTGACTCCACCACTTCCCTGGACAGCCCATTCCAGTGCTTGACAACCATTTTCATGAAGGAAATTTTTCTGATATCCAATCGAAACCTTCTCTGGTGGAACTTGAGGCCATTTCATCCTCTTCTTATTTGGGAGAAGAGACCAGCACTTACTTTGCTATCAACCTCCTTTCAGGTAATTGTAGAGTGATGAAGTTTCCCGTCAACCTCTTTCTTCTCCAGACTAAACAATAACTATTACAGGAGTGGTTGGAGAAACAGCAGAATTCAACTCTAGTTTTAAAAGCTGCCGATACTTAAGTAGCTGAATTCAACGATTAGACATCAAACTCAATGGAATTTTACTGGTTATCTCTTGTCTAAATATAACTCTATGAAGTTTGTAAAAAACTAGGTTTTATTCATTAGTTCACATTTGAACAATGAAGATGAATGTAAACTGGTTCTCATATGTTATAGACACTATGATAAGAAAACTGCATTGATACTAGATACGTAACAGTGTAGGAAAAGTGGGCCTCAAGGATGGGGAAGTAGCATTTATCTTTATGTTGTCACCGGATTGTCACGTGGCCTTGTGTAGGACACTTGGTATCACTGCATCAGTTTTCCTGTTAGAAACTGCTTTGACAGAGCAATATTTAAAAGAAAACCACCACGTTCTATGCGAACAATATTAGCAAGAATTACAAATCCGTTCTTTTTTCTTGAAGTAATAGATGAGCCCCTGTAACTGCCACAGTGGTATTATTGGCAGAGTGAAATTTCTGCCTATTAAAGCAATATTGATTGTTGGTTTTATTTTCTTTTTCTTTTCCCTTTCAGTTTTTTATACCTTCTTTTGGAAGAGGAGAGAGTAACATTCCTATTGTATCTGATTTGGAGAGACTAACAGTATTTATGCAGGTGCCTTTTGTGAACACATCCGAGAAATGGTGACAGGCTGCAGCGTAAGCAGATTTTTTTTTTCTCCTGTTAGAATATATCTGGCTATGAAGGCTATTGCTGCACATCTGCATGAGATGGAGAAACTGGTACAGAGAAGGTGAAAATGAGCTCAGGTGAAAACACATTTTGATTTTATTTATGTTTTTAGTATGGCATTTTGAATCATCGTCATGGCTGATGTCATGCTTTAAAATAGGGTAGTATATAGGCAAAAAGTGAAAGGGATGAAACAAAATACAGTGGAATCCAGCTGCTCAGCCTGGTGGAGAAAGACCGTGGAAACACTAAGTATTACCTGGCTACCCTGCTGCATTGCAACCATACATGCATTCAGGCCAGTGTAATTTTTCACCACTGCAAAAAGTGATCTTGAAGAAAGCCAAGTTCACAGTAATAATATTAATGTTTTCCAGCCAGATCAGATTGCTGCAGAATTAATACTCAGTATAAAAGAGAGCAAATACAAAAGATTTGTTGGAGTTGCAAGAAGCAGGAATGCTCGGTGGTGGTTCAGGAATCAGTGAGGAGGTTAAGCTTTATGCACCTAAAAGCAACATAAAGCCAGATTTAGCTTTAGGGAAAGCAAAGCTTGCAGTCCCCTCTCCCCAGATGTTAATTCATACAACAGGGGAATGGTAGGGCTTTTCACAGGTAGATAGATTAATGCTGTGGTTTCATATCTGTGCTAAAACCAGTCAAGTATACTTGCATTATCATTGTCATGTGTATTAAGTTTCTGGTTACTAGTTTTAACTTGTTCTTAGAAGCACTGGCTTTAGTAAGTTCTAGAGCCTGTGCAAATTAGAGCTTGACTTGTGAAGATAAGTTCATTTCACACAATTTCTAGTATTTATTCTAGCTGCATCCCACCAGTTATTTGTGTCTAGGTGGTGCTATCCCAGACTGCAGTCATTATCATGTTAATACTTTATAGATCACTAAATGAACAGACATGGCAACGTAGGGACCCATTAATTACTGTGGCAGAAAGCAGACTGGAATTCTAGAGCCTTTCAGTGGAAGCTGGAAATTGTCGAAGTTAAGGGTACAGAATTTTGGGGCACTTAGGTATTTCATCCAAAGAGGTCTCCCATGACTTACCATATCTTTCTTTTCACCATGGAAAGGGTGATTTGATTTCTTACAGTAAAGTATTCTGTCTCTTCAAGCCCACATGACAATGGCAAAATTGCAACAAAAGGTCTATGTAAATGAATGATGGTAGGCAGAATTTATTGTATTTATTATAATATTTACCAGAGTGAGTCACTAAGGGGCTTTCAGACAGTAGCTGCTTTGGAACTTGGGGGGTATTGGGCTTCTTCTGTTTGCGTAGATGCCCCTAAGTTTTACAGAACAGCAGCTCAACTTTGTGCAGGTTGGATAGACAGACTATGGACTTAGGCAGTAAAGATAATTAGTCTTGTTTGGATGCTGAAATCACACTGTTGGTTCCTCTTAAGCTGCCAGAAATTTAAAAGATGGAAAATAGAATTCAGCGTCTCTAAAGATGCCTAGCACTGATTAGAAATAGTTATAATAAAAAATTTCAAAGGTGATGCTGTTTTATTTATGAGGAAGCTGTGATCATGTGAGATTTGAGGCTTTTCTTGATTCCACAGTTGTTTTCCAAACCCAGGGAGACAATTATCTGCAATAATAACCAGAGTAGTTTTGACTTGGCAAAGTGGTTGGAGTGTAGAGTCTACACCTTGTTGCTGCAGTATCACTTAGGAATAAGTACATTACAAAACTCAAGAAAAGGAGAATCTACCACTGACATATACCCAGCTCAGTTTTATTCTAATGTCACTGAAGGAGGATACTGTCTCAATAAAATAATAAATTATGTTAAAGCAAACATACAATAATCCACGTAGAGTATAGCTGGAGTGTGGAGATAGACATGTCACTATCAATAACAGATATTATCCTATGATTTGTGTCTTTCTCAGATGTGCTTTCTAAAATGAAGTTTCTTATAATGGTAAGAGCTTGACTAAGCCTGGTTTGCATGATCTAAGTTACTGTGCTAGCTGTATCTGTGTGACATCTTTTTAAGACTCAGAGGTGTTGTTCAGGTACAGTTGCACAGCTGACTGAAGTCAAATCTAATCTCACACACAGCTGTTGAAATAGCTAGTCTGGCTTCATCTCTCTTCCCAGTCCCTACTGAGTGTTCCCACTTTACTTTTTTTTGGCTTGTATTAATTTTTTTGTGGTGCTACAACCTATTTGTACAATAGAACAGGCTCATCTGTCTGGAAACAAGTTTCTGTGTTTGAGTAGGCAGGCAAACAAACTTAACTTTGAGAGTAATGTTGTACAGAAGCAAGTATATATCAGTATATCTTATTATCCAAGACCATGTTTTAAAATAGGAGGTGCTTATGTCCATAAGTCTGAAAGATACTGGAAAAAACACTTTGACAGACAGCTTTCTGAAATACATATTAGGAATGAAAAAGGCAGGAGAAACTATAGCAACACTTATTAGGATCGTTACATAAACCATTTCTTCCTCAGTTTCACTTCTTCTGTAGAATTCTGCTTCTCTTACTGTGGAAGACTCAGACGCATTGATGAAAATCTGTGGCAACGTAGTGTTTCTAAAATGGTGTAGACAGCCCTGCAATTTGCCATGGTCATGCTTAGTGTGGGCAATCAAGATATGTTAAAAGAGTTTGAAGCATGTTAAGTCTTGTCCTTTCCTCTAAGGTTTACGGAAATGGCCCAGTACCAGTAGTATTTTATTAGGACAGGAAGGTTTGGGAAATGTTTTAAAATCTTCTGTATGAGTGTATTGCCTTTATCTGCTACAGGTAGAAGAGTGTGAACTTCTGTCATGGACCTTCCAGCTGCTGTGAAAGGCACATTGGAACTTCAGATAGCAGAAATGCCGAGGTACCTGCCGCCACCAAGCAGACTCTGTCCTAAGGAATTGTATTCCCTTCACAGTCAGGTATGACTGAACAGGATTAGTCAGGAGTTGTGATGTTTGATGGATGTTTTGTACTGTACTCTTCACGTACTAGTATATTTATTAATTAGAGAAAGGACATCAGGAAAGCCAGTGGAGACAATTTATAATCCCTTTGTGCTTTTATTTTCTTGAAGTCCAAAGATTTTCATACTAAAAGTGAAACGGAGACTCCAGTTTGTTCAAGTTTTGAATCTAAAACATTGTGTATTTTGCAGTACATTGCCTGGCAATTAAACTGGGTACACTGTATTTTCATGAGACCTGACACAAAAACTTTTGAGGTATGGTATTTCTGTGCTTGAAGGACTTTCTTCCACTTTTAACAGAATATTAAAGTACACACTTCTTAAAAATGTTGATTTTCTAGTTCATTATTTCCAGTGTAATTTCCTCGTGAAAAAAATGTCACTGATTTTAAAGGCCTTATTGCTGTCAGAAGTATTACTATAACATGTTGGATGTAGGGAGTACTTATAGTTTCTGAAGGAAGTATGTAACTTTTTATAAAATTACCATCATGTTCTCTTAAGATACATTAATGTACACTCTTAAGTAGTTTGGCAGCATCCTGTTTCTATTTTTGCTTTGGAATGGGTCAGAGTCAGCAAGAAGGTGGCTGGGAGGTGGGAAAGAAGCCCAAGGTGATTAAGAAATTTTCTCATCTATTACATGAGGTCTGTGCTCAGGGGGTTGATGCAAACTTTACCAGGGAGAAAGGTAGGGGCTTCTGAAGTCAAGATCTGTGTCGAGGGAAGGCAGCAGGTTTATTCAATTGCTGCTGTTTTGATACAGCCTTACCAGGCCCACTTGATGTCATCAAAGGACATAGCTCCATAAGTAGAAGCAGTTTCTGTAAGAGTTCCTGGAAATTAAAGGTCAGTGGGGACAAGCAAGTTTCCTCAGGAGCTATCCAAGGTAAGGCCCAAACTCAAAAGTAGCCAGTAGGTTTCTCCCAGCGTTGTCCAGTTTGAAACCTGGTGCTAAAATTTGCCCAGAGGTCAGCCAACATCTCAACTACCACTGAAAGCAGACATAGCATGTCTTCCTGATGAATTCTCTGTATTTTCTGTAGTCAGTCAGATTGACTGAATCACTGACTGTCATGCATCTGCTTTTTAATGGTTTTCCAGTAAGAATACATTTGATTTTCATTTGTTACCTTGGCTACATCTATATATCATAGAATCACCAGGTTGGAAAAGACTCACCGGATCATCGAGTTCAACCATTCCTATCAAATACTAAACTATGCCCCTCAGCAGCTCGTCTACCCATCCCTCAAACACCTCCAGGGAAGGTGACTCAACCACCTCTCTGGGCAGCCTGTTCCAGTGCCCAATGACCCTTCCCATGAAAAATTTTTTCCTAATGTTCAGCCTAAACCTCCCCTGGTGGAGCTTGAGGC
This sequence comes from Clamator glandarius, assembly GCA_033459285.1. Taxonomy (NCBI): domain Eukaryota; kingdom Metazoa; phylum Chordata; class Aves; order Cuculiformes; family Cuculidae; genus Clamator; species Clamator glandarius. The sequence goes on from JAUNZM010000774.1 coordinate 287,873, forward strand.
CATTCCCCCTTGTTCTATCACCTGTCACCTGGGAGAAGAGGCCAGATCCTTCCTCTCCACAACCTCCTTTCAAGTAATTGTAGGGAGTAATAAGGTCTCCCTCAGCCTCCTCTTCTCAAGGCTAAACAATCCCACTTCTCTCAGCTGCTCCTCGTAAGACTTGTTCTCCAGCCCCTTCACCAGCTTCGTTGCTCTTCTCTGGACTCGCTCCAGAGCCTCAACATCCTCCTTGTGGTGAGGGGCCCAGAACTGAACACAGTATTCAAGGAGCAGTCTCACCCATGCCGAGTACAGAGGGAGAATAACCTCCCTGGACCTGCTGGTCACACCGTTTCTGACAGAAGCCAGGATGTCATTGGCCTTCTTGGCCACCTGCATGGTTTAAACCATCTGATAGTCATCTTCATCTTTAGCATTATCTGTGTCATCTGAACAACCCTTCAGAAAGTTGGGGGAACCCCATTCACATTCAGCATTACACTGATGTCCCTATCTGATCTGCTCTTGTTATCTGGCTCTACAAACAAGAAGAGGGTCCTTGCAAGCATCCCAACAATCATGCTTGTACTCTAACAATCAGAAATCTGAGCTGGAGATTAACCATAGAAAGATGGTTTTGTGGCTGAAAGTAACAGATAAGGAGCTGGAAGAGCCAAATTCTGTCTCTTCTGCTTGCATATTTGTAACTTCCCATGTGTTTAAGTGTAATTGCACAGGACATTGTAGGAGTGAAAACCAAAGTTTGGTACCTTGGAACCAGGACAGGCATCCAATTTGGATAAAGCATGCTGTTGCTTTGATTTCCAGGTGGAAAACACTTCTATATACAAATAGAGTGCTGATCCATCCTTCCTTCTAGGTACCATAGCATTCTATATTAAACATCCAAAAATTAATATGGGATAGCTTTACTGTTAAACATAGCCAGGTCAGGTTATCTGTCTCTGTCAGTGATTTAACAGCTTCTAATTTTAGAGGAAAACAAACTGTAACCAAACCTTCCTGTTCAAAATGGCCAGGGGGAAATTCCCATAAGCCACATAATGTCCTTTTGGTGTTCTTTTAGTGTTTTGTCCTTCAGTTAACATACTTGAAAATAGTCTTAGTGACACTGGTGCATTCTGTGCCTGAAATGGTACCAACTGAAGTGTGATCTGAAGTTTATGGAGGTATGAATGTTGAGCTAGCACACTAAGCTCTTTAGTTGGCTTCATTGTCTCACTGCCAGCTTATTTTAATGACCACATTACAGTTCTTTTGCTATTACGAAGACATTTACAAGTGTTGAAGAATCTAATTATTAGTTCCAACAAAAGTGCTGTGGTACTCAAAATTCATGTGCTGCTAGTTCAGGATGCCTATCTCTCTGCTGCTTTTCCAGCTATGTGTGACAGAAGATACCTCAGCTGGATTTTATGCAAAGCATTCTTTTGAACTCTTAAGTGCATAAACTTCTTTGATTCTCCTCTGGCACTAAACAAAATTACTACAGCTATTTTCCTACAGCTTCAAGATCAAAGAAATACATTCCAGTTCCCTTAGCCAAACTAAAAGTGTATCTCCAAGTTTTCCCAAAGCCTCATGTCACGTAGCACCTACCTCCAAGCAGAGGTCCTAGGAGTTGCTTGTGAGCAGGAAGTGGCAGTAGTTCTTCTTTGTGGTATAGCTGGAGGCAGGCAGCAAGACAGTGAAGAACTGGCACCTTGCCTGTCAACTTGCTTGTTGTCTTATGTAGGCAGTTGATTATCCAGCAGTCCTGTCCCCCTCTCACCTTACTGCCATCACTAGCTGTAGCTCCAGCATAAATACTGCAACTGAACTTCCCAGTGCTGGATGTGACTCAGATGCCAGTCCTACAAACAATTGGGCTGGGCAGCAAAGAAAAATAATGGTTTCTTAGGATTATGGGAGTTGCCAAGTCTCATATCTTTTTCAAATAGGAAAGTACTTAAAGTCTAGATACAGCTCAGCACTTTGTCATCAGCTTGGAGGAGGCTAATGCAAGAGTGTGTCTCTCAGTATGAGTATGTGCCAAGCCAAGGCTATAACCACATGATGAATTGCCCACTGGCTGCATAGATTTGAGGACTATTGAAGGTGACTAGGTTTCTTCAGGCAACCACATGGCTAGCAGTCGTGTCAAATGCATTTAGTAAGCCCTCTGAGCTATAAAGAATTCTGATCAATATATGATGTCAGTTTAGAAATAAAAATATGATTTTGTTATACTTAAAATGAATACAGGTACTCATTCATTTCTTACATTTAAGACAAATGCTGGCATATTACACAGGCAAAGGTTGAGTATTAGTGAGGTCTGCAGGAATAAATCTGTGTTAATTGTGTTGTTATTTTGCTGTGTCTTTTTGCTTTCTCTGCGTTTGGCTCTACTTCCGATAGGATCAATGGCAAAAGTTTCCTTTGGATTTCCAGAAGAGAAGAACCTACCCTTGAGGCAATGCAATATGGGTATAATTCAACCCAGCCTCAAAACACGTATGATTATTTTCACTGGGAAAAGATTATGTAGCTTTCTGCATCTCCTTAATTGGCTTCTGCTGTGGTGTTGCATATAAAGCCTGGTAACAGACTTATGCTTCATGTCTGTAGCATTTTGTCTTGACTTAGATATTTATTTTCTCTGTCCTTATATTTTAGGCTTGATTATCTTGTTCAGTATGTTCAAATATTAGAGTCTTTCTGAATGATACCAAAAAAATGTGTTGTATTTAATCAAATATTTGTTTTAGTTGTTGTTTGGCTAAACTTGCAGTGGTTTATGGTAGGTGTATGTCTTACAGAAGCTTCTTTCTACATAACCTAGTAATACATTTCTATTAGATGTTTTATTTCTACTTTATTTTCACATCTTACATGACAGACAAAACACAATGTGTTTGAATACTGGGGTTTTAAGAACTGGTGGTGCTGTCACTGTTAGCCTCCTTGATAATTGCACACACCTACTCTCATGTTCATTCGCAGAATTCACATTCCCTTAGTCTTGACTTCCTTCTAACTTGGGAATTTGCAGTTGGCCCTGGAAAGTTGTTGAGAAAGGGTTGACTGTGTTTTTCTGGTGCTTACAGTCACTGATTTTGGGTGTTAGTGGCCAAATATAAATATATAGTGGCTTTAATGAGTACAGGTCGGCTGGAGGGCTGGATTGTCAGAGCAGCAGCTGCAATTCATCTTGGAAAATAATAGGTCATTTCTACCAGGGTCCTTGTGGAGCAAGCCTTGCTGAAAGGTGGTGTTAGGTATGTTTGTCTCCTGACGTCCCATCTCCCACTTCACAGGGCAACATGCCCTTACTGCATTCCTTTCTGATGAACATGTGCTACCTCTGTGCATGCTGTGTCTCCATGGACTTTGCTTTTAAAGCCTTGTATGCAGCCTATAGCATTCATAGGGGGGTAGCATTCAGTCCCTTTTCTTCCCACATTTAGCTTTATTCCTGCATTTAACATTATTCCCACAAAATATGACTCAAAACCAGGGTCTCTTTTCATTCTTTCTGCTTTGGTGGAATGGTGGAACTTCAAGAGGGAATTTGCCTGAGTAAACAGTGTGGATTAGTGTCTAAAAATAGTAATGCAGCCAGGGAGCAAAGAAATTGATGGTTTAGAAATACGGATCTAAGAGCACTCCTCTTTGCCATTTTGTGACAAGAATTTATTATTTCTGCAAAACTTACCTTCACAGGAAGTTGTCTGATACGTCTCTGAAATTTTCAAGCAAAGTTTAAGCCCTGTGCACCCTTACTGGTGACATTAATAGTTGTTCTGTTTCCAAAATGTGAGACAAAGTAGCTGATATCCTGGGAAGAAATGAGTAATAGAAATGAGAGATATTAGACCCTGAGAAATTTGAAGGTCAGGTGCTGATGAACAAAGTTATTCCAGAGAATTATTGAGTGAATATGGAGTCATTTTTATTGTCATAATAACATGTAAAAATGTTAAAAGAAGCGTTGAATTTGATGGGGAAAATGCAACACATTTTTTCCCCCACTATCAGTTCAATTTTTCCCAAGATTTATTAGTGGCAGAGGCAGTGAACTGGTGTTAGAAGCATGGATTAAAAGGCAGTCATTTCCATTTGTTATTCAAAATCAGTCAGCTTGTAAGATCAGAAATTCTGCTTTTGGTTTAGGAAAGAATAGAGACCTTGAAAGTTGTTTTCCTGTTCACAGCCAGGTATAAGTAATCCATCAGTCATCACAGCTACTGAAGCAAGACAAGAGAATTGCCCTGTGGTTTTTGCCCTATTCTAATTATGCACTTTACAAGAAACTTAATACGCTTCAAGGCTAAATCTGCAGTCCTCGTGCTAGCCGAATACTTGTGAAAGACACCTTTTATTAAGTTTACAGTGTTCTATCAGTAAATTAAAAAAAAAGTGGCAAGGAACAAGCTTGTCTTTTATTAAAATAAATATTTGAGATCAGAATCTGTAGCAAGAGTTAAAAGTCTTTGCAAATAACATGCCTCTTACTAATGAGTTCAAAGCAACTCTTCTGCTAAGGTACATAAAGGGAGATGGGTAAGTGACAGGTCTATATATGGCAGTTACTACCTGACACTCAAGGACTTGTTCTAAGGATTTGGGAACTTGAATGCACTCTTTCTTGTGCTGCAGTGCAGGTAAAGAGTCAGGTAATGGTCCTTTTTGACCATTTGGTTGCAACTGTTGGTTGCAACATGCTTTTCACCTAGGGAAGAATGAAAAATCATTCTTGTGGATCCATTCTGCTAGCAAGCCCCAGAATGCGTCCAGGACTCACATCTTTCCTAGCTGCTCGAATTCCTTTACAACAAGCAGACACTTTTTAATTGTAGTACCTTTTTGGAATGCACAGAAGTCAAGATATTAATCTGGTCAAAGGTATGTTTAATAACATTGCTACTGTCAGTTGTTTTAAATGTTTTTGTAATTGCTGTGAACGTGTCATGGGAGCTTATATGCAGGAGAACAAATGACACCAGAGAACTAGCATCTCTGCCACAGAAATTCCTACACGAGACAAATGTTTGGAACACACTGATGTCATTATATAAAGTGCACTTGCACTTTAGCAGCTCTTATACACGTGAAATATCTGTGGCAAGAAGGTCCTTTGGAAGAAGCACAGTGTCTTCTTGAAAAAGGGATATCAAATGTCATTGGGAGGCCTATACCAGGCTCTGTGAACATGGGTCTCTGAACACGGGGCACTGTAATTTGATGTGCAGAGATTTCCAGTCTCTGATGGAGTAGGTGGAGGCCTACTGACCTTCAGGGCATTCAGCAAAAAAGCCTGGAATGTTTCATTTGCTCTCATCTACTCCTTTGGTACTGTCTGTGAAGTGTTTTTTGTGGGCTACTGTGGTTGTCTGTTGACTAGATGTCAAATACCAACAACCATGACCACTGGAGGAACACTGCTGACAACCTAGAGAGGCATGGCTCTTGCCAAGTTATGTGCTTTTACTCAGATGACATTTCAAACAACATTGAGACATGATTATTGCTAAAACTTTTCTGAAGACAGAAGTTCAGTTTCCAGATCATCAGTCAGAGTGTATATTCAAAACAAAGACCAAAAAATCCTCCACTATGTTACCCACATTCTGATAGACACTAGATGGAGTTATTTTAGTAATTCAAAAATCCAAGAATTTCTGGAACATAATAACATTTAGAAAGTTGTTGAATAAAGTGAGGTAGGTCCCTCTTGACTAGTTTTCCAGAGTATTACAACTACAGACTGTTAACAGAGTCTTTGGAGATGGTTTGAACTTACCTGTTCTTTGATTGCCACTTAGACTTTCAGTTGCAATTCAGTTTTGTGCACTATATATGTGAAGATTGCTGTATTTGATCTCTCCTGGTGAGCGGTGATACATCTGATAGTTAATATCCTTGACCATCCTGACTCTGGCCACTTTTGCTTCATGATATCTACAACCATTTTAATGAGAATTAGGCTACGTATTTTCATGTAAAGCATGAATCCAGTCTTGATATCCACATCTGAGAAATCTATCTTGTACAAAGAGGACATATGTAAAAGCCAATTAAATTATCTTGTTGATAGAAGAAACAATATGAAATTGTAAGGAATGCTGAAGGTGCAGAACACAAATTAGTAAGACAGAAAGTCACACCATGTTGTTATCTACAATTTGTAATTCTTATACTTTCTCAAAGCTGTGGAGGAGGTCAGCTACATGAAGCCTAATGTCATCCTGCAGTGATTAATTATGGTCATGTCTAATCTCAGTTAACAGCTGGTAATGAGACACTTGCATTTTCCTGTTCAAAGATTTCAGTGTGCAAATGATGTTAAGTATTATACAAATAATGTTTAATATATATGAAATATACATTAAATATTATACAAATATATTTTTATATGATGTTAATATAGAGAATATAAAATTATATAAATAAATATATCAACAGATGAAGACATTTCCCTCTGCAAAATCAGCACTATTAATCCCCAGGTGGGAGGAAGAAGTTTTAGGTGACATCAAGAAGACAAAATGTTGCATAAACAGAGTGGAGGTCTTGTGGTCCAATCATTGAATGTTTTCTTGCCCAAAGAAACTAACAGAGCTGGCTACAAGCAGGAAGCTCTTCTTCTGTCAGGAGTTTTTCTCTAATGCATGCAGCCTGGAATGTAAGAAATCTAAGTATGATCATGATGCAGACACATCCAATATCCACTCTAGCAACCCCCCTCCCCAGCTCCACTTGCTTACTTTATTAATAATATTGTAATGATGCTGTGTTACAAGTTATGATGTTAGTTTGTCTTTCATATCAAGCTAGCTTGTTTTAAGTGTGATTTTAAATGAGCTTTATAATAAATGAAACATCTCTTGTATGAGGGAGTGGTGTGGAAAATCTATAAACTGAAAAACCAGACATCTTAGCAATGTGTATAAACCCCAGAAAACTTAGTAGGTAACAGAGTTGGCTGGTCTGATATCTGCTGTACCTTGGATCAGCAAAAGAAATACCTTACCAGGGACTCAGTTGGCAACCCTGGCATACAATGAGATATGGAAGAGCATATGTTAATCTTCAGGGATTTAAATGAGTTACTGTTATTGCCTAGGTTTTCTCTTGTACATTATGTTGCACAGGATTGCAGGAAAGAGCAGAGGAAGCTTTAACAAGCCAGTAGGGAGGAATCCTAGTCAGCCCCTAACCCCCACTGATACTAAGGACCAGACAAAATGTCAAGTATCTTACAAGGTCATGAACTCTAGATCCACAGACACCCACCAAATCTCACAGAAATTATGGTTAATGCATGCTCAGAGAAGTTAAGTGTGTTCCTAATGGCATTACACATACTAGTATGTATTTTAGGAACTGCAGATTGTCTACGCTGTCAGTGGAGTCTGAAGTGGGACAACCAAGGCACTTTAGTAAGAGGGAGGGAGCAATGTAGTCAGCTTGTAAATTCAAACAAACTCTTTTGCCTATAGCTGATTCTAATCTAAACTTGACAGAACCCTAATTTGGGTATCTTTTATTACGTTGTTTTATTTCAGCCTGCAATATAACAGGAGTACTTTTAATCCAACTTGGAGCACATTATTAAATATTTGAAGATATTACCAGGTTCCTAATACCTAGCAGAGGATAATTGTAATTTTAATATTTTTTAAAGTAAAATGACAAAATGCCATCCATTTTATGCACTGTTAGAATCATGCTTGGACAGTATTTCAGAAAAACTCAAATCGTAAGTCCAGCATTCAGGCAGAGAAGGCTTTCAGTTACAGCATCAGCTGCAAAAATGTAATAACATTGACATCTGGTGCAGACCAGCAAGGTGATATCTTTCTGATATCAAATTGAAGAAGATATGATATCTAACTAAAGAATATGCAAATCAAATAGTTTTGGCAGATGGGTAGCACTGCTGATTAAATGCAAGGCTGTCGTCATCACTCACTGTTTCCATTTGAAATTTTGAACAGAAGTTAAAATAGTCTTCAGATGAATCACAATGGAACTGGAAGAGAAGGTGAAATTGTAGTTGTTTTTTTTCTAAAGTGAGGGACCTCTCATCTGGGTCTGATGGACAGCCATGGAGCTTGACCAGCTTACATCAGAGAAGGACATTTCCTGCAAACATTTCAGCAATCAGATTTCACTGAAAAGTCACATGTTTACTTGTCTGCAAAAGCTTATCTTCAATCAGCTTGGCATTTTGTGATCATTAAAATGCTCACACTGCTACATGAATTGCTTCTATTTAACTATTTTCACCAAGAAAGAGGCACATGTCCTGGTAGGATTCAGACAAAGTGGGCTCACAGCATGTATGGGTTAAACTATAATCAACTACACTGGTGCTTGTAAAAGAGAACTGTTCACATTTTTACTTTGTGATCATTAAAACTAAAATGAGAGTAATCTTGCAACTAAATATATGTTTACATATAGGGAATTAAGGATCATTATGATTGGAGTTTTTAGCAGGCTGATAAAGCAAGCCAATTTTAAATTCCAAACCCTTATTAAATTCATTCATTAACAACTCATTTTGTGCTAACGGTTAGTATGTACACAATATTAATCATCTGCAGTACATACATAAAAGTGTTTGTCCTTTATGCTGATATCCTAAATCACCGCTGTGTGTGTTACCATGAAGCTGATGCTATGAGGTCAGGTCCTTGGTGGTCTTGGTCATGGAGGTGGAGATTATCAGGCTTAAGAGCTTGTCTGCAATGACCGTCTGTTCTGGTATGGGGCTGTCCTCTTCCTTCTCTGTCTTTCCTCCCTGCCTGATGTTTAGATGCTCTTTGCCCCTCCTTCTGAAAGAGAGATCTCTTCTGCTTCTCTTATTGCTGATCTTGGTTCTGGTTTTGTCAGTCATCCTTGATTTGTATACAGCAGAATATCCCGCCAACTGCAGCCTTTTGTATTTATCTTGTCTTTCAGCAACATTTTCTTAAATGATTCCCATGCGCAGCTATATGTATACTTGTTTCCTCCTGCTGGTGGTCAAGTTACTCAGACATGCATATAAAATGCTTATGCATGGTGGATGGCTATGCTATCACAATGGCACAAAGTATCTACATGCTGCTATTAGATAAAAAGTCTGGTTTGAGCTAAAGCAGAATCAGTTTTCTAACTTTTCAATTAAGCGTGATCTGAGTAACCTCATTTTCTGAAAGTTAACTGCATGTTTTTTGGTCAGTGTTTCTAGACATGATTACACAGGTCACTGGTATGCAGAAGGGCCATGCTTATACTTATTCCTGTGGGAACCAAGGCCATCCACAAGCTGGTGGAATGCTATACGTCAAAGGTACAGAAAAAGTCACACCAACAGGGAAGAGCAGACAGGTGACCTCAAACTGACCAACACAGTATTTCAGCTCTTATACATTGTATTCAGTATGAAGCTAAGGAATCATGAAGATGACTCTCCCTGCCTTGGTTGCCGATGTTCATTGAGGATCTATTCTGTCTTTTTGTCTCTAATCCCAGATCCATGTGTTCCTGAACCCAAATCCTGAGTCCAGCTCCCTCCTAACCTGGGGCCTTTTCCTGTGCCTGCTCAGCAGAATTTGTGGTAACTTATAGTCATTGCAGGTGGGGGAGAGTAGGGGCTCAATTTCATATGTTTGCATATATTTTATATTATTATTATTATTATTATTATTATTATTATTATTATTATTATTATTATTATTATTATTATTATTATTATTATTATTATTATTATTATTATTATTATTATTATTATTTCATTAAAGCTGTATTAGTTTTATTTTCCAACCTGTTATACTTTTTCTTCTCATTTCCCTTTCCCTGGGTGGATGGGAGGGAAAGGAACTGGGCCCTTTTTATTATGCTCATTTTGGGTTCAAGGCAAACAGATTTTAGCTGTAGCCTAAGGACTATACTCTCAGTTTCTAGGTGTTACGAATCTCTGCTTTGGCTACAATAAGCTTAATCTTTCTCCAAGACAGGAGAACGCAACATACTCATCCATTTTAGTGTAAGGAAAGCTCATGCTTATGCTAGTGTCTATAGGAGGCAGCAGGAATCTTGGGTTTGTTTATGTTGAAGAGGAGTCTTCATGAAACATAGTGGGGAAGGGAACTAAATATATGGCAAGGTTCTCATATGCTCAGCCGGTGGTGTCACTGAAGTAGTAAAGGAAGGCTTATATTTGAAAGACCACACTTGCAAAGAATGCCAGGTATGTCTCATCTAAGTTAAGATCAACAACCCCCAAAACAGTTAAGAGAATGAAAGGTGAAAAAAAAAAAGAAATGTAGGTTAAATGTTGTATTAGGGTTTATTGCAACTTAGTCATTCTTAGGTACTGTTTTAAAATCCTGTTTCATGTGGACAAGAGGCCAGCTGAGATCACACTATTATTATACAGTTGCATCTGTTTTGTGCTTAATTTAGGCAAGATTTGGATGCATGGCTTATTTATTTATATATATTTAGATGAAAGGCATGACACTCAATACTGGTACCATTCAGTACCATTCCTATACTGCAGATTATTTTTGGTGCAGACTTGTACAGAGCTATGAAATACACATATCTCCCTTTCAGAAGGTTCCAAAGGATAACTCAATACTCGTATCTCTGGAAATTTGCAGTCATGGAGACTGTCATTCATAGTTCGAATGACTTGCAATGACGTTGGCTTTAATTTTAGCTAGTTCTAAAAAATGAACATTACTCTTCTGATGCCACTCAAGCGATCTTTAAACGATAAGCCCTCCTGAGTATCAAATTGGGCATAAACACTCTGGATTAGGAACATCTGAAACTAAACATCACCTTACATCTTAATAGAAGAGAGAAAGAACACATGGGCACTTTCCAGAATGATGTGACTGAAAGTAGTATCACAGCATGATGCAGAGAAATAACCAGTTCCTCAGGATGGCAGTAAAAAATAGATATTTTGTTTTCTCAAAGAATAAACAAAAGTATTTTTAGTAGGTCTGACTAGTGGTATGGAAAGAATACAGAAGCTGCTAGTATTATCCATCTCACAAGTATTGTAAGAAAAAGGTATGAATGTTATATATATATTGTGTGGAAACTCCCTAGAGAAAACTATAATAAAGGGAAAAAAAATCCTCTCTGCTATGTCAGCAACCAAAATTAAAACAGATGCCAAAGCATGTCATTAAAGGAGACATTTTCCAAGATGACTGTAGTTCAGTGCCCAAGTTACACTGAAAGTCTCCCTTTAAAAGGCTTTTGCAGATGTTGCAATAACTCTCATCCTCCTCTCATTCAAAGAGGAGAAAAAAGGCTGTAGGACAATTCCCTTACTATTTGCGTAGATAAACAGAATGATTCTGTCATAGCTTTTAAAAAGCTGAGATTTTGTGTCATAAAATAAAACCTAATTTATTCAGGAAAAAGAAAAAGATCATGTCGCCCATTTAAAGAAAAGCTACAGGGACACTAACATAAATTAAATCACAGTATTGTCTGATCTACAGAATATGCACTATCAGTAGTAAAACTTGCATGGTCCTCATGTTAGTATCAGTTGGATGGAGTGGACAGTAACAACCCAAGTGGAAAGCAGAGGCTTCTGGAGGGGGAGGATGGTGTCTGGAGACCTGTGTCATCATTGCCCAGGGGATTACCTCCCTCAGTCTATACAAACCCAAGTCAGCCAGTCAGTATGTCTTCAAGTGATCAGCACTGGAGCACTGCTGCTTTTACTCCTGTCTAGCAGCAGTTCAGGTGAATTCAAAGCCTGTTCTTCCCTATTTATAATCATTATTCCTTAACTGCTTGTGCATACAGGTTGTGAGTTAGGAGCTTCTTCAGTTACTAGGTTGCTGACCGATTTGACCTTTTTCTTCAATTTGGTCTGTATATGCTGAGCTGTAAACAGCAGCAACCCAGTCATGAAATACAAAGGAAAAATAACATCCCAAGATTCGTTTCTGTATTTTTCATCCTGCCAGGCACAAAAAGTGCCATCTGCTTCCACAGATAGCCCAGATATGTGGTTTTCTTTTTCTGTAGGTCTTTTAAACATCTGACCTCTTTCTGGCTGAGACCGTTATTTGTGTCTAACATAGAAAGTTTCGACAATATGTGTGCCAAATCACGCAATGTAAGAGAAGCCAATCACAGGTGAACACCAAGTAGACTCATCAAGAATCCTGCCACAATGGTACACGTAATGCTTTATGGCTATCAGGAGCATGTAGCGTTATGAGTGCAGTGGGGATGTACCAGGATGCAGGCATACATACACACACAAAGCAGAACACGTTGTTTTCATAGAACACAGGCTTACCTCTAATGAAATTTTTTTCCTGCATGGTTGTAGGATAAGTATGGGTGTGGTCAGTTCATTTAGGAGAAAACTGATACTTAAAATGAGAAAAAGAATAAAGGGTAAAATGTTGGCCCCACTGGAAGGAGGGATTTTATCTGGGAAGAGATTGTAAGAGGATTAAACCAACATTCAGAATTCTATCAAGGTTATCAAGATGGGAAAGAACCCTAGCCAGTTATCAAATGGATATGTAAGGGTATCATAAATTCTTGAAAATACAGTTAGCCCAGGAAGGCAAAGGTTGTGGCATTACTACAAGGAGTCATGTTGCAACTTAAAGTTTTGTAGGTTTCTTTAAGAAAAAAAGCCTAACTCAAGATCTACTTTGTTCATATTTGTGTGTTTTCTTTTTTGTTTCTTTACTTATTTATGGCCATTCTGTACTTACAATATCCATATGATCGTGCAAGATAAAGTAGGAAGATGTAATGAAACAGCAATCGCTGAAAAGAGAAGCTTAGAAAATATTAAGGTTGGTGGCCTTTCTTCTGAAATAAAAGAGATCACAGAACTGAGAAAACTTGCTGCAACAATAAAGGATGATACCTACAGCGAATCTGTCCCTTGTGTCTTTCATAATGGAGCTATGATGAACAGTCTTAAATTAAATCATGTATGTCAAAGTGAACACGAGAGTGAAGGTTCTGCAAAAGAGGATACTGTTCTAAACATCATGAAAAGCAAACAACAGAACAGACTAACATTTATTGATATTAAATCAATAAATTTAATTTTTGCTAATTAAAAGATCAAAGAACCCAGAGAATCTTGTGAAGTATGTCCTGGTAAAGTACATTCTGCACATCTGGGCCTTGTACTAATTACAGAATAAAAGATCCAGGAGATCTGACATAAAACATCCCAGATATCTGCATTACAGGAGGACAACACTAATCAGGCCCTGTTATTAGATCTGCCAGCTTGGTAAAGGAACATAAGAAACCTGCCTACAGAAGCAGCCCTCCTACTCTCTGAGCATGTGTAGTAGAGAATTTGTGTGAAAAAAATCACCTGTAACTTTATGTGGTCACTAAGCCATCATTTGTAGAGAGAAGTACTGGCCATGTTTTCACTCTGTATCTTTTTGTAATGTATTGAGCACAGAGGCTCCTGTCAGGTGTGCTAAGATTTCTGTACAATCCACCTAGTACCCAGATTTGCACAACTCTACTAAAATCAATGTCTTAGCTTGGCGTGTGATTGGCTGCTTGCATGCCACGTAATCAGTCTGTCATTTTGGATAACAAAGGGGTAACTATGAAAAGCTGATATTAAATTTTTTAAAAAAGGTACTGTGTGGAAAAAATTTAGTGAAACTCGTAATTTGTCCTTGCACGTATGTTTTTGGCCCAGCCTAAGGTTTCAATACTGTGTTGAAGGGCCAAGTTGCAAGTTTTTATTACACTTTCCATTTTAAAGAAAAGGAAGAAAAATGTATGTGATACAACTCCCACTGTCCTTTTGTGCACCCTGCCTTCTGTGTTACGATAGTAGCCCTTTATTCCAGCAATGGTTTTGAACCTTAAAACCAAATAGCAGCATTTTTTTTTAAATGAAAGACATTCAGTACCTCTCCTCTGTGCTGTAGTTCCTCTTATTTCATGGCAGCAAGTGTGATGGGGAGAAAACAAGACTGGAAAGGAGGTTATTGCTGAATCAGAAGTGGTGGAGAGAGTATGACTGAGAGCTTCACCACCTGCATGTCTTCAGAACTGGGAAGGGATGGGGCTGCACTGCAAGTACTCCTGCCTCCCAGAATCCTACTTCAGGCATTCTGTTGGTACCATGTGAGTTCCGAGTACAGGCACTCTGGGAGCATGGAGAGTTTTCTACAAAGTCGTTTAATGATGCCAATGTGCCTTTTCACATCCTCTTTAATCTTATTTGATTTAGACCAATGGTTTTAAACAATGCTGTTGGAGATGAACTGCTCCAAGTGAGAATTGGCAGAAGAGCTTCAAGCTTACAGATTCAGCCTGTGTCTTGGGGTTTAAGGATGATCTAATCCTACCTTTTCACACATGGTAGAGGACCCATTATATACCCCCTCTGGTTAAGGAAGTTTTAGGTTAAGTCTCCTTTTTAACAGAATAATGAGTACATAGGTTGATGATATGTCTTTTCTCATCCAATTTTATTGTAACCCAGTGTCCTACATTTGATAGGCTTTAGGGCTATACAATCAGACAGGCAAAGGTCTCTAACTTGAGTTTTTGTTTTTGTGAATGTTTTAAATATTGTTTTCATTTCAAAGCTGTAACAGCCTGTACCTAAGTTAAAGAGGTGTGAAGAATGTCTGTAAGTCCACTGAGGTGCACTTCATCTTTATACTAAAACTGATCATAACTCATGTTCCCTCAGTGTCCCTAAATATCAGACAGCAAGCAATGTGGATTCCTGTGCTAGGGGACAGCAGGACTGTCCCTTGTCAGGACAGTCTGCCGTGTGCTGTGTTTCAGGCTTCAGGCTCACCTTTCCAACAGAGCTTCTGCCTAGTAGTGTCCTGGCATTTTTTTCAATAACTAAAATGCATTTACAAAGACTAAGTTCATGCTCTGCTTGTAGAGTTCTTCAGAAAGGGAAAATATGCATCATCCTCTTCTGAGAAATGACAGAAAAAAGATCAGTGAAAACATATTTCAGCTGACTATGAAGTGTCAAGAATATTTGGAGCATAAAAAAAATTAGTAAGCTTAGGAACACTATGTGCGCCTGTCTCATTCTCAGCAATTGCTCCCTTTATTATTCTTATTAAGCTGAAAACAAGCAGTCAGAGATGATAAAAGGTCTGTAATATTTTGTAATAATGAAACTTAATACATGATGAAAGATATGAAGACCCCAGTAAGTTAATACAGAAGAGTTTAATAATTTCCCTAAGAAACTAAGGAAATAGAGAAGATTTTATTAATTTACATCACTGAATGTTGTTTTTCCATCTCTAGTTCTTGTTCACTACGCAGAGAATGCATTACTGAAGCCATGATGATAGCTGGATGTTCAACTACTGCTGTGGTTACTCCATCATAGAAAGCCACTAGGTTGGTCAGGCAGGGCTTTCCCCTGGTGAAGCCATGCTGACTGCCATTAATCACCTCCTTGTCCTCCATGTGCTTTAGCACATCTTGCAGGAGGATCTGTTCCAGGATCTTCCCAGGCTCGGAGGTGAGGCTGACATATCAGTAGTTCCCAGGGTTGTCTTTTCCACCCTTTTTAAAAATGGTGGCAATGTTACCCTTCTTCTAGTCACCAGAGAGTTCTCCTGACTGCCATGACTTTTCAGATATCATAAAGAATGGCTTGGCAACCACATCTGCCAATTCCCTCGGGACTCTGGGTTGCATCTCATCAGGTCCCATAAACTTATATATGCCAGGGTTCCTCGGGTGGTCACAAACCTGAACCTCCCCTAGAGTGGGAGGGGACTTCACCCCCCCAGTCCCTATCTTGTCCATTGACCCAGGAGGGTCATACTTTGTACCTGAACTGCTGTGAAAAAAGCAGCTTTCCAAAGTCCAGTTTGTGATATTGACTTGACAAAGCTGAACCCCCAAATTTTTAGTTCTGATATTGACTATGACATGAGCTAGATGGAACCTCTATTTCTATCTGGTGTTCCACTGTCTTTCCACATCAAGGGGTAAATAAGCATCAAGGAAATTTTTAATCTATATGTAAATTAGGTATTATTGTATCATCTGTAGCAAGACTCAGCAAACAATGAAAGACGGAACATTTGCAAGGAAAAGTATACAAAAAGAAGGCATGTTCTCATGCAACAATTAATCAGACATTGAATGAGTAGATCTTTTGCTGGTACAAAATCATAGAACCATAGAATCATAGAATAGTTTGGGTTGGAAGGGACCTTAAAGATCATCCAGTTCCAGTCCCCCTGCCACAGGCGGGGACATTGCACTAGATCAGGCTGCTCAAGGCACCATCCAACCTGGCCTTGAACACCTCCAGGGATGGGGCATCCACAACTTCCCTTGGCAACCTGTTCCAGTGTCTCACCACTCTCATAGTGAAGAAATTCTTCCTTATATCAAGCCTAAGTCTGCCCCTCTCCAGTTTATACCCGTGCCCCTCACCCTGTCACCACAAGCCTTTATGAATAGTCCCTCCTCAGCTCTCTTGTAGCCCCTTTCAGGTACTGGAAGGTCACTATAATATCTCCTTGGAGCCTTCTCTTCTCCAGGCTGAACAACCCCAACTCCCTCAGCCTCTCCTCATATGAGAGGTGCTCCACCCTTCTGATCATTTTCACTGCCTTCTTCTGGACCCATTCCAAAAGTTCCATATCCTTCTTGTGTTGAGGACTCCAGAACTGGACATAGTACTCCAGATGAGGTCTCAGGAGAGGAAGAGAGGGGCGGAATCACTTCCCTTGACCTGTTGGCTGTGCTTTTTATGCAGCCCAGGATACAGTTGTCGTTCTGGGCCGTGAGAGCACATTGCCGGCTGATTTCAGGTTTCTCCTTGACCAGCATCCCCAAGACTTCCTCTGCAGGGCAGCTCTCAATCATGTCATCCCCCATTATTTACTGAAATCGGGTATTGCCCCAACCCAGGTGTAGGACCTCGCATGTGGCCTTGTTGAACCTCAGGAGGTTCTCAATGACCTACTTCTCCGGCCTGTCCAGGCCCCTCTGGATGGCATCCTGTCCTTCCAGTGTGCCAACTGCACCACTCAGCTTGGTGTCATCTGCAGACTTGCTGAGGGTGCACTCAATCTTGCTGTCAGTATAATTGATGAAGATATTGAGCAGCACTGGTCCCAGTACAGACCCCTGAGGGACAGCACTTGTCACAGATTTCCATTTGGACTTTGAGCCACTGAGCACTACAACCCTCCAACCAATTTCTTATCCACTGAATGGTCCACCCATCAAGTCCATATCTCTCCAATTTAGAGAGAAGGTTGTTGTGGGGTACCGTGTCAGGGGCTTCACAGAAGTTCAGATAGATCACATCCATCGGTTTACTGGTGTCCACTGCTGTGTTTACCCTATCATAGAAAGCCACTAAGTTGGCCATACAGGATTTTCTCCTGGTAAAGCCATGCTGGCTGCCATTAATCACCTCCGTGTCCTCCATGTGCTTTAGCACAGCTTCTAGGAGGATCTGATCTTAAAAAATGAGTAGCTATATGAGTAGCACAGCCTTTCTAAACCCTGTAAGGTTTTGGAAAAGAATGTGGTGCCTGTCCTGGAACGTCACATGCAATAGGGGAACTCTGCTGGCAGAAAGGCAGCTGAGCAACCTTCAACCCTGACAACTAGGAAAAGGTGGACAATCAAGGCCACTGCTGCCAGCATCCAGTTTGCTTCAAAGTCTCTCTGCATGGCCAGCTCTGACCTGTCATGTACTGGGACAATGGAAGACATCACAAACAACTGTCTTCTACCTGTGAGTTATTCTGAGGTTCACTTCCCTCTGGGCTGGACTGCCTTTAGCTCTCTGTCCTAAAAATCTTTTGCTGTGAGGCACAAGGTCAGTATGGATTTCCAGAGCTGTGACAACTGTGGGATCATATGTACTGGTGGTGTAAGTGTGTTATAAAGTTTCATGGGTTACAAAGGACTTCACTATATTTTATTGTATCATACAGTACATCTAATTCACAGAATGACTGAGTAGCAGAATACATGGTTTAATCATTCATTTAATTCCACGGTTGTTCCATTTTCTGCATTGGCCACCTGCTGCAAAACTGCATAGAGGACTGAAATCTTTGAGAGAGAAATAAAAGGAGAGAGGATCATTTCTACCCCCATGCTGACAAAGAAATCTTTCCAAAAGTGAAGGGAGTATGAAGATCTATAGGGTGTTTTTCCAGAAGTCTGTAAACAGACTGCCATAGTAGCTCACAGCATCATTCATTAGCTTAAATAATCCATATCCTTCCCCAGTGTTTACTCTGCTGTATTCAGAGAGAATCACATCATTGCCTGAAGATCTTTCCTTGCTGGTTGTAAGATGAACTTCTTCAGTCCTCTTGCATAAAGTTACTTCTCCATCACTGAGCTCAGAAGGGGTTAATGCAAATTGCAGAAGTGCAAGGGAGAGCCATTAAGATGAAAATGCCTAGCTGAAACAGTGCAGGAAAGCTATGGCTTCTGAAGTGATGGATTTGATAAGTCTTACAGACTTGTTGGAAGGAGCAGATTTCTTCTCTGAAGGGCTCTTGTGACAGAGAGTTGTAAAGACTGAGTAATTAACTGATATTGTCTCAAACGTTGTCTGAGTGCAGGGTTGTGTGCACTTGAGAGGCTGTTCTGTGGCTTCTGGGTATCAAGAAGGGGAGATGTAGGAGTGGGCACTGCCCCCTACTCCTCTGCTTGCCTGTGATGGGGTGGCTGCTGTGGGGTGAAGGGGAGCAGGTGCATTAGAAGGCACGGCCCCCTCTCCCCTATTACCCCCATGACTGCTCCTTTGCCTCCAGCCTCAGTTTGGGAACCTTCCTGAAGGAGCTTCTGTGCATGCACAGTAAGGCCACCCCTCACAAGCTAATGGGGCGCGGACTGGCCCTATAAATAGAACTTGCCAAGAAGGCACAGCATGCCTGCCTACCACCCCAACAGAACAGGCCTGGAGAAGTGCTGCTGACATGTTCCTGAAGAATTGCTGCTGGATAGACCACATTTTCCAGAGAAAGTGCTGTGCCCCATTGGAGTGGTGCCTTCCTTTCTTTCCTGGCACTGTAGTGTGTTGGCAAGTGTAGTTTGTTTGGCAACCTTGGCCATGTTCAGGGTATGAGATTGTGATTGGACCAGATTGAGATATGTTTTTGCAACTTTGGGAAGTTGCAACTAGGAATACACATGAGTATCTGGTTTATTATTTTGGCTGTGTCCAAAATAAACACTGCATTTGAATTTACCTTGGGTTTTGCCATGTAGATATCAAACAACCCTCCGTCTTCAACTGTGCAAGTCATGGCAGAGAGAGACAAACACTGCTGGTATCAGGAGCTGGCCCTGGCAACAGTGTTTGTCAAAGAGTAGCATGGTGACTGTTTACAAGTACTGGCATAGTCCTATTGAAAAGATTTGATTTTATACAGGCAGGCAGGTGGGTTCAGTCTTATCTATACATCAGATTAAACCCAACAACAGTTCCATGGTATAGTTAGTATGCTATCAGGTCATACTGCAACTCAGTCCAAGCTGCATAAGGAGATGGGAGTAGAGCTGAGAAGATTCGATGGAGCAGAGTGAAGATGCAGATGCAATGTGCAAGGGCCCGTGCCTCTGTACACTCTGGAGTGCTGATGTTGGACAAATGTGGGGAGAGAGGGCTTTTCTGGCTAGAGAACATTCAATGGACAGCCTGCGTAAGTGTTACGAGAAACAAGTATGCAGTTGTGCAATAGCACCGGGGACTATATTATTAATGGATGGTAAAGAACTGAGTAGCTTTGCCACATGCCTCTTACTGGGGGAACTCCTGCTCCCTCCCCACCAAGCCCTTCAAACATCTATAAAGGATGTTTATGTGGGATTGTAAGGAATAAGGCAACTTGCAGACCAAAACCTTAAGCACTAAATTGGCCAATAACTCTTGTTCAGGATACCAGTCAAGAATGGGAAAGCCTTTGAAAAGATTTCTATTCTGCCCAAACTTCAGCTGATGCACAATTACCACTGCATCTGAGTACACACTTAAAACCTTACTCAGCAAAGCACATCAGTGACTTATTGTTTGATGATTTCCCTTGTTTACCTGAGTTACCCTAGTCTTATGAACCTAAGAATAACATAAGAAGCTACGACAAGTCAGTTTCCCTTTCCTGCAAAGCTCCATGAGTGTATTTGTCACCTTAGATACCTTGATTAAACAGATTCATTTGTGAAATTGCTAGTTGCCATTGACTGGTCAGTCAGCTAGAAGGATTCTTGACAGGGTCACTGTTGTTTGCTGCAGACTGACATAGAAAAATAAATCAAAGAGTGAGAAGTGTAGTATGTCTGATAACAATCATAGCAAAAAATAAAAAAAAAAGGGAGAAAAGATCTTAACTTATTGTGTCTTAATTCTGAAACTCCCTTGAAGGGTTTCTGTTATGTGGAAACATGTATGCATCTGTTTATTGGATACCAATTTCAGTGGTTATTTTGTACAGGGAAGAATGACAGAGTACTGGTAAAATAAATTTGTATCTTGTCACCTGTGTTTCACTTCTCATTTGGCTGAGTGTTTGTGGAATGGAGTTCTGTATTTTTAAGGAGCATTTTTTCATGTTTACAGTTCACCTTAAGTTGCCAAATATAGTAGGCATCTGGGTACCTGTGTCATGTGGCAGGATCAGGACACTGTTACACTGAAAAGTAACAGTGGAAAAGAAATCTGTACAGTATTATGCTGTATGGTTTTTCATTTATTTGGTTTTTGTTTGTTTTTGTTAGAAAACTATTCACTGTCAGAGTTAAAGAACCTGAAGAAGTTTTGGAAAACTACATCTGAAGCCAAATTACATGATTGAGTTCACTCTTGTATTTTCCTTGCAAGGATACTGCAGTACAAAATTCTCTGGCAGTGCTCATTCTCTAGAGATTTTCCATTATAAGTTTTTTGCTCCACAGTCTAATGCAGTGACTCTGAGAAATATATAGAACAAGGAAATCTTCATATAGCTAGCAATAAAGCCCAGTGAAAATATTACAAGCCATAATCAGTTTGTAACTTTTGACTGTTTCAAACTTTTGACTGTATTCAAACTTTTCTTGAATGCTCTTCCCAATGCTCTTCTGAAGCAAAACAGAAAAAAAAAAAAGAGATCCTAACCGTAGAAGCCAGTGAACTTTTAAAACAAGCAATTGCGCTCTCAAACAGAGCTCTTGGTGCTCTGGATATACTACAGCCATCATCAATAATGATCCAAGGAGCAGTGGCATCCTGTTCAAACCTCACCACTGGGGAAAATTGTGTCAGAGGTACATGGCCTAATGATATTATAATGAATACAAATCAGGAGGAATTCACAGTATTTGAAACATGTACTAACCCACATACCTTTTTGTGATGAAATAAACTTCAGTTGATGGCAAAGAGCCCATGAGAGTCTGCCATGCATGGATAAACCACTTAATAGCCTTTGGCAGCAGCTGGATGTTCTTAACAGGATCCTCAGGAGATGCTGCTTTTCCTCTTTTCCAGTAGAGGAATTAGATCCTAAAAGAGCCTGGGGAAAAAATAGTCATGCAGTAGCTGAGAATCAAGGAACAAGTCATTCCCATATTAATATCCTCTTTTTCACAGTATAATGCATGAGCAACTGTCCCAATACTGGTAAAACTACAAGAAAAAAGGAAAGTTTCTTTCCTACTGATTCCTAACTGGTTTTTCTCAGTGGAGTCCTAAACAGTCAGTTTGCATAGTTTGTTTGGTGGCTTTGAGCGAGGAGTATCAAGAGCTCTTCCTTTCTCACCTGATCTGTTCAGTCCCATCATCTGTCTCAAGGGGCATTATTTCACGCTATTCTGGACCAGTCATAGCTTTCCCAGGTCTCCTGTCCCATCTTAGTCTCAGCCATATAAGTACCTTCTGTTGAGGATCTTGCTCAGTGTTCCCCATTATCTTCCTCCTTAGCCTCAGCTGAATAATCCATTTGTCTGGGATGTGCTTGGTGCTCACTGCTTCCCTGACTATCCTGGCTTCCCACAAAGCTGTGATACCTTTCACCTCCTTTTGAAAACACTTGGCTGTGCTTGTAGATTTTGCTTGTAGCTGTCACAGAAGAACAATCGTCTAGACCTCAGAGACATGGTCTGACACCTACTGCAGGAAAGGGGGAAAAAATCAAGCAGGAAAACTTTCACTGTTGTCCTGGCTTACCACTGCAACTCATGAGAGACAGAGACAGAAATATAGAATCATAAAATCATGGAATCATAGAATCATAGAATCACAGAAACACTAGGTTGGAAAAGACCTCTTAGATCATCGAGTCCAATCATTCCTATCTGCCACTAAACCATGTCCCTGAGCACCTCATCCACCCACCTTTCAAATAACTCCAGGTATGGTGACTCAACCGCCTCCCTGGGCAGCCTGTGCCAGTGCCTCATGACCCTTTCTGTGAAAAATCTTTTCCTAATATCCAGTCTGAACCTCCCCATGGCAGAGCTTGAGGCTATTCCCCCTTATCACCTGTCACTTGGGAGAGGAAGCCAGCACCCACCTCTCTAAAACCTCCTTTCCTATGAAAGGAACAGAGTTTAAGGCAGTGACAACACTTGCCCTTCATGTGGGAAGGTGTATTGCAACTCTTAAAGTAATGTCCAACCCACCTTACCTGAGAGGAGGCAACAGCTCCATTCGTCTCTCTGGTAGGGTGCTTACTGTGTCCATAGAGTTTTGTTGGCTGGCTCTCCATCTCCCAAACAGAGATATTGTAATAGTCACCCCTAGACATTAAGCCTGAGATGCAGTGATGACTATGAGAAGATTACACTTAGCTGAGTTGAGTGAACTCAACTCACTTTAATATTAGTGTGGAAAATATCTGTTCTCTCTACATTCATGAAGGGCAGTCTAACAGGGTGGTGGTGTGAACCAGCAGTAAAGGAGAATCTGCTTGGACGTCAGGAGTAGTTTCTGGTGTTAGCCAGTCCCTGGGGGAATCCACCCTGAGAGAGTGTGGACTCTGCTCTGGGGGTCTGTGGGAGCAGGTTGGATATGCTCCTGGCTGGAATGACTGTGGTCATGCTCCTTCAGCTTCAGAGCAAGGGAACAACTACATTGATTGTGGCTCCTGCTAGGTTTTATGATTTTACAAGTGTATTGCAGTGTGTAGAAGAAAAAGAGGCTCTGATACATCACAAACTATAAAACGTTTCTACTGGAACAATGTAAGATAAGTCCCTCTATCCCCTGCCAAAACCCACGAAGTAGCAAAAAGTGGAGCCAAATACTGGAACAGCACTGAGGAAGCAAAGTTTTACTGATGAAGAAGTGTTGTCACTTTGCAGATGAATGTGACAGAATGTCTCACGCCACTCCAGAAAAAACAACAAATTTTTAATCCAGAAAGGCCCAAGTTTTAAAGGCTTATCAAGTAAAATGAAATGGCAGCATGCCTAGCTGTCTGCAAAACTGAAGACAACGGCAACAATGGATCTTCTCAGGATTTTAACTTCTGTGTTGTACATTATGTTTATTTGGAACTTCACTGCAGTACTAGGATTATAACACCTCTGCCTTAATAGTGCAGGCCCCTGCCTGATAAATTAGTGAAGACCGTCTCAGAGCAGGAGTAGAGAATGAAAGCTCTGCAACTTAGATCTTTACAATCAAATGGTCTTGAAAGGAGCCATTAAACTTTGAAATGGTATTAGGGCTTTTAATTCAGAAATAAAGAAGACCGAGGATGGAAGGAATGTATTTGCAAGAATGGAAGTTTCAGTATTTCACCTTCAGAAAGAAAATCACGAGTTGTTTGGCAGGTATTATTGCCCAAGACCCCTACTTTTAGTCTTTTCTATGTTTAGCACAGGACTGAACATCGATTCATATTCTCTAAGTAATGCAACTCTGCTAAGAGGCATTGATTTCAATTAAATGGCATTTAGTGATTAAAAAATCGAGAGTACTGGGAGATGTCTTAGTAAAGCTAGGTCAGGAAGAAAGCTAAGCCATTATGGAAGAATCTTTATTCCAATTAAGCTTCTCATATCATGACTGAAAAGTAATAATTTTTTAAAGCAAATTATTTCATAACAAAAATGACAGTTTCAATACGGTGTGTGCAGTGTGGGGAAATGCTCTATGCACACCAGAAGGGGTCACTGTTGAAAGTGAAATCATCGTTAAGTCTGCATCAAGAAAGTACAACTGCCTGAGCAGTACCTACAGAGCAATAAAACCCCACATAACTGCTTTTCTGTGTTTTTGTAAAATGTCCAAAGTAAAATATATGCTACTGATCTTAAGAGGAATAAGTGTGTGTTTAAAGACTCCAGATGAAAAAAAAAACAAAACAAACCCAGCCCTGCCCAGATATGCAGTGCTTGTTTAATGGTTAGAAAATACATGTGCAGACGTCAGAAATGATGAAGACACAGAAATGCTAAGTGCTTAGACATCCAACATGTACATCAATCTTGCAGCCTTTCATACATGCATATGATTCTTGGCTGCAAAGTAGCTGGAGAATTTTGGGGGATCATTCAGCTACACCTGAACAGAGACAAACAGGAATCTTTCACTCTGGGAATCATCTTTTGAATCTAAACAACATATATTTCTGCAGGAGTTTGGAAGGGGATGTAGACAAAGATATTTAAAGTGATATGCCTTATTAAATGGATTTTCAACACAGTGCTTTGCATAGTTTAGTTTCCTTAAGTCACCATAGCTACTTGACATCATCAACTTTGCCAGTAATTTGCTGGGGATGACCTCTTAAAAAAATCAGTGGTCAAATAAAGTGGTATAAAAACATTCACGATTTTCCCCAGAGATTATATATCTAGATGCTTGAATTATCTTGTCACTGAATATATCTTATCAAAAGCAGAGAAAACCTTTAAGACATGATCTAAATTCCAGTGACTGAATGTCCCTCCAATCAAATAATTCCTATAGGAATATTTAAAAATATGTGAACAGTTTTATGACATTTTGGTCTTACAGAGTGAGCAGCAAGCAGCCTCAGGCCAACAGAGGCTCAGGGCTGTGGGCTTGTCCCACCTGCATGGGGATGTGGCTAGGAAAGGCTGGGGGCTGGAGGATGAGCACCCTTAATAGTAACACATTCTTGGCTGGAGATGGGGGAATAGAGTATTTGCACAGAAACAGTTCCAGTTTGACATAACAGAGTTGCAGAAATAGAGAAAAAGACGTTTTAGAAGGACATGTGAATCCAGAGGAAAAGGAAAATCAGCATGAGTGCTTAGAGGGAGAAAGAGTGGTAGTGAGGTTTTCCTCATTTTATTTCTCTTGGGCCCAAATTCTATGATGTAAGCTGTCTGTTCCTACAAATTAGTAAATACAACTGCACTGGTTACTTGTTTAACACCCTCATGAGTTGGCTATGGAATAGGGAAGTTATTATTTACACCTTCTGGCATGGAGGGTTTATCCCAAATACAGAGCCAGAAAGGTTACCAAACTTGCCTGTTTCGATTGCGTTGTTATTATTATTACAAACGTTGCCAGTTCTATCTGTGATAGCAAAAGCCCTGTTCTGTGTGTGACACGATGTAAGTGTGGTCCCTGTATAAAGAGCCCGTCCTCAAGAACTACCTCTGTTATCAGCATTCACTGTACCGGAGATAAATTTGTATTCATAAAGTAGCAAAGGGTTCCAATGAAATAAACAGAAAACAGACTTTTTTTTTTTTTAAAGTAAATAGAAAGTTTTCATATTTAAGTTTTCAGTTAGTATTGTTTGGTAATCTTCTGCATGACTAGTTTTGTGCTTATGTGTTGGTGCTGGTCCCTTCATCTTGGCAGATTTTAAGTTTCTGCAGCACCATGTGCTGCTTGCCTCATTACACAAGAATGATCTATGACAAGCAGACATATTTATACATGGAACCATTTCTAGGACCTTGGAACTGGCAGCAAAAAATAGCATCTTGTGCACAGTCTGTTTCTACAGTCCTCATGTCCTAGCTTAATCAGTCCAGTTGTTTCCCTTGGATTTTTCAGGTACAGAAATATATCATTACAATATGTTCAGCTGATGCTATGATATACCGAATTCCTTACTTAAACAGCAGGATTAATTTCATGATTCGTGTTATACTCATGATAGTGCTCAGCAAATAATTGAGTATCATTTGACATTTTAAAATCAAGATCGTCTTTCCTAGAGAGGTGCTGCAGCACAAACAAAGGTTATGAGTCCGGTACAGAAATTATTAGGTAAAGAGATGCGAGTGATCTATATTAGGCAGAAGACCACACTATGCGGACCCCGGCTTGCATTAAAATTTAAATCAAAGTTATGTCCAAAGGGCCCTAAAAGAATAGCAAAGGAGAGGCTGATTGAATTTTAGAGGGAAACTGACAGGAAAATGCACCTCCTTCTCCAGAGCACTAAAAGGTCTGCAATTCTCTGGCAGCCCTCTGAGTTACTGTACTTGTGGAGTATAAATTGCTATCCTTCAGACCACTAGGGCCTAACTATAACCTGCGGTGATGCCTCTAAAATGAACTTAGAGAAAGTAAATATTATCAAATGTGTTCAGGAAACAGACATCTAAGTTAATACTCTAGATACCTTGCTAAAGAACTCACCCTATTATATCAAATCACCTGTTACATCAAAATATGTACTATAGCTATAGCTATAGCTGCTGTAGCTTAGCTGCTGCATAATTACTGTATGTATGATTTTTAAAAATTTTCTTGTGTTTGTAATGCTGCCTTTTGCAAAGCTGGCCAGTTTTGTAACCTGAACCTATCATTGCTTTTCTGTCATCTCTCAGATTTTGTATGTGCAGTTGTCATAAAATAATGTTAACTACAACTGAATGTCTGGATTACAAGAAGCACACTTTCATTATGATACATTCTGAACTCTTTGTCAGTGTTTACTTACAATTCAGTATATTTTTTCTAAAATATCATACTTATGTAGATATATCTGTACATGTGCTTATGTGTGTATACATATATTTATTTAGAAAAAAAGCCTGATTATCTGAATAATAATGGGAGATTTCTTTTCTGATTCCTTCAGTTTTTCTTTGGAAATTTTTGCCACTGCTTTTCCCATAAATGAAATAATCCAATGAAGTTCTGAGTATTAGCTTCTGCTCTCTTCCTGGGAGCAGTTAGGAGCACAAGAAACATTCTTGCCTGTTGGTGCCCACACCAGTGTGTTTGGTTGGTCTGGCCTCAGGTCAGCTTGTCAGGCAGCATATTGCTCATGTCTGTGATAACATTGCAGGAGACAACATCAGTCAGGCACCCACAAGAACACTCCATCTCCCCTAGTCTGGCGTATCCAAATGAAGTATGTGCTGTGACATTGGCACGCTATGCGCTTGATCGATGCCATAGTGAGGCAGATGACCACTAAAGGCAAAACTGCTTTCATGGGATAAGGTATGTGCTACGACTCCTTCCCTTTGCAGGGCTGCTCCAAAGCAAATAGATCTTATGGAGAAATATTGTACTTTGCTGCAAAGCCACTAATACTGGTATGGTGTAGAGAAAGTTTTGATGCTTTCATTCTGTGTCAATATTACATGTTTTAACCGAGCAAAAAGGGTGATGGTCCAACACATTTTCCTACTCCAAACCAAATAAACCTGCAGCTCTCTTTGCTGCATATATCAGGCACTCAGTATTTCTGCCTCCTTAGGCAGGTCTCCAATGGGAAAAGCTGTTTGCAGGTCTGTGCTGGAAAGTACTCCTGACAGTTCTCCAGGTCCAACCAACTACATGCAATGAAAGCAGATTTACCAGTTTAACAGCTTATACCTCAAAAGCTTTGCTGAAAGACGTTTTGCTTCTAGCCAGCTTAAGGACATTATACTCACCTAAGTTTATAGGACAGAATAATTCATTCTAACATAGTAATTTCAAAGCATAATTTTAGGTCATGCTTTTGAAATGGCCATCAAATCTGATAAAACCTACACAGATTGCATTAGGCTGTGAACACATGAGTGGATAAACTAATCATTGTGATATGTCACACCCTCCTGGCAGCTTAAAAGAAAATGTTACCGATTTTCTTATTAGATCCAAAATTGGTTTAGGATTTTTTCAAAGACAGCCTTCTGCCCCTACTAGTTTTCTGTCATTTGTGTAGTCTAATAAGCAGAATATTTGAGGATCTCTAAATTGTAAATGTGTTTATACCTACTTCTCTGAGAGTACTGTATATGAAGTACCACCTCATGTCATAGCTAAAAGTTGAGAGACAGAGATACTAAATGAGCTGCTGTAGATGAACCAGCAAAATTGTAGAGCTGTGTATGGAGGTAAGAGGTCTTCACACCCACTCTAGTTCCTGAACTGACAGTCTATCAATTTTTTCTACCAACAATGGTACAAACAACACTTAGATAAAAATACAAATATAGCATCATGTGTCCTTGCATGGGACTGAGATGTGTTAGATACACAATACATTAGTGTGCTCCATATAATCTCTCAGAGACAGACTTTCACCTAAAGATTAATCCTTGATGTTTTCTTTGCTGTAGAAAAAAATTCACCCCATCAGAAAATACTCAATATCACTGATAGAAACATCCACCAGCTGGGTAACTGTTCCTGCCAGTTTATAGAGGAAGATTTACTTTTCATTTTCACAGCAGATTTTATACCAGTAAAGACAAGCAATAACATCATCAAAAATAATACCTTTAGAGGAGTCAGGCTTGCTCTATGAAATCATTCTTGTGTCATGTTTATGCCTTCTATCCATTCTCAAAAGTGATTCACTGTTTTAATTAATTTAATTCATATTCTGTGCATGTTACTGAATAAGGCATTACCAGGAGTTACCTTTTTCAATGGCAACATGGTATAGTTGTGTTCTCCACTGCAAATATAATTGGTTTTGTGAGCTTTCTGGAGACAATTGCAGAGAAGAACTCTTTCAAAATGGATAGGAACTGGATCACTAAAAAATACCTTTCCTCTCAGTTAACTAAGTGCTTCTAGCTGGATCTTCAGGCTTTTTACAAAGGTGTCAATGGAAGGAGTTCCCAAGAGAAAAAACTAGCAAACAAACAAAACCTTTTTGCTCATAGTCTTCCATCTCTGTAGTTATGCTATGTTATGTATCAGAAATTCAGAAGGAATCAAGCTAATTTAAGAGGTAATTAGAAAACTAAGTTTCAGTCAGCCCTATGCTTAAAACTGTCAAGATCTCCTTGTCAAAGAATAGCCAAACATCTGCTCACCTAAGGTATACAGAGAACGCATTTCTGTTCTAGATAATTCCCAGTTTAGGAATTCAGTGGCAAAAAATTAGTACTTTTTCTGCCAGAATAACATTTAATAATCTATGTAAGCCATGAGGTACATGGTTAGTTTTAAGAAATGCCTAATATCTGTGGTCTTTATTGTTAAATCAAGGCTGTAATTTTTACTTTTTTATTTCCTCTTCCACGTGCTATCTTATTTCAACATAGAAGCACCTTATAATAAAGCATGGAACACTTGTATCAACGAGCCTCACTCATGCAAAACTCTTCTTAATGCATCCCATATAAAACTCAGGCTGAAAAAGTCTAGGAAGGTTTACGAGGCATCTAAGTGACCATCCATGCTGATGAAATGGACCTATACATATAAAGGGGGTAGAGTTTGCAGTAGAAGAGGGATTTTGCAGTGCAGCTGGCTACCTAAACCTAGTTTATCCCTCCCAGCAAGTCCACATGATTGTTAAGGGAGAACAAGGCAGTATGAATAACTCTGGTTTTATAGAAAAAAATGCCTTTACTCTTCTCCACCACTGTGAAATGGAGCACAGTCCATAAAACCTGTGATGTGTTATGTTCAGTGACAACTCAGCTGACATCCGTATGGTGCATGTGGTCTTGCAAGAGTGGGCAGAAAGAACAGAGGAAAAACAGTGAAAGCATGTAAGAATGGAAATAAATTCACTGTGTTTTCCTTCTGCCAAAGGTAGAACAAGGGGTTAGGGCAGATGACTGAAGCTACCAGCCTTTCATTCTGCAGCAGGGGTTTTACAAACCTTGCCTGCCATTTGATAAAAGGCAGGAAAGAAGAAGTGTTAGGACATCCCACATAAAATCTAGGCTACAATTCCTTCCTTTGTAGATACTATTGGCCTCTAAACAGGCTTTTCTGAAAAGAATAAGAGAATGTGATCTGCTTGGGAGTGGAAGTTAGGGACACATCCTAACTGATCACAGACCTGACAAGACAGATGTGGAAAAACAAGACACAAGAAAGTTTCCAAGGAAAGGTCAGAGGAGGAAGTGCAATAAAACAGAGTTACCTGGCATGGTGTCAGTGGTCATGCCAATTCCAGAAAGTGTTTAGCAAGTTAACATGCTCTGAATAGTATGAGTAGCCCAATACCTTAGTGGAGGCAAGCCTCACATAGTACAACAGCAATAAAGGAAGAACTAGGAAGTGCAGGAAGATAGAAAAAGAGCAAAATTTCTGTTTTTAAATGAAAGTCTAATGAATAACCATTGTGGGATAGAGTCAAATCACTCATTATTATTGTGAAGTATTTATTGCTTTAAATCACTGTTGCATGCTAACTGTTTTTACACTGTCAGTCCTATCTCACATTGTTATGGGGAAACCACACCTTGTCTAAAGGGCAGGTCTAGCTTTTCACACACTCATACCACCCCTCTTGTGCTGAGGTGTGCAACAAATGCATTGCTGTATGTTCCAACTCCAACAGACTTGGTCTGACAGAAAACAAATCCAACTGAATAAACTGTCTTTTATGTTTATAATTTGAAACATTTTCCAGTGTGTTGTCTCACTGAAACTTCTCACTTTTCAATTGCGCGGAGACAGAATGAGAGGAAGGGAAAATATGTATCTAGAGAAGTTAAACTGCATTGAATTTCAGCAGCCATTTACAGTCATCCTGAATTGTGTCCAGAAGAAGACCTAAGAGAGGCCAGTGATGAACCACCAGCATTTACCAGAGGTTTTTATCCTACGTGGGCCCTCTTGTTGCTTAGGGTTTTGTACTACCTTTTCCGAGTTTCTTCCTACTGTGAAGGAAAGAGGCGTTTCACACTTTTGTGTTCTTCATGGCATCATTGTTATCAGGTATGTCTTTTATTTTATTAGCCAGCATCATGATTTCTACCACTGCTACTAAAGGCAAACATATGTTCACACATGCATATGGACATTATTTTCTTATCTACCTCATTAATTCCAGCAGTAAGAGCAAATTAGGCATATCTGAGGATGCAGTGTTACAATCATCTATCATAATTGGCTCCTGGAATTCTCAATATTGTATTTTATCTATCTCACAGCCACAACACTGCTTCAAAACTGAAGAAAAGCATGATGACTGCTTCTTTATTCAGTAAATGATCTATGCTTGTTATGCTGTAAATAGCTGTACGTAACTTCTTATCTTAAATGCAATTATTTTTTTTTCCCCAAGGGACCATGAAAGCAATGAATAAATACTTTATTTGATTGTCCAAAATTGATTTTATCTTTTAGACACATGTTCTCTTCAGTTAGAGGCCCTTTCCTCTGACTGTCCATTCTGTAATATGACGGATAGTTTGGAGGGGAGCTGTGGAGATGTCTGTAGTGCATCCTCTAAATCAAAGCAAGAGTAGCTTCAGAGTTATGCCAAGTTGCTCAGGAATATTGTTGCAACATTTTAGGCTAGTGTGCACCCCAAATGACAGGAGTAGCAGGTTAGATTTGAAGCAATGTAGTGCTCTGGTGTAGGGATTAGATGGAGATGTCCTGAAATTGTTCTGGAATTGGTCTCATGTTCAGAGCTTGAATAAGCTAGGACAGAGTTCTCGGAAATGGAACATTAGGCTTAGAAAAAAAGACAAAAATTCTGAATATAATGTTAAAAAATTGCATGGATGTAAATATGTAAGTTATGACAAAGTGGAATGGGAATTTAATGTGAGATTTAATATGAAACGAGGTGAACTTATAACAGTAAATACAGGCAAAAGATTTTCAAGAAGCAACAGCTACTAAGGCCCTGGTAGGCTGTACTTTACAAAGAGAGGATTGATCTCATGACAATGTGAAAAGCAAACCCAGCTATGGGGAGAGAGTGACAGTCAACATCTTGGCTATTGCTGTTCTTGCTATGCAGGTATCCACAGTGTCAGTATGAAGGAAAAGCTACAGTATGAGGTTCTTAAGTCCCCACATTTTTTTATGGTTACATTGAGAAGACATTATGCAGTGTAAGAAAATCTCGAGGACAATCATTTAAACAAAGTCAGTTCCCTTTGTTACCTTTCATGTGTTTATCCTAGTCATACAAGAGGGAAAAAAAACATTAAAATGATCCTGACCTGCATCCGTGGTCAGGATCATAAGACTGCTTCTCTAGCATAATATAGCAGTCCTGCTGCCTCGAACACACATCAAGGATTTTTTGATTTTCAACTCTAAGTTAGAGTTAGTAGAATAGTATATCTGCATGGGTATATAAAAACCTGCTATTATATGGCTGCATGTGTGAAATTGCATTTGACTTCTCAGATGGTCTGTTTGGTTGTAGAAACAATGGAAAGGAGGAGGTGGGATAGAAGTGTGCAATAACATGTTCTAGGCTTGCAGTTTACTCCAGTTTCCATTCTCCTCAACCCCTCCCCAGCTTTCCACCATGTGCAGGCGCCCTTATGTAACCATGGAAATGAAACTGTGACATTGAACTTACTTACCTAATGCCTTGCACCCAGAGATTCTCTTTGAAGTGGTTTCATGACAGCTGAAAGGAGAACAAGTCTCAGATGATCACCTTTAGAAATCGGAGATGTAATAATGCTAATGACATGTCAGAAAGGTGATTAATGAAGTGATGGACAGACAGTTAGACAGGTGGTGTCTTACTGTAGCAGGTGTGGGAGCTGATGTTACTAAAGATTTGAAGCTGATGCTGTAAAATGGTGCAGACAGCTCACTTATAACAGGTACAAGATTTGTGGGATTGTAGTTCCCATTTAAGACTGTTAAAAATATAGAAACAAACCTTCACAAAATGTGTTGTCACACAGCTTGACCACAGGGTAGTGTCCCTCCAAGTCTGTCCTTCGGTTCTCAACTTTGTGGTTAAACATAACAAAACCTGCAGTCCTCCCAGAGACAGATGGGTTTTGTTTTTGGAGCATGCTAAGGATTAGGGATCCATTCTCCAACTTTTTATTCACATTGACATTTCCTAAGTGCGTAATAGAACTTAGCTACGCTAAACTTGATTGACAGCATGAAACAGACTTGAAAGTAGCACTGTCACTTAAAATCTCATTCTTGAGCAATACATTCATGAAGTGGTTGCAGAAGTGTTTCTTGAAAGCTTGGCTGATACAGGCTATTAGAAAAGTAACTTGGTGCCAATTCATTGAAACCATAAAATATTGTTCAGTCCCTGGTGAAAACCAGCAGTGTAAACAGAAGAAATTTCAGGAGATTAAAAAGTTATTACTCATTCTCAGAAAACACCATTCTGCTAATTACCCAAGTAATTAGAAACAAATGGCTGATATTGGGGCAAACAAATATAAAGACTTTGCATGTGGCACAATAACCATGAAAAAGTATGTGTCAAATCTATTGTGGAGATGGAAAAGTCAAAATAAGCCCTCAGAATTATTGAGTGTAGGGATATCATGAACCTGACAGGGAGCTGTAGTTTCAAAAGAGCTGCTCTGAATTTGCTTGTGCTGTTCATATTGGTTTGCATAAACATGTATTTCCATAGCCCAGACAAACTTTCTTCTCCAAGCAGCACTCCTTGTTAACCCTCAGTTGTACAGCATCCAGCCAGCAATCCCCAAAAGTCACTTTATGTTCATGCTCACCATAACCATAATGAAATGGTACTCTGATGGGTTAGCAAAGCTTAATCCTCTGCGGCATCTCAACTCTGAAGTGAATCTCTTGAGATGGAAAAACATGGATTTTAGATTAGAAAAATGCAAAGGCAAAGACCATGGTGCTGTGGTTCTGATTTCCTCTTCACATGCTGCCCAGTAAAATAGTCTTCTGCCATGGGGATATCTGCCTGATACTCTGCCTGAGGATGGAAAACCCTGCCCAAACCCCTCAGAGACCTACCCAGGGCAAGCCCTGGGACAGCAGGGTAAACACAGCTGGGTATTGTGATACTTTCTCAGCTGAAGGGGTAGTTAAGGAACAGCTTGAGACTTCTGCGTACTCAGTTTCTGGCCTAATAAACTCCAATCCCAATTCTGTCCATCTCCAGAAAGGCAAAAAAAAAAAAAAAAAAAAAAAAGAAGATGACAATAAGAGAGAATCTGTGGTCCAACCCATGCTGCACGTACCTGAAATCCATGGATCTGAAGCGCCATCATTGCAATGAGAAATGGAGATCTGTTTGGTCTCCTGGCTTTCTCTCCTTTGTGATCTTGCTGAAATGGCAGTTTAAAGAAGGAACACTCTTGGATATTTACAGTGACAGATAAATGGCCTGTTCTGATCTCTTAGGACCACTGTGCACTTTTAAAATTGATTTACTTTGAATGTCTGATTTGTAAAACTCTGTAGGACTACAGAGTCCTAAGTACAGGCTGAATATAAAAGAAATAGAACAGGAAGGTGCCTGTGTGTTGAGTGTGCCTGTATTCATTCATGCAGGGTAGGCAGCTGTATGTGGTATCTGTCTGTAATGTCTGTACTTGGATGCTGTGAAAGACAGCTTTACAGACTGCAGGAGAACTTTCCATTGCATGTGAAATGCCTAGCTGTCATCCTGCATCTAGAAGCAGTCTGCTTTGTTCCCTTGTAGTACTTTTATGCTTATCATTTCAGGACTTGCCCAGAGCTTAAACATTACAGGACAATATTTCTGATGGATATTTTGATAAAGACATACTTAACAGAAAAGCTCTTTGATTTGAATAACCATATCAAAGACTCTTTTTCATACTATGAGGCAGAGTATTGTCTTACACAGACCTTTTTAGCAGACGCTTTCTGTTCTACTTATTTTCACAAATTCACTTGTCATAAAACTTTTTCAGGTCCCATTCATTTTATTCTACATTTGCTGACAGAGTTTGGGCTTCTGATTTCAGCAATGCTCTTCAGAAATGCAATTGACTTTAAGCAATACTCTATTCTCAGGTCATTTAATTGCAGAGAATTGAGCTTTTCTGAAGGTGACAACTCGGCAAATTCAAAGAGCTCTGATCAGTTCAGAAAAATTGCTTTTAAACATAACTTCCTCTGACATTACAAAACCTTCTGCTAAAACTTTTTCCATTTTTCAGACTATCATTTTGTTTCTGAACATAGTTTTCTTTCCTTTGTTTTCCTGTGACAATTTTCAACTTCTCTTTTTTTTTTTCTCCCACCGTACCTCATCTTGCAAACTGCTCCACTAAATTTCAGACCATTATAAGCACACTATTCTCTCCTCCTCCCTAGTTCAGCCTTGCTCCGTAGTATGGCCTGTTGTAATTCCTTCTCCACAGCTGCTAGCATTACCTGGGGAGATGCAATGCCCCATTTCCTCTGGAGCCTACCTCTTGCAGCACGACTGGAATGAAATGTCCTCAACCCTTCATCCAGGGGGGCTTTGCACAGAGGAAAGCCCTACCTTTCACCCAAAACTATTACAAAAATCAGCTATTAGAAAACATAAGGAGTGCAAACCTGCAGAATGCAAAGCCTCAGCAGAGTGCAGCAGTAGCTCAGAGGAAGGGAATCCAGCTGAGAAGTGGCTGTTGTGCAGTGGCTTGGTCACCCTTTGCTGCTGGTCACCACACCGCTCCTAAAGAAAGGCAGGGGTCACTCACTAACTAGAGCTGTCAGCCCTCGCAGATGCACTCCATTAGGGGCTTTTCTGTGTTTGGTGTCTGCTTGGCTCCCTCTGCCTGTCCAGGCAGAGCAGGGAAGGCACTGCTCTTCCTGCAGGCAGGGCAGCCACCTGGCTGCTGCCAAACAGGATGATCTCATCCTGCTGTTCTCTCCCTGTTTGGCCACTGCCTGCAAAGAGATGGGGCTTATAGCCCAACAATGGACTCAGGAGTGAGGAATGAAGTGGCAAAGCAGTGATCACTGATTCTGTGGTGGAAAAAACCCCTGAAAACCAGAATTTTCTTTTTCTCATGAAATATTACATGAAATTTTTGTTCATCATGCTTCTCCATTAGTGATGTCTATGGTTATGGATTTCCCGCTCCGCTGAGCTCTTCTTGGTAACTAAAAAAATATAGTGTAGGATACAAGTGAGGGCTCACAGCTATAGCAGCAGTTGGAAGCATGGGTCCCAGAAGAGCAGCAACTAACATCTTGAAAAACTTCTTGCATACAAGGTAATATAATAACAGCAATAGCAGGGTAGGAAAAGGAGCAATTTCTATTGTATCTTTCCCATCTCTTTCAATACTCTTTCTGAACTATATTTTTAAGTTTACATGCAGATTTTTATTCTTCCCAACATTTACTAGCACAGTTATTGGTGTGTTTGTTTTTCATTTGTTTGCAGTTGGATTTTTTTTCTTAAAGGAAGGTCACCTTCAGTTCTGTTTCCCAAGTCACACTCCAGCCTAATTTTACTCTCCATTGCCAGCCACTGCCATCTTGTGTAGCTCTGTCCCTTCAAGTCTGCCTTTACAGTATACAGCTTCAGTTGTTATCTCACCCTCCTCATTCAGTGCCCAGTGGGAAAAGTATAAATCTTGCTTTATACCTCAAAGCAAAGGCTGCAAACTTCTCTTTCAACCAAAAACAATATCACTAACAGAGTAAGTGCATCTGAAAGGGTTATTGAAGCTCATATGTTTAAAAAATCCTGAAAAACATAATAAATAAATGAAAGCACAGCAGTATTGAGCAATTAACAAAGGTGTTAAGTCAACTTGCTAAGCAATCTTAACTATCAGACACAACTGACATGGGAAGAAACAGAAAGAACGCTAATTAGTAATTAAGTAGAGCTGCTGGAATACAAAATCAGGGAGGACCTTCCGTAGCAGAGCAAGGGAGGACTAATCTTTTTATTGCCAAGCATGGTGTTTACTCAGGCAACTGAAACCAAGCTACGTAGGAACAATGTAAAAGAATAGAAGAACATTGAAGGCAGGTCTCTGCTGCATTTCTGTGTATTTTGAAAGTTGAAATGAATAATAGATGGTGCTATTCTATAAAAATACATACCAAACAGCAGCAACTACTAGAACACTGGCCAGCTTAGTAATTGTACCTCTACATTTTTGGGCTGATTAGCACAGATGCTGAGCACAGCCAGCTCCTGTTGATGTGTTATGAATTTCCATGTATTTGGCATAAGTTAAAGAGGAAAAAACCCAGAATAATTGATATTATCATATTTAATCATAGCCCCTAAAACAATGATTGTGACAAATGTGATTTTGTAAAATAAAATAAAAGCTTGACTAACATAATGTAGTAATTTCTGTGTCCCTTTTGCTGCAGTCTCTGGCCTATCATAGTCGAGAGATCCAGCAGATGTACAAGTGAAAATATAGAAAGGTATAATAATGTTTGGAAGGGGAGACAGGAAACAGACAGATTATCCCCTGCTCATTCATTTACACATACAAGTATCAGACTTGCAGACATGGTAGAATTGTGTGCTGAATGCTGTGGTAGCAGGGTATACAGCTTTTCTGGAATGTAATCTGCCTGGCAACAACAGAGATCATCACACAGCTGTGGTCTCCAGCTTCTTTAAGTATCTTGCGCACAACATTATTCATTTCAGTGGAGATGTGCCCAATGTAGATTGCGGCAGCCAATATGGGGAGCAACAAGACCATTTCAGTGATAACCTGCCACATATGAATCAAGAGGATTCCCTCTCATTTGTCATGTTCTGCTCAGCACATCCAACGTGGTGTGTGAACTATATTATTGTCTAAAACAGCATCTGAGGGAAAACCAAAGCGCACACACTTGCTTAAATGAAAAATGTTTACCACAAAATCTCCTACTGTCTGAGATGCATGCATTCATGAAATGAAAGATGACTCACAGATGCGGTCACTGTAAAGCAATATTATTTGTTTTTTTTTATTAGAACCTGGTGCTCCAGTGCTAGACAACAGCATCATTCACAAGAGAATAAGAGCTTGTGGGCATATTATTAAGGAGTGTTGTACAATTACAGAAACACCTGTGCTAAATAACCTTGTGCTCATCCCCTAGGAAAAGCTGTATACTCAACAGCCCTGAAATATCTCGTGTGTGTATTAAGCTGCAGTATGAAAGCATGGTGGGATAATACAGGAAAAATAATTAAAAAAAATCTTAAAGGGCATCTGTCTAAAACCTATGTTTTTACTTCAGCGATTCTTCCCTTCTAAACACTGCCTGCAGTGTTAAGGTACATTTTACTTCTCAGAACATAAAGAGACCTCCCTCTACATGAAGAAACATTGTTTTTCAACATAACAAGAACAGCATCATGCTCTGGTGGAAAGATGATGATCTTTACAGATTTTCCACAGCTGAGGGTCTAGCCTTCTTGGGTGGGTATTTGCTGAAAGTTGTCTCAATGCCAGAACAATCTCAATCCTGGTACTGCCCCTTCGGATAAAAGAGGTGGTCATCATGTAATTTTTCAGAGCCTCAGGTGTTTGCAAGCTTTTGAAAACTACCTGCCAGAATGAGTAAAGCTGCAGAGAGGTTGGCAGCCCCAAGGCAAAAGACATTTGATGAGGAATCTGACATCTTTCAGACACTACTATATCATCATACAGAAACAAATATTTCAGTCTCAAGTGCTGCTTAGCACTAGCAATTAGCACATTCAAGCACACACACAAAGACTGGGTTGCAGGTTTCCCTGTAACAAAACAGACACAGCTTGGTTGGATGCCAAATTAAAAGAAGACAGAGCATCCTTCATGGTTCACTGTTTAGCCTAGAATGTGTTATAAATTGACCACTGGCTACAAGTTATTCTATTTGAGCACAGGAGATTGCTAGAGGGGTGATCATTTATAAAGACAAGGCTTCCGTTCCTAAAAACTACTGACCTGTGTCTGTCCTGTTTCAATCACAGAATGACCCTCCCCAAAATGTACGAAAAGTGCAAAAGGAGATTCAGTGTCATACTGCTACAAATCAGCTTAATATATCACCGGATTCCCCTCTGCTCTCCCCCTTCTCTTTCTTCAAGATGTTGACTCTTGGAAGTTGTTCTTGTACCTAATGTACAGAAAGGAATTTAAAGAGGCTTTGGTTTTGGGTTTAATGAAAACACACTAGAGAGCATTTACTACACAATTCTTAGCACAGGGTTGGACAAGTTAGAGCACAGAAAAGATTAGTCTGGTAAATCCACCCAACTGATAGAACAGAATATAATCTCTTAAAGGAGTAGGTAGAGGTTCCAAGCAGGTACAATACAGGACTTCATGCAGGGGAAAAGGCAGGAAATTAATATTTTCCAGCTGATCTACATTGAAGCACATAGCTTCAATAGGACTGAATTTGCAGTGTCATGGTGTGGGTACCAGATCTGGAGCAAGAACTGGGGTTGGAGGTGCATGGCCAATACTAGTGACAGCTCCTGTACCTAATGACTAGGGAGTCTCTTCTGTGTTTAACACAGTGAGAGAATGGTAGAGGACCCCTGTTTACGGAGCTGTCTCCATTAAGCTGCTTTGTGGCCAAGAAATTTTCCCTATTTATAACTTGGAGCAGGTCACTTGTTTTTTGTCTACCTGCCTCAATTTCTCAACTCTGAATGTCACTGCTGTCTGCTCAGGGAGGTTTTATAAAGAGGCATGCCAATTATCAGAGGCCGCTCCAATTTGGTTCCACAGCCATGCTGCCAATCATAGATATCGACAATGTTACTAGGTTAACTGAAAATCTGTCATTGGACTCTAGAGGTGACTCCGGGAGCAACAATTCCACTAATTTTAGAAAATTAATTGTGACTCAAGCAGCCTGATTTCTCCCTTCATACCTCTAGGTAGCCCAATGCTAATCCTTGCCTGCTGTTTTTCAGGACCACACACTGAAAAGTAATAGCATTTAAAATATGATGAAAGCTAAAACAGTCACCTGTATCAATGTTAGATGCTG
Organism: Clamator glandarius; assembly: GCA_033459285.1. NCBI lineage: Eukaryota > Metazoa > Chordata > Aves > Cuculiformes > Cuculidae > Clamator > Clamator glandarius. The sequence goes on from JAUNZM010000774.1 coordinate 327,945, forward strand.
TTAGAAATTACTCTGAAAATAATTAGCATACCTGAAGTAAAAACGTGAGCTGAGAATGGAGTAAGTCATACCATCAAGTCAATTTGAACAGAAAGTGAGTTATTTATTTGATAAGAACTGTATGAACCTTTCAGCTGTTCAAAGCCAAGTCTTCCAGATGGATATCTCTTTCCACAGGGAATCAGGAGAGGACTGCAATTTAGATTTTCCCTTTGCAATGGGCAGAGATCAAATGAACACTTGACTAGTTCGTCTAGTATCACAGCACTTTGGCCTGCCCATACAGAAAATATGTCCTGTAAAAGCACTATATTTTTTCCCATCTCTCCCACAGTGTAAGTCAAATACAGAGCCTATACAAGGAATAGAAAGCCAACATATTGCTGAGATAACAAGAAAACTGTAATGGCTTTGCACTTACAGCAGACTAAGGGGAGGTCAAGACGGCTTATATGGCAGTTTTTATATCTTCACTTCCATTAGAAAAAGATTGTAGGAGGAGAAATATGAAGTGTAGGCACAAATAACCAATCCATATTCTGTATGGAAAGTAAGGGTAAATAAGGAGTTTTGTGTGGAAGATTTAAAAGAGAAGATACTGCATTTCATATTGTTCTAACAAGCAGACTCCCTACCGCGGTACATTAGATAGCAGCATCAGAAAGATGGTTGCAGAAAAAGCAAAGACAAGACACACTGTGATCACACCATTTCCTTCCAGTACTGCTGGAACAGAACATGTTGGAGGTGAAATTAATTTTGTGTCCTTTTGGTGTAATTAAAAAAATTAAGATTTTTTGCATGTGTGCAAAACCCAATATAATTTCATAACACTAGGGAGACTTTGGGAAATGTATTTTGTAGGGGTGCTGAGAAAAAAAAAAAACAAACAAGAAGAAATATGTAATAAAAGTAAGGGTTTGTCCTCTTTTTAATGAAAGACTTTTGCATAAGATGTCAGGGAAGTACACGTTGTTGATGAGTGTGATAGAGAAAGAACTTACTTCTGTTTGCTTTCAGCATCTTGGTAAATGTATTTCTTTATACCTTTAACCTTACATAGTAATCTAGATTATGAAAAAAAAGAGACAAGCAAGCTTCTCTAGACAAAGCAAAAATCCAGAGATTATGGACAGAGCATGCAATGAAAATCAGTCTTTGGGTTGTTTTCTAAACCAGTCTTATGTATGAAGTGTGAATTTTTGTTAAGCAAAACCCCAGCAGTCTTAGCAAAACTAGGACTGTGATGAAAACTTGAATGTAATATTTCTAGCTTTCTCCAGCAGGCTAGGATGCATTTTGTGCTAGACTAGGTTTTCACTCAAGATATCCATTTCCAAACCTTCCAGCAACTGACTTTAATTGTCACATAGTAAAATGCTCTACATCTTGGTTGTTGAACTTTAATTGAGGATATCTACTGCCTGCTGATTAGATGTGTTGCAATTATCTCAATCAGTGCACAACAAATGGGGCAGAAAATGAGATCCATGGAGTGAGGACACACCCCACAGAGGGAGGTAGGGGTGGGAGGCTCATGACTCTTGGCTGTAGAAGCTGCCACGTGGTGGGTGATGCGGGGGGTGGGTGGTCCTGGAAGCATCACTGGGAGATTTAAATGTCCCCCAAAGAGCGCTGCAGACAGGTGTGGGGCTCGTCACAACAGTCTGTGTGGGCAGTTTGTGCAGACAGGGTGGGGAGTGTCCGTGCAGCGTCCGTGCTGAGGAGGTGAGTTCATTTGATGAGAGGGAGTCCAGCCATGGTATCCACCCGGTGGGAGTCCGCATCCTCTGCACCTGCTAGAAGGGATGCGTCAGCCCAGACTGAGCTCCCAGAAAAACATGCAGCCGTCCAGGTCTCTGCCTACAGGGAGTGCCACCTGCTTGCACTGGACAGCAAGGGCAACAGTTGTGTGAGGTGTGAGCAGGTGGATTATCTCCTCAACGTGATGGCAGAGCTGTGAGAGGAAGTAGAGAGGCTTGGGAGCACCAGGGAGTCTGATCAAGAGATATACCCATGGAACCACGCTCTGAACATTCTGAATCAGGAATAGAGACAGCCATCAGTAAAAGCCCCTATTCAAAGGGATTTGGCAGGCTGGGACTTAAAGGGAAGTAAGTGGAAGCAAGTCCACCAGTGGGGCAGTAAATGAACTGCTTCCTTGCCCACATCTCCGCAGGTGCCTCTGAGCAACAGATACGAAGCTGCAGCTGTGGAGGACCAACCAGAGAACAATGTGGATGACAATTCATCTACAGTAGAGGTGTAGCCAAGACCAGAACAACCCCCTAGTATTACAACAACTGCCATGAGGAAGAAAAGGTGAGTCACAGTTATAGGCGACTCCCTGCTGAGGTGAGAAGAGCAGACCCTCCTCACAGGGAAGTCTGCTGTGACCCTGGGACTTACTGATCTGTCAGCCTCACCTCTGTGCCTGGGAAGATCATGGAACAGATCCTCCTGGAAACCAAGCTAAACCAATGGTGATTAGTGGCAGCCAGCATGGCTTCACCAAGGGAGAATTCTTTATGATCAAGCTAGTGACTTTCCATGATGGGGTAAATACATCAGTGGACACAGGAAAACCAACAGATTTTATAGTTTATCTGGAATTCTGTACAGCCTTCTCTCTAAATTGGAGAGATATGTATTTGATGGGTGGACTGTTTGGTGGATAAGGAATTGGTTCTCTACTGCTGAGAGACTTTTTATGTGGCCATATAGTGATACGACAGGGAGAAATGCCTTTAAATTGGGGAGGGGAAGCTTTAGATTAGACCTTAGGAAGAAATTCTTCATGCTGACGGTGCTGTGACACTGGCACAGGTTGCCCAGGGAAGCTGTGGCTGCCCCACTCCTGGAGGTGTTCAAGGCCAGGTTGGATGGGGCCTTGGGCAGCCTGGTCTGGTGGGAGGTGTCCCTGCCCATGTCAGTGTGGTTGGAATTAGGTGATCTTTAAGGTCCCTTCCAGCTGAAACCATTCTATGATTCTATGATCTGAGAGACCTTAAAAGCTCTCAAGGCATTACTAGCTTGAGCCCGATCCCTTTCTTCTGCCATGAGCTAAAGGGAGTGTGTAGCATGTGTGTCTACGGAACCTCCCATACCTCCCCATAAGTCACCTAACAAAGTGAGTCTGCTTTGAATCCCTGCTACACTTGCAGCTTGAGTCCTCAGCTCCAGAGCAGCTTTCCAGCATCACTGTCATGCAGCAATCATGGTTAGTAAGAGGAAGCAGCCTGCTATTCCCTGTATAATTGGCACTTTCTGCTTAAGCAGTATCCCCTGCAGCACATCAAGTGTGAGAAAATAAAGCTTGCCAACTTTATTAAATAGAGGACATAACCTCACTGAAACTTTTCTTATTTTGAGAGGGAGGAAGCTGAAAATATTCCTTATTGAATATTGACACTGCATGGTCAGGCTTACAAAACATTCTGTATAAGGAGAAAATGCTGATTCACTTCCATTATCTGTCGGGCCTGTTATTTCCAGGGAGTGGTTTATGATACAGGTGGCACCAGTCCTCACAGCCATATACAACACAACAACACAATGGCTGTATCATTTTGACTGGCCTTTGCTTGAGTTATAGTAATGCCTGCTGGCATTGTCTTGTTACAGGAGGGTTGTGTCAGCAGTTCTGCTTCTGCAAAAAACCATTTGTTTAGGGTTTATAATAACTCAGTCATAAATATTATTCTAGTGTTGAATTATTATTACCAAAACTAATACTATCGTACATTTATATTCTGTCTTTCAAGCACAAGAATTCCCAGGCACTGCAATGGATGCACAGAGACTATCATAACTTTACCAGTCCCCTACCATAGATATCTTTCAGGATAAAACCAGTCACACTGAACTAAACCAAGGACAATTTCACAGGGAAGGAAATGTGTTCAACACTTTCTTATGAGCAAGAACTCAAGTGCACTTGTCTGTTTGCCCATCTCTCTTAAATATGCAGTAAGACCAGGACTGCATACAATAAATGCCTGATTATAGGTACTACTTAATTTCAACTTTTATGTTAATGTAAAAAAACTATGTAGTATGGCATGTGTTAAGGTTTATATGTTTAACAAAACCTATATTACCAACAATTATGATTACATAAAACACTTTCTCTATTCATTATTGGACTTATGCCATTAAGATAAATTAAGTAATTTCTACAAAAGCCGAAAGAACTCACATTAAAAACTGGCTACTAGGAAAAGCTGTGATCCACTGAATACAAGGGACAATATTTGTTATCCATAAACACACAAACACCAGTAAGTTGAGAAGTAAGACGATACTGGCAATTCAAAAGATTTTGGCAGGGAGTATTGTTGCAGCATGAAGGTACAGGATTTTACCTAGGCAGCCTGCTTGGGATCTGCAACAGAGCAAAGACAACAGAATGGCCAGAGTGCTTCATTCTCCTGCAGTGATTCTGGACCTGTCTCAGGGATAGATAGGGTAAAGGCCTCCTTTTCTGCCCAGGAAGCAGAGCTCTAACAATGAAGGATCACACTGTATATTGGTCTGGAAGGACCAACTATAATTTTAGTTTTTGCAAATGTGAGCCTATTAAACCTTGTAATAGTCAGGAGAAGTTCACTTCCATCTGTTAGAGAGTAAAAGATACTGTCATTGGAGCTGCAGCGCGCTGAATTTGAATTGTAGACTGTGGTGAAGACTTCACCTCATAGGACCATGGAATGATCCAACATTTCTTCTGAGAACACAGGAGCTGTGTGAACCAATGTCTGCTGGAGTGTCAGGCTCTACCCAAGCTGCCATAGATAAGCATCTCATCTATACAGGATCCTTGAGGCATACAACTTTTTCCTGAATACTCCCACAATGAGGAATGTACAGATCCAGATTTAAAATGTTCAGATGCATCTCAAATTGTATCTGTTATGGGAAAGGAAACTGAAAGATAGAATAATTTTGAATTTACCACTAAAAGAGGGTCACTGGGCTAATATCTTCCTTTACACTATGAAAATAATGAGAGAAGAATTAAGAGGCAGAATTGATATCTGTCTACAGTGTAACTTGACTCCTTGATGGTAAAAGTCTCCAGGTAAATTTCATGCTAATGACTGTCAAGAGATTAAACTGGATAACCATAATGAATCTTCTGGTCTTGAGCTGTTTAATTTAATTTCAAAAGAGTACAGAATTCCACTAACTACAGCACTCGGTTCTGAAATATTTAATGCCCATGTACAAACTCTTCATTGCATTCTAGTCAGCATTTGAACACGCTGTTAACATAAGGTTCAAATAATTCCCTTCTCCAAAATGTTGTGGTTTTTTCACATTCAAAATCTGAGTAGAACAGTAAGATTAAGGAAGGAGATTAAAGACATTTTATAATGCAGCTGTCACATTGCCATATCACACTTATTGATATTGTTTTGATAGAGCTTTCTGAACACATGGCATCTTGAAAAAAGTTAATAATTTCATGAGGATTCAGGAGGAGCAATAAAGATATGATCTTTAACCAGATGAAGAGAATCACGTTTCCTAAAGAAGAAATACTCCTCTACAGATGTTTGGTTATGTGTGGCATCTCTGCTGAGCAGTTATTTCCTGGCCCTGGATTTTTTTTAAGCCATAGCCAGAGTGACTTCAGTTTACAAGCTCTTATTATAATAATGCATATTGCAGTCATGCTAAGGATGGCATATTATTGTGAAGGATATTCTATCCCTATTATGAATAGCTAATGGTCCTTACATCTTGGCTAATTCTCCAGACCTTTAGAAATGTCCATGTAACTAACCAGTGCAACTTCATAAAATCTCTGTGAGGGATGACTGTCATCCTGATTATTATCCCAGTTATCTCTTACATCCTGTTATCCACTTGCCTGTTTTCAAATATCACTTTAAAACCAACAAGTGGGAGGCTTAAAAGTCAGGGATGTGTGACTCTGGGAACTGCTGCGCTGGCATACCTGTTCAAAAGCACTGTGGGTAACCCGAGCCTAACAGCATCCAGTATTCTCTTTTATGGCACAAAATGCTTGAGACAGTAGATCAAGTGCTGGCAACATAGTGTGTGTTTGGTTTTTGTTTTTTTTTTTTTCTTTGGACTGCTGACAAAGATATGATACTGTTTGGCCATCTCTTTTGCATCAGTACATTTTCCTAGCTTCACAGCAGTTACTTCTTTTAAATGGGAATGCTGTTTTCTTCAGAATCCCAAATATAGGAAGTTTCTTTAAAACAAAAGCATACCAGAAGTGTATTTCAGATAAGAATTTTAGTAGAGGAAAACTGAGTTTTGTGTCTCTTTTCTAATAAGTTTCATGAAATAATTCAAAGTCATAAGACAATCAAATATTCACTTTGTATTTCCTGTTTATTCAAAAAACTTGTTTCACAACAGGCTCATCTTAAACATGTATTTCAGTGAAATTGATACTTGCCTCTTTGAAAGTAATACTCAAGATCTCTTACCAATAGAGGGCAAGAAAGCTTATTATATGCTCTCTGTCAGACTAAGACATTGGCATCTCTTCAAGGCACACATTAATGTCTCCAGCTCACCACCAAAACTCAGTTTCAGTGCACAGGTCCAGTCATTCAGGCTAATGAAATTGTGTTGCCAAGTATTATGATGATTCTTCCATCAAATCACCAGCATATGGCTGGTGGCAAATAACCTAGCTATTATTTGCACATCTGCTGAGTAATATTATGTTAAAACATTACATGCACAATTATGTTTAATTATATTAAACAAATCTTCTTCACGTAATGCTGAATCTCCGGGGCTTGTGTGTCTTTAGTTACAGGAAGTTTAGTGCAGAGTAGCAGATGTTGCTGATTTTTTAATCAGATAATCTGTTTAAAATATCAAGTGCACAACAATAATTTCATAACAGATACTCATTTTAGGCAAATAAATAAAAGTAAATTTTTTTTTTTTTGGCAAAGCATCAGAGAACTTGAGCAAAATCTAGTGTGCCAGCATCTAGTCTTAGGCACACATGAGCAAGTTGGGCATTTTTCAGACTGCAGACAAGTAAGCAACATTTCTGCTTTGATTTTGGAGTCATTCCCAAGCTCATTTGCAATATGACTTTAATGTGCTAGGTTCCCTTCTTACCTTTCCCTTCCAATGTTGTCCTATTTGTTTATTCCTTTTCTTTTGCGTGGAGCTTTCCTATGTCACAGATTTCACTCAGGAATCTTCTTTTGCCTAGAGTCTGTTTCTGGAGGGATATATGTTCAGACTATAGATTAACACCAACAGTGACAGTAGGTCAGTAGAACACCCACTTTGTAAAGTGCAAAATACATTCCTTTCATTTATATCTTGCCCCTAGCCCTCATCCCCAACTTGTATATGCTGTCCTGACGGGTCACATTTTGTTAGCAGTCTGGCCAACATGATACACAGCACTAAAGCCAGAAGTTTTTATCATGGAGGACAAAGGCTTGGTTTTAATATGTAGAAAATAGCATGCTAGTGCTTATTTCCCTGCTGCATAAAGTATCTATGATCAGTGAATAGTGATATTCTTTTGGGATTTAATCCTACATGATATTTAACATTACTGCTTCATCAACTCCAATAGATGCACAACAGTATTTCACAAATCAACTTTGTTATACCATTTACTAGACAGCACTATTACTATACAGTTTCATGCAATTATAATTCTTGCAACACCTGTGGCATGTTTATTCCTTGATTTTCCTTCTGAATTACAGGTAGGAGTGCATGGAAATGCTGAAGCTTGTACTTAAGTCCAGTTATAGGAAAACCTGGAATGGCCCTGTTTATATCAATTTTCCCACCTGCTACTGCAAAATATATATGTCGGTAGTAGTATATATGGAAGAAAAAGTGTTTTTTTAGGAAAATACTGGTTTTGGTTTGTTTTTGTTTTTTTTTTTTTTAATATACCCATTACACAGCACAATGAAGATCTGTAACCTTCAGAACCTATGTGGCTCAGGAAGCCCAAAATGGTGACTTTGTATCTTCTGCAAGACTGCAGGGTCACTGGAAGTAATGGAAAAGATGTCCAGGTAAGACATCTTTCAGGGCACAAGGGATCGAAAGCCAGCTGATGAAATTAAAAATTCAGGCCCTCATCCTACGCCCACCCTAGTAAAGCAATAATCCAGTGAATAATAAACAACTGTCACAGGGGATGAAAACCAGTACCACTCTACTCTGCTGAAGGAAATCCTCCATTTCTTAGGTAAAAATTTGCAGAAATGGCAGATGCCAAAGGTAGACAACTTATTCTGTAGATGGCAGAGAAAAAGGTTTTCTTTTGGGAGCACCAGTGCCAGACAGGGCTTTTCAAACTATAGTATGTCATTGACAGATATTCTCTGTCACATTACTTTTTATCACACCTCCCAAACACCACGAGGCAATAAAGCATCCTGGGAATTTTCTTATTTATGAATCCTGGCCACTGCGACTAAGCATCTGGCAAAACCAAAAGCTGCCAGAAGGACTGTGCACACTCACCGCCTCCCCAGCTCCCCACCTCCAATTCCTAATAGCTTTATTTCCATTTGCACCAACTCTGTGATTTACCATAGAAATACTATGTTACTGTAAAGGCTGTTGTTTGCTTCCCTGAGCTAGAAACGTGCCAGAGGATGTACTGTCTGAAATAATACAAAAAAATAATTCCAAAGCAACTCTTAGCAGAAGGGTGAACAAATATGTTGGTACTGAGGGTTAATTGGGGAAATTCCTCCATGATACTAAAAGGTTCTCTGTCCACATTCTGTTCACCTGTCTAGTCTGGTATCTACCAGGCCTAAGCAGGCTATAATCTGTTACAGTCAAAGCTTATATAACGTTCATCAATCTCAGGGCCTGGATTTGCAAAGGTAACAAATTTCGATTTTCTTTCTGAAGTTGTACCTATCACATGTAAGTTGGTTCAGACGTACTTGGTGATGAGTTATGAAAGCTGGGACAGCACAGCCCCCCCTTCCCATACATCTCAGCAGTGTGGACCATATCCATTACTTTTTGAAGCTCTGTTGTCCTCCTTCTGTCCCCTACTGTTCCTCTGCTCCAGAAAGGACCGGCTTGTGTGACAGCTCCCTCCCCATCTCTTGCTGATGTAATTCCATGTCTATGGGGAAGGGATTTCCAGGGCCAATACAGCTCAGTACAATGGTCCCCTGTAAACCTTTTCTGTTCTTTTATTCATGCTAGGACCTAGGCTACCAAATGCGTCCTCTTCCTTAGCTCCCTGAAGCCACTAAAATGATGTACATTCTTCTGCAATTAATGGAAACAAGACTGTGCCTCATACGACATATTCTCCCCACCCCCAAAATGCAAGAAAAAGAAGCCAGTAGTTTGTAGCAGGGATTGGGTGTCTGACTTTCAGTACCATAAAAAAATCTCATTAATCTTTCTCACTTGGGAAGCCAGGAAGCAGAAATATACATTTGCAAAAGGAGACAAGATTGCTTGTGCCTTAGGAATGGTAGTTAGGGACAGGGAAGACAGGCAGCTAGTGTGGAAGACCACTGGCCTAGATTATTTATAATGATGAAGGAAAGTAGCTTGTCTTCCTTCCAAAACTTACAAGAACCAACTAGAGTTCAAAGCTGACTTGTTAGCCTTTTAAAAAAACAATGAAGATCAGTTACACAAAGAATTCCGTTATTCCATGGTTAATGCATTTTGATAAGGAAGGATTGTACTCATCAGCAAGAGAATTCTTCACCTATAAGTTGACGCTTGAGTCTTCAGTCAAGGCTTTTATACAAGATTTTCAGGAGGGTATAGAATATTTGGAGTATTGGGGTGCCTTTTTAAATGGGTAATTAAGCCCAGGATTCATGTAAGCTATTAAAAAGGGTAATTTGTTTTCATAGTGTGGGAGCACTCTTTATTACTGATCTAGTTCTTCTCTCTGAAAGGACAGTTTACAGTAATTTGGCTGCTCACTAGTATATCTTCCTTTATCTCAAATCCCTGTCTTTAGCAGCTACAGAGCAAAATTTGGGTAGTGCTGAATAGCAGTGCGAGGATCAATATGAACCTCTTCAATGCAGAGAGTCTACCAACAGAAGCATCCCAGAAGGAGCTGCATGGTAGGGCATTGTTTCAGGTGGTGCTTTGGGGTCGGAAACTCATGTTGTAGAGTAGTCATGAATGCAGCATAGAGGATGGGTACTACTTTTCCCTAGGATGCCACCCATGTAAATGCTACAAGGACAAAATTTCAAGGTGAATGCAAACCTCCCTCCCTTCCCCTTAACCAGGCTGGAATTGACGGTGAGAGAAAATCATTAACAGACTGAGTGTGATTCTGCCAGTTTTTATCAGATTGTAGTAGTTTATGTTGGGAGGAACAAGTCTTTGTGTATAGCACAGCATAGATTTCCATCTGCAAAGGAACAATTCTTTGAAGTGAATCATTTCTGGGAATAAAATCAAGAAAACTTGGTTCAAAGAGCACAGTGCACAACAACAACCATGTCCAGTTCCTTCACTTGAAGCCATTGTGGAGATATTTACCTTAGGGAGATACATAAAAGCCTTAAGTTTCTTCCTGCTTATATGAGAAACTGTACCAAGCACCACTGACCAATTGCTCCAGAAAGCCCGGGGCTCTGTCATAATGAAGTAAGAAGGAAGCTGAATAGATTTATGCTTTGTGGAACAATGCAGGAAATAACTAACCCTCCTACTCCCCTCAGTAATCCAAACCCTGAACTTTTCTACTGAAGCAGAATGCCAATATTACTTTAATTTTACCTCCTGCACATAAGCATTCAGGGGAGACTCTCTCTATAAGATTTAATAGCTTTTCTCAGGGATCTCTCATCAATAAGACTGGTTGGTAGGCCAGTTGAAGCCTAAGTTTATCTTTCAGCTTTTTGACCTCTTTGCAGATGAGCATGTGGCCATTATGCTGTTTGCCTCCGGTGTGTTGCAGAAATGAATCACTCTTCTGCTTGTAGGAAAACTCTCCACATGCTGGATAAATTTTGCATACCACACGGTGTATACAGAAGACAGCCATATGCTTTGTGCCCATGGATGATTCCCCAGAATGCAAATAAAGACACTTTGGGACAACAAACCACACATCAGAGTTAACTATAAAGACAGATATAAACCTGCAAAGATATTTGACATTGCAAAGTGTAGTCCTGTCTCCATACCTCCTTGTATTTGAGGCAGGACTCCAGAAGTACTAATGCCCCCATGCTCATCTTTTCCTCATCTTGTTTTAGCTTTGGACTTGCATAGTGAAATGCACAGCCTACTTAGTCACTACAAAGATTCAAATTGCAGACGTCTGGAGTGAAGATGCAGATCTGACCCTAGACTTTTTTTTTGAATTTCTTGAGAGAAGAGCTCTCAATAGTGGAAGAGGAAAAATGAGCAGTGTAAAAGATAGTTACCAAGGGAAGTACAAAATAAATGGCTGCATAAAGTAGAAATAATAAAAACAAAAGCCCAGGAGTGCAAAAAATAGGAAAAGAAAAGTGTGTAAACAGAGGAAGCTACAAGAGATAGCAGCCCAGCAAACATATGAAAAGGGACAGAAGACAAAAATCACAGAATCACAATATCACAGAACAACCTTTGTTGGAAGAGACTCACAAGGATCATTGAGTCAAACTCCTATTCCTGCGCAGGGCAACCCCAAAATTTACACCACGTGTCTCAGTGCATTGTCTGAATGCTTCTTGAATGTTGTTAGGCTTGGTGCCATGACTACTTTCCTGGGGGCTGTTCCAGTGCTCCACCACCCTCTGCATGAAGAACCTTTTCCTAACATTTAAACTCAACCTCCCCTGGCACATCTTCCTGCCATTTTCGGGGGTCCTGTCATTGGTCACCAGGATCAACTCCTGCTCCTTCCCTTGAGAGGAAGCAGTAAACTGCGATGAGGTCCCCACTCAGTTTTCTTTTCTCCAGGATGAATAGACCGAGTGACTTCAGCTGCTTCTCATATGACTTCCCATCCAGACCCTTCACCAACTTTGTGGCCCTCTGGACTCACTCCGTTAGCCTGATACTCATTTTATACTGCAGTGCCCAAAACTGCACACAGTACTTTAGGTGGTGCTGCACCAGTACAGAGTAGAGCAGGACAATTGCCTCCCTTGACCAGCTAGCGATACCGTACTTGATGCACACCAGGACACTGTTGGCTCTCTTGGATGCCAGATGACACTGCTTGCTTATGTTCTACTTGCTGTCAACTGGAATCCCCAGATCTCTTTCCAGAGGCCTGCTCTGCTGCCTCTCGCTCCCCAGTCTGTATGTGTACCCTAGGTTGCTGTATCCCAGGTGCAAAACAAGACTTAATGCCTTCTCCCAAAATCTTGCTAATACTTTTATGTAGGAAACTAAACCTTGCCTTCCCCTAAGTGCTTAGTTCTTCCTCCAGCTGTCTAATTCTCCACTTGCTGCACAATGGCCATGGTGCATATGCCAGTGGATGGGCAAGCTGTGCCCTAAGAAGCTTGAGATGGTAGGAGGAATAAAGTCTAGGCAGAAACACTCATTTTATGGGTCAAAGAAGTGCTCTTCCCATACCAAGGCATTGCAGCTGTGGGAGGCTCTGTCCTCATGCGTCCTGCCTACTCTGCAGAGAGCCATCAGCTCTTGGTACAGCATAGACATGCATTTCAAACACACAATAAAAAGAATTAGGGATGCATGCTGAGGACTTGTGAGAAAGAACAAGGCCCTGTGTAAATCAGAGACCCACATTATGTGGCAAAAGCTTAGCTTGGGTGACATTGACACCCAGAGAGATATGACAAGAACTAAAATTAGAAGGGGAAGGGTGGAAGAGCTACACCTGCAGCTGTCTGTGGAGTGAAATAACTGTAAAAAACAGTGGTAAACAGCACAGAATACAGGCATACTGTAGCCACATATCTTAGCACACAAACCCAATTGACTTAACATACTCTAGAGAGCTTGTGGAATCACTCCCAACATTATTTCATTTGACCTTTCTCATTCTATACCCATAAGGGAAACATTTCCCCCCCTGCTCCTTCACACCGCTTTCTTCTAGTTATTTAACATTTCCCAGGGCAGCACAGGTTACTGTACCAGGAGATTAACTAGCAAAGAAAATTATAGCACCATGTTACAGCCATTAGAGTTAAGGTGGTGTCAGCATTTCTTTAAAATGTCTATTTTTATAGTGTTTATGAGGCTGACACTGCCATAAAAATTCACTGTAACCTGACCTACAGGGCCATGCTCTGAGACCAAGAGGTCCCTATTCTTCATCATCTTTTTTCAGATATTATTGCAAGTTTTTTCTGTTTTGTTTTTGTAAAAGCTGTAGAAAGAAAGAGATATAATTTGTGTCCTTATTTTGCAAAAAAATTACTGAGATTTAATTTAAAAGATTCATGAACTGAGCACATGTCCAGTAACTCTTTCAGAATTAAAAGATCATAAATCTTCAGAGTTTTCCTGGCTTACTGATACTTCACAGATATTGGATTAGCAGAGTACATAGACAGTTTTTGTTGAGCCTTGGATGTATGTTGTATGGACTAAAAGGAAGCTTAATGATAAAAAGCATTGGTAGCAAAGACTTATTAAGCACTCTTTAACCAACTTGCTTTTAGATGGCTGTGGGCAGAGAAGCAGTTTACCTCTCCTCCATATCTTCATTTGTCCAGTTATGCAGTGGTGGAGTGGTCAAGAATGCATGACTTCCCACAGTTTCAAAAAAAATGTTAGGCCCATATGACACACACTTTGGCCTCCTTCTGATCCTGACACCCCAACAATCAGATTAAGATGGAAAAAACAATTTTATCCTAGGATCATGGAGACGGGAAGAAGCCAGGGGCTATCCTGGTCATGTATGATTTTCTTGTATTTTAGCAATGCAGTAACACAGAGTCCCAAGTGTGAAGTATGACATCCCGTATGACAGGTCAAATTCCAAGAAAATTCTCAGGCAAAGACCAAGGGGTGAATTTGCACCTGGTGTCAGCTGCTGTAGTTCTGCTAATTCACTTGCCAGTAGAAGCCAAATGAGGGAGCTTTTGCTGAAGCGTTAATCCACATAGATGAGCTGTTGATAGCAAGTGCATATGTCATGTTTTACAAACATACCTGGACTAAGCTGCTTCTGCTTGCTTAGAACGCAGCTGGAAGTTCCTTCTGAATCTGTTTCTTTGCTGTGATGAAACCAAGCCCCAGGCCAGACAGATACTTCACCAACTGTTGGAGAGCTACTTCCAAAAAGTCACAGGGGCTAGTTTTCCATCCATTACTTTGGTGTCTGCTGCTGGAGTCTGAAATCTCCTGAACCATCTTTGCAGCTTCTTTCACAAGGAGTGTCTGGGCAGGTCCCAGGTGGGGCAGATAATTTCATATGGTTGCCAAACACCAAACCAGTAGGCAAACAGAAGACTTTTTTTCCAAATTCACAGAAAACAAGTCTCCAAGGAATGTTACATTTCTTTATTTCTTCTTCTAATTTCAACAAGTATTTATATACATAGTCAGCCCACTAACTTCACTTAAAATTAAGGATGTATGTATCTGAAGGCTATTTATATTATAACCCATCCAGCATGAGAAGCTAGTGCGACATCCTTCACTTAAATTATCCTACGACCACCCTTCTGGGTAAGAATACAAATTTTCAAGATTTGTTAGCATAATTTAAAGGCTTGAATAGGCACTGAAAGACAGTTTTCTGGGAATGCCACCAAGTGCAAACAACCTGTATCCTAGTCCTGAGAGTAAGCTTATGTGGTTTGCTGTATGGTAAACAGATTTCATAAATCAACTTCATACACTAACACTTAATTGTCATTGTATTCGTTTTAAATTAGAACACTTAGAAAAGAGAGAAAAAGAGGCATTGTTTCCTGGTGCTGGTATCTTTTGAAAGACAGAGGTGTTTGCATTGTGACTGATGTGTGAAATTGTTCCTTCTGAAATACAAGGCAATTTGTGGGACAAGAAATTCAAGTCGGGAGAATGGGCTACTAGAGCTGCCCTCTGATCTCTCTTACAGTTCAGCTAAGTATCAGGGACCCTTGCTTAAGACAACATCTCCAAAAAAATCCATAACTCTGTAGTATAAGAAAGTAATTCTCCAACTGAAGACTTGTGTACAAATAAAGATAGCTGAAGAGGTGATGCAAGAAGAAAAGACATTGGCAAATATTGATGACCTTCAGGTCTCCTCATGCTATTATTATGCCAGAAAACAAAAGTCTATTATCACCTTTTATGATAGAAAAGAACAGAAAAAAAATACCATCTGCAGTGGAAAACTCCATTTATTTGAAGAGATGCAATATGTTGTGTTACTTAGAAAAATTCGAGGCGTACCCCAATTGTCCTCACAGATCTATATCTGTTATGGCTCTTGGCTCTACAGATTTATGGGAACCAAACAGATGTTGCTGGGGTCCACAGAGCCCTCTCCAGACTAACTGCTCTGTTTCCAGCTTCTGTTCAACAGAACAGGAACCTTCCTTTATAAGCCACATGCCCTTATGAGTGGCACCTTCAGGTACTGTAAAGTCGCTATAAGGTCTTGTTGGAGCCTTCTTTTCTCCAGGCTGAACAACACCAACTCTCTCAGCCTGTCCTCAAACGGGATGTGCTCTAGCCCTCAGATCATCTTTATAGCACTCCTCTAGACCCATCTCAATAGTTCCATGTCCTTATGTTGAAGATTCCAGAACTGGATACAATATCCCAGATGAGGTCTCACAAGAATGAGTAGAGGATGAAATTAACATCCCTTGACCTGTTAGCCACGCTTCTGTTGATGCAGCCCAGGATACAGTTGGTGTTCTGGGCTGTGAGCTCACATTGCCGGTTCATGTCAAGCTTCTCATCAACCAGCACTCTCAAGTCCTTCTCTGCAGAGCACCTCTCAATCATGTCATCCCCCATCCGGTATTGAAATTGAGGATTGCCCAACACAGGTGCAGGATCTTGCACTTGGCCATGCTGAACCTCAAGAGTTTCACATGGGGCCAGTTTTACAGCTTGTCCAGGTCCCTCTGGATGACATCCAGTATTTCTGGTGTGGCAACTGCACCACTCAGCTCTGTGTCATCTGCAAACTTGCTGAGGCTGCACTCAATATTGCTGTCTATATCATCAATGAAAATAGTAAACAGCACTGGTCCTGGTACAGACCCCTGAGGGACACCAGTTGTTACAGATCTCCATCTGGACATCAAGCCATCGACCACTAATCTCTGAATGCAACCCTACAACCTATTTCTTATCCACCAAACAGTCCACTCATCAAATCCGAATGTCTCCAATTTAGAGAGAAGGATGTTATGGGGAACCATGTAAAATATTTTACAGAAGTCCAGATAGATCACATCCATTGGTTTTCCTGTGTCCACTGCTGTGTTTACCCCATCATAGAAAGCCACTAGGTTGGTCAGGCAGGGCTTTTGCTTGGTGAAACTATGCTGGCTGCCAGTAATCGACTCACTGTCCGCCATATGCTTTAGCATAGCTTGTAGGAGGATCTGTTCCATGATCTTCCTGTGCATTCAGGCATTTACTGCCACTATTAAGCTGCCAAGAAATGATCTGTTGTAATAAACACCACTTGGGGTTAAGCTTGCACTTTTAAATCTTAGGTTTGTCATGTACTGAAAGCAAGGGGATTTGCAGATACTTCGCTTCTGCTAAAGCTTAGGATTTCCAACAGTGTGAAGTGTCTTTATGCTTTGTCATTAGAATGCTCATAAACAAGGTGGATCTTAGAAATAACGTGACATCAACATGTGAGCATATTAGAACTAGAGTTAGCCTCATGAGAGAGCGGATAGTAGTGGCAATGTCATCACAGGAGGCACTTCGGCAAGAGACAGGCTCTAGCTAGCAAATTCATCAGTTACCCAGTGTAGTTAGACTGCTGTCCTGCATCATTGTGTCTTCACTGCCCTTACATGCTCTCACCTTCAGCCTAGAGATAAACCCACTGTAACTGTGAATCGTAAAGATATATTGTGCTTTCAATGACTTTTATTTCTCCAGTTACATCCAATAGTATGATGCTTAATATCCTTTGTGGTGTGTCTAACCTTACAGTGACTCCTGCCTCTAATAAATCTGTGAAACAGAGGGTTTTCTTTCCCCTTTTTTTCTTTTTACCTTTAGGTTTTCAGATAAGAATTCCACTCGTGTTTAATATCACAATTATTGTAGATTTAAATGAATACCATCTGTGTTACTTATGTGTAACTTTGCTTTCTTCCATTATGCAGGATTCACAATTTCATTTCTTGTTGTAAATGCATAGCTTTTGGTATTTAGAATCTAATACATACTTGTGCTCTAATAATACTTGGAAGTAAGGAAAATGTAATTACAAATGTACTGCTCATTAACTTGTTTGTACACTAAAATATGTCCAGTCTTAGCTGTAATAATTTTCCCAGTGAACTGAAGAGCAAAGGAGAAATGAGCACAGAGCCTGAGCTTCAGGAAGGGATTAGCCTTTAGTTTCCCAAGACAAAGGTGTTGTACCGTTCCTGCTGTTTGGGGTATTTGGTTTCTCAGGTTTTGGGTGCTCTCTATCACTCAGGGGTAGCTGCAGATGTTTCCCTCTGTTTAGCATATCTCAGCTCAGACGTTATAGGAAGAGGAGAATGGAGCAGTGCTTAAACAAGGTTTAGTTAAACCTCCAGCTAGTATGCCTAAGCATGGATACTACTTCAGATATATTTATGGGGCAATGTAGACTGTTGACTCCTGGGAAACCACCACTTTTCTCGTGAGTTGCATTAATGTGTACATACAAAGCTGCAAAAGCTGCTTGGTAAGAAATGTAAATTTTGCCTTTGACTCAGGATCTCTGGGACATGCAGGACAATGACTGGTTTCCCTCTTCTGCAAAAAATGACTGAAAAAAGAGCAGACTTGCTTTCTTGTTGTTCTTCTCTTGCATTTCAACTGTTAAAACAAGTAGGTTCACAACTGTAGGAGTGAGCAGGGCTACTGGTAACCTCATGAACTTTCCTAAATATGGAAACAATTTCAGTGAGAGAAGCAGCGCTACAGCATGGGCTGCTAATGGCTTCCCTCTTTGAGAAGTGAACATTCACGCATCCGCTGCAAATCCCAGCAGGCCAGATCTAGAAGAAGGGGTCATATAGATTTTTCTATACTTAATAAAGTCCTTAGGGCTCTAAACAGATGGACTGTGGCAGAAAGAGACAGTTTTGGGAACACTTATGACTGAAGCAATCAAGATGTCATCCAAGTAAATAAGTACTTCCACTTTTAGAGACCTTAGGAAATGAACAAGTCATCCTACAACCATGGCTATTCTTGGAACAATGCACAGGCCAAAGACTCTTGCATATTACTGTTGTGTATCATCTGTCTGCAAAGACTTTCAGAGTTGCTTTAAGTGACTTGAATACAGGAGGGTCAAGATGCTAAATGAGGTTTTACCTGAAATCTATTTATATCAGAAAAAGTCCTTTTTAAATTGTGACTTGTATATTTTAAAACTACCATGTGCTAGCTATTTGTAGTCACAAAACAGTGTAAGGACTTAACACACATGTTATGTACCATAGGAAGATCTTAGCATAATGAAGCTATATTATTTCAGCAATTCCCTTTGACATATAATAATGTGTTAGATTTCTCTACATTTTGTATTGCATGGATTCAGTTCAGATGTGAATTCCAGATTTTAAGACTGATAAAGAAGAAATCATGCTAACTCCAGAACTGGCAACTACAGTGGAAAAAATGCCACAGAATAATAATTAAGGCTATCACTTCTACAGACACATAAGATTAAGGAGATACATTCACCTGTGTTTGTCTGTAAAAAAACTCACACTAGATTAATGAAAATATGATTTCAGCTTCTCTGTTAGATTTCTTTGTCAGTTTGTACCAAATCTGAAAATTAGGTCCACAACTTTGGTTGCAGCAATTTTTACCGTTGTAACTTGACTCCAGATTTGATTTGGTTTTGAAGAAAGAAAATGTTTGCTATTTTTATCAGTAGTAATGTAGCATATGTGACAGAACTCCTACGTCAAGTTACACTCCTTTTCTGATGTACTTGCCACTCACATGGTCGCAAAGTGATTGGTTTTGTGCAACTGGAGTTTCATGTACACTTATTCAATTTGCAAACTAACCAATTGTTTGTTTGAACTAATGTATATTTACCAAAAAAGGAGCCACACCTGACCCAAAGATGCATTCTTCTGAAACCAAATACATAAAAAGCTTAAAAAGGAAACACCATTTTTGTTAAATTTTAGATATATTCTGATTGGCTGAATCTTACCTTAAATACGTATCCAATTTCCTGTTCTAAGCCCTGAAATTTAGTGTAACCTCACTTATAATAATGAAGACGCACGAAATGCCATAAATTGTGAATCCACCTGAAAAAGTCTGGGCTAAAGAGAGCAGTAAATGACCTTTTAAAGCTGGAAGGTGTGGGTGAAAATGAAGCTGCTTTTGTGTAGGAGAATAAATACAAATTTAGCAGCTTAACCTTATGCATCTGGGTTTGTGAATTCTGGCCCCAGGCTATAGCAGCACAAGATGAGCAGTTTCTCCCTGAAAAGTTGAAAGTACATGATCACAAAATCTCATGGGTTTATGTTAGCTTTGCTTTCTTTTCTCTGTTTCTTCAGGATCTCAAACCCTCTCATTGTTATGGAAACAGATTCACAAATTGGCATATGGCAGTCATACAGTAAAATCAATTTTGCAAGAAATTAATCTTATCCAAGGAAACAATTTAAGTAATCCAAAAGGGCATAAACCAGAAGGTTTTCCTGCACAATTGCAGGCTACCTTAGGCACTGTTTCAAAAAGCATACTCCCCTCTCACTTGAAAACTGAAATAGGCACTAATCCAGAAAGCTGCAAACTAATACTTTTTAAGGAAAGCCAAATATTACTATATTTTTTTTCTAAATTCAGAGTTCTTAGGGACAGTCTTCTAAACACAGCAGTTAACACTTTTTAGCTAGTTTAAAAGTGTTACACTGTGATTTGGATAATGTTCAGCTGTTCCAGGATCCTTTGGTGTTTATAAATTATGAGAGATTTCAGGATGTGAATCTCCAAAGCCTCTTGTGAGGAAATATTTTTTGTCACAAATCAAAATGTTTCAGAATGCAAGGATGAGTCCTGTCTCCTTTCATCACCTAGGCTCTGCCTAGGCCTTTTCTCTTGCCTCACCTAAACCACTATTTCTAACAGCTGATTTTCTACCTGCACAGTAGGAAGCTGAGGTGCCTGTCTTAACACTGAAGACACTTAAGAGTTAAAGTAACTGTTATGTTCTTCATTCTGTTGTGTTCATGCTCCAAAGGGTAAAAAGCTAAAAAACACAGGAAGAACAATGGAGTCTTGTGAACAGTATTTTTGGAAAGTCTTTTGCATTTCCTGAGCATAGCCCTTTCCATTGTGTCATGATTATTTTCTCTGCCCAAATATGTAATAGGAAAATGCAATTGTCTGTTTATGGAATACACTAAATTATTTTTTTACTATAGTACGTGTACTTTTAATTAGTTCTGGCTTGTGTGCAACTTGATTTTCATCAAAAAACATTTTACATCTGTCACTTTATTACAGACACAACCCATTTCTGTGACATAGAAAAGGCTTCATCAATTCTGCAGATGGAAGAAATATAGATTTTTTTATTTAAAATTATTTTAATTTCATTATTTCCTTTCTAAAGTTAATATGGAACTTCTGAGGAATTCCCAGATTCATTATAGTTAATCTTAATAAATGATGTATTCTACTTCTGTAGGGTTTTTACATTAATAATTAAGACAAATGCAATAGTAAGTCTCCAAGAAGGACCACTTGTCAAGTAGCTTAGTATTATCTATTCTGAAGCTTTCAGCTGAATCCAATTAATATTGCTGTGTGAGACTGGAGGACCTTCAGCTGATGCTTTTCAAATCCATCAAAAAATGCAATGAATACTTGTATCCATATTATGTCTCAGCCAGGCCCATCATTCTGATATGAAGGAAGACAGGATATTTGCCAGTCATAAAAAGCCATGTTTCATGTTTAAGTTATTAATCCTGTGCTATCATTCATTGCATGTAATTGGTTTCTTAATTGCATCTTCTCAAAAATCAAATCTGTTCAAAGTTCAGCAACCTCTTCCTGGTGCAACCAGGACAGTACAATCTCCTGTTCAACATGTTCGCCTTTTCGAGGCGTTATCAGGATTTCAGCAATGAACTCGTTGAGACACACCATCAAAGTGCAACTAAGAGAAGAATGGGATGCTTCCTTTCGTGGAGCATTTATCATGCTTAAAGGAAACCAGTGCCACTTTATCTGCAAGTGAAATTTTATTAACTTAGATTTGTAGTTTCCAAAGTCTCTTACAGCCTGCAAGTGGGGATTTGCATCTCTGTATAGTGAACAGACATACTGGCAGCAGGCTGGATTTTCTTAGCTACTTTTTTTGAATCCCTGTCTCTATTTCCTCACACACCAGCAATATGCAGGTTGAAATCCATTGACTTGGCAAATAAATGAAGAAGGCATTAAAATAATTAAAAATGTTCAGAAGAAGGAGGATGATACAATGCCTTATGAATTTATTTCACGCTCTTTGTTCTGCTGCAGAACTGTAGCCAATCAGCAAAGCTCAAATTTTTGAGCATATGTAGAGAAACAGCTGCAATGATATGAAGGCATTTCAATACTTTGAAAAATTGTCCATCTGTGCATTTGCACTTTCTGCATAGAAAAAATAACTCATTGCTTTTTAAAAAGAGAAGGGAGGAGGTAAAAGTAGTATGAGATAAACGCATGAAACTCATGAAAGATACAACAGTAGGTTTCAGCTCATGAATGTGCTATAAATCTGCTTGGGTACCTTGCTTGCCTTGAAGTCACTTCTGCCAGTGGAAAGTATTAACTCTTGTATCCAGCCAGTGTTAGTTTGCCCAACCACTTGATGTATCTTAGTAGGCTTTGCCACTTCCCAGGTAAGTTAGTTATCATAGTTCGTACTGAAATACATGTAAACTCCATAAGACTGTTTAAAATGACACTAATATATATCACATTTCGAACAGTAGTTTAGACATCAGTTTTCTGTGTATCTCTTCAGCGCACAGATTTTCTGATTTAAATTTAAGTAATTGCAAATGCCAGTTTGGTGTCCTTTTCTTACATTATATGGTAGTTGTATTTTGCACATATGGTTGCTGGGTTTAATTTAGAAGGCAGCACTGAGTGACCATTGCTTCCATATTGTTGATATGCAGATAGAGATAACTGTGTAGATAAGTCTAAATGTGTAGGTGTGTTATACGTGGCTGTAATTTTTAAATTTTATCAGGATGGGCCCTTGGTTCATTGTCTCACCTCTAAGATTCCTGGACACAGTTAAAGGGGCTGAAATATGGCAGAAAGGATTGGAGAAAGGATACGGGTAAAGGAAGAAGTTTGTCTAAGGAAACCTAATTCAGGGTAAAATGATTAATATGGAATCCTGGTTGCAAAGCAAACTTTATCAAATGGCCTCATTTAATAAGCATTGTTTTCCTCTTCAAAATGTGTCTTCTCTATGTGTAATAATCATATGTATTCATTAGTATGATTTACAGTAGAGCTTTCTTTCCTGCTGCACTCCTATATAAGCAGGCAATCGCTCACGCACTGATCTATAATTTTAATGCAGAGGAAAAGAAACATCTTGCAGAATTAGAGAACAAACATTTTGAGGACAGTATCTCAGCTGATCTAAGAAATGGGCACTTCAGTGAGCAATTACTTGAAACTCAATTGGAGATACCTCAGTAGCTATGAAAACATGTTCTTAGATCACAGAAAGAACATTAGATGAAAGCAAAAAGTTGAGGAGCCACTTAAGTGATCTCTTTGTGAATGACATAGTAAAACCTTTCTAAAACTGAAACTAAAGCCCTTTGCCTAGCTCAGGGCCAAGCTGGAACTTGGCTTTCTGAGAGCAGAGGTGCAGTCACCTGTTTGAAAGTCAAAAATGGCACTAGAATTACACACAGTTACCTGTTCAACTGAGATAATGGAAAACAATAAGAGGTCTGTAATTCCATTTTTCCTGGATAGAACAGATATTGCAAGTTTGAAGAAAGTCTACATGGAGCAACATTTTACAGAGACAGCTAGAAGACATTTTCTTCCATGGAATGCAATGTATTTTGTGAGTTTAAGAATTAATTTTTCTAATTCTGTCAACATCATCTCTCAAAATATTTTATTATTCTTACTGTGTGACATAGGACATTTTTGTCAGAACTACAAAAAACATTATAAGACTATTCAAATAGGTCTGTTTACTTCTTATTTCTGCAATGAAACACAGTTATAACAATTGCATTTGTGTATTTGTGTACTTCTTTTATTGTTTGAGGGGTTTTTTTGTACTGCTGACTAACAGTAGAATAATTTGTACATATTTGGACCAATTATGTTTTTGAAATCATTCTACTCCTCTTTCTGTCACTCCTTCCACTATTAAGCACAGAATGCAATCTCTGCGTATCTCAAATGAAAGTTGTGATGGTTGAGTGCAAAATTTCACAGGTGAATTTTAGTGTTTGCTTTTCTCACAGAGTTCAGCAAATCCTGGTTCCCTATAAGCACTATTCTACAAAAAATATGTCAGCAAATTATTATAAAAGTAATGCAAATATAGAAATTATCTACTTTTTTTTTGCAATTTTTTTTTGCATTTTTATAAAGCGAAAGCAAGCAGTTCTGCAATATTACCAAAAAAAAATCCCAAACCAAACAAACAAGTCCCCGAGACTACTCTTATACAAAAAGTATCATGTGGTAGAGAATGGAAGATATAGGTGGAAAAAAAAAAATCAAACTTTTACTAGGACAGATCTGCTTTTCCACTCTTGGATATGAAAAGGCTAGGTGATACTCTGTTTTGTGGTTCAGTGAACAGCAATAAATTTGAATACTAAGCAAAGCAGTAAATCCAGAAGAAGACCTCAGTGAGGTTTGGAGTCAGAAGAATGTTTTTGTGATTGAACAGCCCATGTCATTATACAGAGTTCTTCATAGATAAAGTTTCCAAGTAGACTATTACTTGTATATTCCCACTGTGTTTGGCTGCTGCTAAGTTTCCTCTCTTCCCTGGCCTAAAGACTTTTTATCTACTGTTCAATTTCAGTCAGACTTGATGAGTATAGAGAATAAAACAATTTTGGGTACCATGACAAAAACCATGATTCACTATTTAGCTTGCTTACAGAATGATTTGTAAATTGCTGACAAGAAAATTAGGAATATGTTTTTCAGTCCAGCCAGGCTGACCAGCACTTTCTGTCACTCAGTTTATCTGGTAGTAGCCTTTGCTACTAATGCAACACATGATGAATCCCAGTTTTGCTGAATTTAGCATCTTATTTAGCCATTTGTTCCACCCAAAATATGTTACAAGACAGTTTACATCTATATTGTACCAGTGTAATTAACTATCCAGAATTCACAGGAGCACCAGACAAAATAAATGCATACCAAATAAGCACATCATCATAGTGTAAAGAACATAATTATATATCAGTCATCCATTAAAATCAATAGTGTGCAAATGTATGCAAGACAATTCTGTTTCACTAAAGTCCTGCAAAAAATTCTGGCTTTGAAAAAGAACTAAGATGCTAGTTTTAGCTTTTCTCTACGTTATTTTAGTTCTGGACTTCTGAAACTATAGTTACGATTTTTATCAAGTTCAGTAATAGTAGTAGGAGATATTGAAGTGCTGAAAACTAAGTATGAGTCAGTGTAAGAAGGACTGCTCAGATGGCTACAAAAGGGGCCTGTTTCTGTGTAATCCAAGAGCCTTCATTGCATAATGAATGATGTCCCATCTGCTCCCTGATGCAGAGCTTAACTTCGTGGCCTTCCATGTGCTCACACTTTCAGGGTAGAAGTTTAGCAAGGAATTATATACAAACAATGCATTTAACTTAGAGTTGGAAATGGTTAGATAGCTCTATCATCTGTGTAAAAATAGAATTATAAAGTATTCAAAATCAAGAATCAACACATAAAATATCAGAAGATTGATCTGAAATTCTTCTGCAACTGGGACTCCCTGTTTTTGACTTGAGAAGGCCTTTAGCCTGCAGGATAGAACTCTGCCTTTTTTTTCAGCTTTTACTTCTGAGCCAGGACAAATGAAAAAATTGAAAGTCAAACCCCAGAACTTCTGCAATGTTGAATCCAGCAAAGAGCTGTAAAAACAAGCAAATAAAGGGAATTGTAAGAGTCTGAGCATCATTAAGTCCTGTAGATATAATTTTAACTGACAATTCTGAAGAAGACCATTTGTGACATTGCCAACACTAACTAGACACATGGGTTTTTTCTGTGTTGCTTTTTTGAATACAAATTGATCTTTAATAGGCTGTTGTTGGTATGAATCTTGAATGTAGCCCACCCTTGTGCACCTACAGCAAGACTATGAGCCTAGCACCAAAGACTGTAAGTATGTTGTAGCTTCTTTTTGTCTGCAGAGGAGGGCTACTTATAAGAGAGGACCTTTGAGCCTTGGAAAATTTAGTGAATGCAACAACAGAAGTTTTGCTGAACAATTTGGAACTTGATAGGACCTTTTCTCCTATTTTTCCCTCTAAAGCTTACATAAGTGTAATATTAAACAATTTAGAAATTCCACAGGCAGCTCTGTGAGAAAGGCAAGAATGTCAAATTTTTTCTAAATGCCAAGACTTGGGGTTAATACATTCATTTCTGTTCCACTTTCCGGACTCTCAGGATGAGACTCTTTCCTCATCCAGAGCAGACATGACCCTCTCCAAATCCTGTTCAGAGGAGTCATATTCTCCTATTGTCTGGTGTTTGAGAGAAAAGAAAGGGGAAGAATAGGGAAATATGCAGGATTGTTAAATATAAATAATGTCAAAGCAGTGCCATCTCACCTGGATGATGAAACACAAAATATGGATGAGTCTAACAGAGGTCATTACTTCTACCTCCCCTTTTTAATTCCAGGTTCCAGGTCAGCCTTTGGTGGCTAAACCATGTGAAATCATTCCTAGGTACAGCACAGCTCTACAAGTCCAGTGTTTTTGCTGTGAACAACTTCATTCTTCAACTCCTGATACCTAATATATACTCATCCACTCACAGAACCTGTGATGTTATAGAGAGTCTAGGAAGGTCATCAAATGGCAAAAGCAGGTGAGTTTCTGGGACACAAATGATTTTTTCTTATGGAAATGCGTTCAGAAAGAAGGCAAAAACAGTGTTAACATTATATCTCACTGTTCTGTGAGTGTTCTTGACAGGCAAACATCACCATGGCTTAGAAAGTACTTTTTAGTAGTTACAGATAAATCCATCTATATTTAGACAAGAAGTGCTTAAAGAATTTTGTTAATATTTTAAACAGCAAAGAATTTCTATTGTTCTATTTTGGCTGCATCTCATTTCCCAAATTCTTGTTCATGCACCTTTGATTCAATTGAACTCCATGACCACTTCTCCTTGACACTCTATTTTGATCTTTCAGCAATTGAAGGGCACCTAAATACGGAAGGATTTTCTCATGCATGCAATGAGAATTATCTGTCCTTTCAAAATCAGAAGCTTAGTTAAAAAAAAAATGCTCAGTGCAGCCTGATGCCAGGAAGACTGCACCTGTTTATTCTTTGGATTGTTGTGCTTTGATGAAGAAGAAAAGAAGAGAATTATTATGCACTCCATTTCTGGTTAAACAGATGATGAAGGCCTAAAGTGGTCTGCCAGTCAGAAAAGTAGCTGCTGTAACAAAGCTGCAGGAAGAAGTTATATATGTGGATCATATGGAGTAATGAACACAACATGAAAGTTGTTTCTTCTAGGGTACAAAGATTAAGTCATTCACAAGAGTTTAGTGATTCTGCATAGCTCAGGCCATCAGTGCCTGAAAGAAAATACAGCTGTTTCAAATGATGTCTTAAGTTGTTAGAAGCCTTATGCCTGTAATTCTGTGGTTAAAGTAGTGTTGTGGTTTATTTTTAAATTAATTGAAAGTTCTCCTGTTCATCAATTTGCGCCAAAGGGTTTATGTTAAAGTGATTGTCTAAGACAATCTCCCAGGTTCTTCTTCCATAATACATGATAGCATGTAACTACATTTTCATGAAGAATGAATAAATTGTTAAAACTGAGGCAATACAAAGATACTCTCCAGTAAAAGCCATATATATATGGTTTTTATGATGATGGATGACACAATATTAATAAATATGTAGATTTTAAAATGCTGGGCTTTAGGTGAAATTATACTTACAAACCTACAACTTTGTCCAGGTCTTCATAACAACTAAATGTGGCTACATAAATGTTTTCTCAGAAAAATAGCAAAACCCAATCATAATTAATTCACAAGCGTTAACAAGTTCTACTATATTATTTTGATAGTTTTCACCTGGGATAATCCTTTTATGGCTGCAGTGCATCTTTGTTTTTCCAAATTAAACTGTGGCAATCTAAACAGAATGGATAGTCTCAGCTCAGAATAGTAAATGGTAACAGGCTGAGAAACGAGCAGTAGGCACAGTTCGCCCTTCAGCACAAGACAGTATCTAGTTTTATGAACATCAACAAGACATGATTGCATACCTCATGACAAACTTAATAACATAAGACAGAAATCCAACTGAAGAGCTGCTGTAGCAAATTTATGCTGTGCTAGGGAGATTTACTAGACAACTCCTGCAAACATCTTTCCAGGTTGAAGTTCATATTTTATTTTATTAGACAAGATCAGAGGAATCTTCGCAAAGCATTTTTAGTGCAATTGTAGTAACAAGCTGAGCCTTTTGGCTCAAGTAACTCATTAATGGCATGAAAAGGAACAGTGAGCCAGCTCTTCTTTGAGGATATTATGTGGTAATGATAAACTGCCTCCTCCTTCAGGAGAACAGTCCATTTTGCAGAACAGATAATTTCTACACAGTTGAAAGAATACCATGAAAACCCCTTGGAGGCTGGCAGCTGACTACCATACAGGAGGATGAGTTTTTGCTCTGTGCCAGCCATTCTAGGCTATCAGCCTAACAACTCTCTCAGTGCCTTGTAAAAGCTCTGTGTAGACCCATTCAAAATCCTTGATCACACCAGAAAGAGAATGAAGAGCCCTTCAAGCTCATGGAAGGAGGAGAGAAATGAAAGCATCTGCTTCTGTGAAAGCAAATCTGTATAGCTGCTAACACTTCACAGCAGTATCAGTGATGACATGAATACTAGAAGTTTGAATACCGTTTCTCATTTTGACGTTTTTCATTAGTCAGCAGTGGAAAAACATTGTGTAAACTGCAGCTGTTTTGGGTCAGGGAAGGGAGTAGATAGCTATCAAAACATTGAAGTTTAGGGTGGGCTAAAACCCACAGAAAAATGCAGCATTCGTTTGAAGCTGTTGAAAAACTTGACTTGTTGGAATGCAGCCTTACCATTAGGTTTATAGTTCTGCTGTAAAATGTGCATGTATTAAAACAGTGATAATGAGGAATAAGCTAGCTTATTTTCATCCAAAACTGGGGTCTTCCTTCCAGGCAAGGCAAGACTGAGCAATAAAAGAGAAGAGCCTCTCAGAATAGTAAGGATGAAAAGGAAGCTGTAACATAACCCTGCACCACTTCCCATGCTTCCAGATGGCTGCACTGTCAAAGCTTGTGCAAGGAGCACAAACTGAAGCTTTCCAAGGAGCTATGGTATGTCTGTGCTGGATCTCTATGTAGAGACCCAAGGCCAAACAGAATAGGAAATTCTAGACTAATATCTAAGCGAAGTCCAGTACTACAGGAAGGAAAAAATAAAAAAGACTATTAAATCACAGGGTTTTTGTTGTAATCTTGCATTGCTTGATAAACTTAGTGAAAGATAATAAACTCTGACGTGGCTTCCTGAGGAAGAAAATGTGATGTGTGCAACTGTGGATGAACTTATGCCAAGCAGTACTCCAAAGGGGAGCACCTCTCACTGATCTCCTAGACCTGTGCAACGAGCACTCAGGGAACACATAAAATTCCCCTATCAGAGCTTACACCCCTCCCAGTGTACAACAGCCAGGCAAGAAACAGGCATGTGGTCTGGCCACTCAGTTGTGACTGAGCAGATAAAAAAGTCTTAGATGCCATCTCTTACAGCAATATGGAATCTCACAAAACTGCATGGACTGTTCTTTCCAGATACTTTATATACTCTTGGATTACCTGATTGACCTGTGTGTTTCTCTGTTTCTCAACAAGCTTAATGGCTGTAAGGAAAGGCTGGTGTTCATAGGCATCACAGTAAGCATAAGAAAGCAATGATGACTGGGTACCCTAATCCTGTAGTCTCAGACAACAGTCAATGACATTATGTGTACTGATATCCAAATGACAAAAAGAAAAACCACTGGGGAGAAGTCATGCAATGACAATAAGAGCTCAGGTGAAAATCCAAATAGTTCATGAGTTCAGATCTAAGTTTTCAAATAACTGCTACATAAATTTCTGTAGCATTTGCACAAATAAAACCATTATACATGATGAGGAAATACAGAGGAATAAATGAACTGTTTGTCTGGCACAGATGAAAAATCTCTTTGCAACAAAAACATTAATACAGACAGTGGGCCCTACTTGCACTACTTGTAGTCCTAGAAGACTTAAGCTTGCTGATTAAATTGTACAATTAAATGCAAATGAAGCTGTAGTACATATTAGTTTTACTTCAGTTGATGGACAGGTGCCTATTCTTTCCTGTTGTATTGATGGAGGTAAGGATCTGGGCTAAGCTCTGAAGAGCAGAAAACTGGCCTTGTACTACACTATGTGGTTCAGCAGTTTACAAAACTTCACACAGAGTGAGAGTGAAGAAAACTTACATAAGCTAAAATTCCTTAAGCGTTCATGCATCTAATCTAAGAATGGATATCAAAAAACAACACAAAACCAGCTGGCTTTGTTTGCCAGAGAATGAACAGTTTCCAGGTGGGCTGTTTTTTGCCATGAACGTTATTCTATTTTCTTTCTTACAGTAAATATAACACTTTGTAAAAAAAACATAATTCTGAAATTCAGATGTTAATGGCACCATAACATTTTCTGTTATAGCCACACTAATCAGATGTTGTGTAAAGATGGTGGCAAAGAAGAAATTTCCTGTAAGTGGTGTGCAAGAGGTGTAAAGTGTATGTGCAGCATATGAAGTGTCCGTGCAAGACTGCACATCTCCCCTGTAGCATAGAGGCATAAAACCCAGTGAGGGTGCATTTTGGAAACGATTTTAGAAGTCTGTTTTGGAGAAGAAAAGACCCTGGAGAAGGTGAGCCAGAGAATTACCCTGTTGCCACTATTGTGTTGGGGAAGTTGTTGCCATTGCTGCTGTATCTCCAGGAAAATGAGTGTCAATCACTGGCTGTTGAGAGTGAGGCCATGGGGCTGTGTTCAAAGAATTTGGATCTTCCCAGTTTATGAGTGTGATGCCAACTGGCCAGAAAATGACTAGTGAAGGCTGAGAAAGAAACTTTGAGATTATTGATTCCCAAAGGAAAAGTCTTCTGGCTGTGATGTTTAGCCCTGGGGATGAGGACTAGAAAAGACTCCTCTTTCGTTTAGTGTTCAAGTTTGTGATTGCCAAACACATACTGCTTCCCCCTACATTTTTTTTCCTTTTTCCTATACTTTACTGTCTGTAAGCAGCAAAAAGGATGTGGTCTACTGATCAGATTAGGAGAATTATATACAAGTCCCATTAGCAATCTGTTTAATTTGGAAAACATGCATGATGGAATTAAACAGAAAAAGAATATTTAAGCAGCAACAGAAAAGATTCTTAATGGATATTTTCCAAATGACTGTCTGGGAGTTTCATGCTAATGTTGAGTATTCTTTGTGAGTGTACCATTTGCTGCAGATCTCGGATTTTCCATGCCAGAAAAATAAGAGGCACTGCTGCAAAATATAACTAAACCATTCTGATGTGTTCATGGACTCTACCTGCATGCATGATGTCTGCAGTACTATAATTTAAACATAACATAGTACATTTTAACCTGCTGTTCATAGATCCTGGTGAGGTTTTTGTACATAATTTACTTTCAGCAATTTACATTAGACAGAAGACCAACTGTAGTTTTCTTTTGTATTGTGCCTATTTTAACTCAATTGAGAACAAACCAACATGACTACATTCAAGGGACTTAGTTATGGGATCAAAGAGAGATCATGGAAACAATGCTTACCTGCAAGGTGCAATACAGTGCAAGAGTAAACTTCATTAGATCTAAAATATGAACCCAAAGAACATTTCTCAGAATGCTGATGGATTTTGTGACAGTTCACCATGGCAGTTATAATCATAAACTGTAGCTTGAACAATTATCTACCTAAAAAAAGAAAAAAAACAAACAGAATACACAGGCTTTGTGGAGATTTTATTAAAAAGTGTCCACTGCTCTCAATAGTACTTGTAACCTTATACAGCAGGAGTCTTCTGGAAGACCTGTTAGTAAACATTGTCTTCAAATGTGTTACTGAGTGAGGAGGTTTTCCTCTGACTAGAGTGTCTTAGAGCAATCATCTGAAAATTCTGTAAGAACAAATGCACCAGAACTAGCGTAACACTTCTGAGACAAATTAGCTCTCATTCTAGTCTTCCTGAGGTATACTCAGTTGTTTCTCCTGTCATCCTCCTAGGCTGCTAAAATATACTAGTTATGATAAAACAAAATATACCAGAGGAGTGACCAAATGACAACATGGTGTAATGATCAAAGTCAACTACAAGAAAGAATGAAGAAGAGACTTTAAGTTATCAGGACTGAGAAAAAATTCAGAGGGTATAAGATAACAATGCATTGACAGAGCCAAGTCACAGAATCACAGAATCACAGAATCACAGAATCACAGAATCACAGAATCACAGAATCACGGAATCACAGAATCACAGAATCACAGAATAGTCTGGGTTGCAAGGGACCTTAAAGATCA
The DNA here is from genome assembly GCA_033459285.1 of Clamator glandarius. Taxonomy (NCBI): domain Eukaryota; kingdom Metazoa; phylum Chordata; class Aves; order Cuculiformes; family Cuculidae; genus Clamator; species Clamator glandarius. The sequence goes on from JAUNZM010000774.1 coordinate 359,948, forward strand.
TACAATTCCAACACCCCTGCCATAGGCTGGGACACATCCAACTAGACAATGCTGCCCAAAGCCCCATCCAACCTGGCCTGGTGTTCAGAAAAATTTGGTTGGTGAAAATTTGGTTGGTTTGGTTGGTATGCGCCTTGGAGAAGGTTTCAACTTACAGACTAGTCTTCAGAAGACTAAACTTGTAGTAAAAAATGAACCTGAATTATGCTATGCTTCAAAAACAGAGATTTATGCATTTTTTTCTCAAGTAATCACAGCCTTCTAAGAGCTTAAGTGCTAACTGCATTGTTGTTTATTATTACTTTTATGCAAAATAGGTAGCATTCATTAGTAAATGAAGTGGTATTGATATTTGAGAACATAACAGCAAGCATTAAGGAAACATGAACCAAGCCCCTGATATGTGTGTTTCAAGTCAGTCTCACATCAGTCTTGGAAGGTGGTTATCACCCAGCATATGAATATTTTAAAATATACTGCGTACTAGTTTTACATAGCCAGCGAACCAAGCTAGCAAAACCCATCAAGATTACTACAGGGGTTGATGTGGACTTCAGTCTCTCACAAACAGTTTCTCTGTTTCTTCTTTCATTGTGGACTAACTGAGCAGCATCTTAACTTCAGTACTGTCTCATTAGCTAAATAATGCAGGGAGAAAAAGTCTCATGTTAACCTTTTCTGTAGAGGCCATTTGCAGCCTTAACACCTTCCCTTACATGCATTTGGATCTCACCACTTGTTCTCAGAGCCTGGAACAGCTCTACTAGGAGGAGAAATGGATGTTTGCTATAGGAAAACAGTGGAACAAGAGCACTTGAGAAAGATATGTTTGGGCTGTTGTGACAAATCTCATGTACTACATACCCATGTAAGGCTTCTGTCTCCTCAGTCATTCACTCGGGTTGCCCTAAAAGGACCAGAAGAAGGATGTTCAAATGGGCACCTGGTACAAGATGTTGTATTAATACCTCCTGACATCTTCATGAACTTTACTTCTGGAGAAAGAATTGTAACAACCTGGAGTTAGCTTTTACTTGCTCAAAAGCATATTGTGGAATGTTTAAAACCTTGTAGGTCTTTTGTGGGTCTTCATATACCGTGGTGCCTGCTATTAACACGAACTTTTATTGCAGAAGGACACAAATATTTAAATATTGCTTTATTTTGAACGCACTGCCAAAGGATTTCCTTCTTCTGTTATAAATTGAAAATAAGGCTTCTTTGAAATATGGATTAAATAGCATTTTAATCTTCCAGTACAAGCCTGCTGTCTGCAGAGAAGCAGTATTGCAGTAACAGAATCTTAAATTCAGTTGGTAATTTTACTACATTACCAGAGAGGCTTAAAATAAAGATGTCAGACAAAGAATAAAAGATTTATGGGAGGCTTCCCTGGCAGAATAGTGTATAGCTGAGGGAAAAAAAAAAGGAAAATGCAAATTGTATTGAAAGGTAGTTTCTCCATCAAATATTTGGAAACTAGGAACTTGAAAGACTGTTATATATAGTCTTATTTCTCACTACCTTCAACACAGCAGCATTTTTTTTAAGAGCAGCAAAATACACATGTCCTCTTTTCCCAGGAGTTTGGGTCCGCTATATCTATACACCTATGATTCCCCTCAAACTCCGTCATAATATTCTCTGATATCCAGGCAGATAACCCAGTGCCTTCAAGTCCCATTCCTGCTCTGCTGCTTTCCACTGCTAAGTAATATCCTCAGATAAGTAATATTCTTTACCTGCCAGCCGTGAAGAATGAAGGATGTGTCAATGCTTTTTTCAAGATATACACATGCTGGATAATCAGTGGGCTAACCTTAGCCTGCAGCTTTTGCTGTAGATAACACATGATGTTTTTTTCTCTATGTAGCCAGTGATTTTATCAAGATGTATTTGAGCTCTTTCTCTGATATTTTTACATGCCTTGGCCAACTGAAATCTACATAACAACAGTTTGTAAGTTTTCAGGGCACTAACATACCAATCTAATCCTAGCAGCTTTGGCTATCTGGGAAAGCAGACTGGAGCATGAAAGTAGGAATTAAAGAACTATCAGGATTGAATCAGAAGATATTTTGAGGAAACTCGATTCTCGGTGGTCACATATCCTTTATAACATAATTGTTTCTTTAACTTTATGCAATTTTCTTCTCAGACCTCTGACTAGCCTAATCATTATTTTCTGCAACTTTTCTAATTTTAACTGGTCGTTGTAAAATGCAGATAATCTGAATTGAATATCACATTCTAGGTGTGATTTTGTGTAATGGTCTGAATATTGCACTCACCCTCTCTTTCCTCCTTTCTGCTCAAAAGCATGTTCACCACTGTCTGTCAATGAGATTGCAGGAAGAGACTAAAAAGCATGTATGCTTTATAATGTTGTGATCCTTTATCTTGACAAGACACCCATGACTGGTACAGCCCTGGGTATATTAAGGCAAACATTATTCTATGAACGGAGAACAAACCATCCTCTGCTTAAATTAGGCAGAGATAGTGACAACAGTAATCTCATACAATATATCAAGTGCCACCAAAATTACAAAACTGAATGCATCTCAAGAACACTTACAATGTACCTGTTGCATGCAAGGTGAGGAAAAGTTTCTTTCTCTTTTTTAGGTGAGGGAAATATACATAAGAACCTAAACACAATGACCTCGTCTCAGTCTTCGAGTCTATCTGAATAGGAAGGAACTATTCTGTTCCAGTAAGTTGTGTAATCACCTTAGATTCCTTTTCAATATTTACACAAATCCAAAACAGAGGCTACACTGGCAAAAATCTTGACCACTGATGAAGCAGAACAGCACAGTATTTCTGTAATATTCTTCTCTCTGTGGAAAAAAACCCCAAATATAAACCCAAAGATATTTGTCGCCATCTACTCCAACAAAAAACACAAGTTAAGGGTAAGTGCTGTGGGAAAACAACACTTAGAAAGACTAGTTTATAAGTCAATACATATTAATATTTCCATATGAATCCTTTTTAAAAGCATCTTATTCTTTTATGTGCAATTCATTTTCATGTCAACATTCAGGTTTTTCCATCCAAGACTGGCTGGTCCTGGGCAGACAAATAGTAATCTACCAATATGCATTGTATTCAGACAGACAGCTTCCATTAGTGAAAGCGGAAAGAAAGGTAAGATACTACGTCAGCATAGATAATAGACATTTGTAGCATAAAATACTAATGATATAAAATCTGTTTTTTTCAATTGCTTGCAAAGCCACTAGATTAGATCCACAGTAAAAGACATAAACGGAGACTAGAGTATACACATTTGTTTTTCCCTGCTTCCTGTTACCCAGGACAGAGTCTGAATTTCCTTGAGAACCACTGATGGCTCCTCTAGTAAATTTTGACTCTACTGTTCATCACAGTGCTCAAGACTGAAAAAATAATAAGAAAGATCCATCAAGGCTGGAACTGCTGAACTCAAAGTAACATTAATTTGCAAGCAATTTGGATTTCACTGTTCAGAGCCAGCAGTGTGCCCAGGTGGTCAAGAAGGCCAATGGCATCTTGACCTGTATCAGAAATGGTGTGACCAGGAGGTCCAGGGAGGTTATTCTCCCTCTGTACTCAGCACTGGTGAGACCGCACCTCAAGTACTGTGTTCAGTTCTGGGCCCCTCACCACAAGAAGGATGTTGTGGCTCTGGAGAGAGTCCAGAGAAGAGCAACGAAGCTGGTGAAGGGGCTGGAGAACAAATCTTATGAGGAACGACTGAGAGAGCTGGGGTTGTTCAGCCTGAAGAAGAGGAGGCTGAGGGGAGACCTCATTGCTCTCTATAACTGCCTGAAGGGAGGTTGTGGAGAGGAGGGTGCTGGCCTCTTCTGACAAGTGACAGGGGACAGGACAAGAGGGAATGGCCACAAGCTCCGCCAGGGGAGATTCAGGCTTGAGATAAGGAAAAATTCTTCACAGAATGGGTCGTTAGGCATTGGAACAGTCTGCCCAGGGAGGTGGTTGACTAGCCTTCCCTGGAAGTGTTTAAGGTGAGGGTGGATGAAGTACTTAGGGGCATGGTTTAGAGATTGGTGGGAATGGTTGGACTTGATGATCCAGTGGGTCTCTTCCAACCTGGTTATTCTATGATTCTATGATTATTTTGGTTGGGACAGAATGATTAGTGAAACAAAGATTACAGATAAGGACTACCACAAAGCATCTGCTAACAACAGAGCAGCAGCCCACAACTAGCATTATTTCTGCATCTAGTGAAAAATCAAGTAACAACTTCTTAAACTTTTGCCAGCCACTCTTTTTTCCCCTTAGATCCATCAGCTTCCCTCTGCCCTGTACTCTATTCTGTGTGGAAATAATCCAGTACAAAAAGAAGCCAGGTTTCTTTTCTTCCCGCAGTTGTTCTCAATAGGACTTGAATCAATGGTCAGTCACCAAAGTGTGAACAAGTTCTTTTTACTCTTCTGTGCCTGAACTTGCAACCAAAAAAAAGTGAGGATAACCAAAGACTCATAAAAGTTTGTCAGTTTGCCTTGATAAGAACAGGACCTAGTCTCCGTGCTTAAGTACACAGCTCCCTGATTGTGCCCATGTGACACCCCGACTCATAGCCACACTGGCTGAAGCAGATCCATACTTACAAGGGCTAAACAGGATGATTTTCCCACCTTTGCCTAAGGTGAGTTGGATAGGAGGTGGTAGCAGTAAAGATCAGATGGCTTTGATCATCAGTCTCAAATGTTTCTGTTTTAATTGGATGCTCCTGTACCAACCCAGGGATCCCAATATTTTGATAACCATGGGATGAAAATACATGATCATGAAATTTTCCTTTGTCAGAGTTATTCCTGGGCATACAGCCCCCATGTGGCAATTTGGACTTCAACCTGTATGCTGTCGACACTAGAGATCCCAATGTACGGGCACCATTTGATCCGATTTCCCCAAAGGAGTTTCAGTTTGGCAATTTTGGTGAGTGTACATGTGGTTCTATATGCAACTCATGCGTTAGTTTAGCTGCAGTGGGCTGCTTAAACTCAGAAGAAAAGGAGAAAACCCCAGAAGAATCATGAGTATCAAAGAATTCTTTAAGAAGAATGTGAGGGTAATGGAAGGAAATACTACTCCCGTAAGTATCACCGCCAAAGCAGCCAATGATGTTTATGTAGATAAGACTTGGGTTATCAACAATCCTAGCTGAGCAGTTGAGAATCACAGAAAGTGTGCCTTTAGTGTACTTTAGCACTCCTTATTCAGTGTGCTTACTGCATTCTAAGTTTTCGTCCTCTTTTTTACTTATAGAAAATCTTTCAAAGTTTTTAGACAACTTGAGTCATTGTTTAGCATAGGTTCACTGTTTATGCTTTATGTATTTTGCTTAAATTCAACTGATGAACTTCTCATTTCGTAGCATAAACAAAGACAAAACCACCTTTGTGCCAAAGACATTTCTGGCTTCCTTCTGCACTATCTGTCCTGTGTCTAGATGGAAAGCATGTTTTTTACCAGTTAGCAGGATCTGAATCAGAGCAGTGCAGCCCAGTGAAGAACCGCAACCAAGGACCCATGCAATGATGCACATGTCATCTTCTGCAATCCCTTGCATAATGTTTCTCAGCACTGCATCCCAAGAGTTCAGGCAGAATTACTCAAACACAGATTCACAGAGTGTAAATAATACAGTGTTGTGCACATAGTCCTCACCATTACATTTCTAAAGAACAAAAATCTGAGATACCAGTCCTTGTTCGAACTATCTGGTAAAGACATTCTTAAGACACCAAAAGGCAAATCCAAAATTTGAATTTAGTTTGGGGGTCAAAGGAGTTCCTACTTCATCATGCCAGAGAAGAAAGACAGTGTCCATTTTAGAGATAATGACTCAGAACTACTGTTGGGTATTCATTCTATAGGATAATGTTAGATATACCTCACAGAAAAAGGGCAGGAACTATTCAAATTGTAAATGACATAAATGTGAAAGAGAATGTTATCAGCACTTGATCTCAGATAATCTATGCCCAAATAGCCTCAAAATATTATTAATCAACCTGACTATGCAAAAGGAAGACCTTCATATCTGTCAGCCAGCTGTCCCTGGGCAGCTTATAAGTGCCTTGCAGTTAGCAAGCAATCACTCATAATCTAACCTGGATTAATTTCCATTGCTCTGGATAGTATTTATCCTGTTGAATTTTCTTATAGTTTTGCTGTTATCATGTTTCATAGTCTAGTAACGCTCCTTCTAAACCGATAAAATAGAATGACCTTGCAGGCAGCTAACATACCTGCTGCTGTGGCACATGGTACCTGAATTTTTTTGGTAGACAGTACTTCATTATTTCTTTTCAGCAATTAAGTGAGCAAGGCTATACTTCCAGTTGTAAAAGCTTTTTAATCTGGAAAAGAAAGAATGAAATACACGGCACCAAGCAGCTAACTTTAACCTGTAATTAAGAACCATTTTAATAAACTCCCACTTATGCAGTTACTGTGCTTCCAAAGACAGCATAATATTGGTGTGTCACCTTCATCTACTGCTGGACTGTTTATTGCATTTTGTACTTTTTCAATTACTTGTTCCAATTGCGTAAAAAGGAGAATTTTCCTAGTCATTGATATGGAATTTTTTACATAATGCTTTTGTGTAGACAGTTGCCTTCCACCTTACTGCCCCCCAAACAGATTGCTCCACAGGTTGCTGCCATTTTAGTTCTTCTCCTGGGCCTTCATTATATCTTCTAATTAATCTGGAATTAGAAGCATAATACTAGAGTGAAAATGCTCCCCATAGGATGTGAAATGTTGAAGGTGAACAAATGCATAATTTGAGTTCAGATGTATTACAAAAAATGTGCTTTTTGGGCAAAGAGAAGGTAAATTTGTCCCAGCAGGCTTTATGATGGGTCAGGTACCCTCACTCCAAGATACTCTATAATTAAAACTATCATTAGTGCTGCATGCTGATTTGACAACAATGAAATCATTGGCTTGGCCTAATCTGAAAAAAACCAGCAAAATCTTTAGGACTATTTATTTTGTATTCAACCTTAAACTAAACTTCTGGCCTAAAAGTGTTTTATATACACTTATGCCAAAAAGGCAAATGAACACAGGTTACAAGGGCAGATCTAGCAGCATATTAATTATATTTTTCCAGTACAAAGCCAAACCATCATCTGCAATACCTTATGGTCATTGTTTCTACTCATGACTGTAATTCAGAAGAAATTGCCACAGGCAATCAGTATTGGGCCAGATCCTACATTCTAAAGGCCAGCAGAGTCATGGCACTATCATTTCCAGAAAAATCTAAAAGTGTCTCATGGTATGGAGGAAAACCCAAACAAACTAGTAATAATAAAACTGTGGGGGAAGGGAATAGAAGGAAAAGAAGACATATTAGAAATGTAGTTTGTGGTTCTGTTACTGAATGGTTTCAGTACTCATAAATAGACCTGTTATGTAGGAAGATGATAAAAAAGGATCCTACACTTAGATTTGTGCAGGTGCTCTGACTAGGTAAGTAATTTGCTTTGCAGCATATGCTCGCAAGTAAGTGAAATAAAATCACAGCTGTTGATATAAGCAATAAAATTTACTACTGTTAATAGTGTAATCTTTTAATATATATGATGTATTTAGTATTGCTAATGTTCAAAGTTATACACAATCATCTCATGGCAGAACAAATTATTTTATCTCTGGAACAGTTATTCCAGATATAAAGCTATAGACATTAATGGTTTGCATGATAAATTTTCCCATGGGCAAGATGGACATGAATTCAGCCTGATCTTCCCCAATGCTGTTTCTATAGGCTTATCTGATGTCATTTATATTGAGAACTTACTGTTCTTAAATCCATTGCAGATTAAAATTCAATGTGAAAGTCTTATGAACATGCAAGCAGTGTATGTTGTAGCATTTAAATCAACTGGTTTACTTAAGAAAAATCATAAATCTTGGAATACTAAGTTTTGTGCTAAAATGAGCTGAGATTAGACACCTAAATATTTTTAGGTGAAAGACAGGGTTAAAAGAACTATCTTAAAAATAACTATGTCTACATGAAACTTATGAGAAAAGTTTTAATAGAAAAATAGTTGTGGCAATTAAAACTACACTTTACACAGGAATTATTTCAGAGTCTCAAAAGCTTCATAATTATTATGTAGCTCTTAGCACAGAAACATTTGGCAAAGGCGTCTTCTAAAGTGAAATATGATTATCAGGAAAAAAACAATTTCATATTTGATAATGGAAAACAATAGAATTTCAAGTTAAAATACAATCTCTTTGGAGTAAAAGGTGCTGGCAAAATCATTAATGCTTTACAATTTAGTATTTTCAAATTACATTGTATGTATTTTACTTTCATCTCCACATATATGCAACATGAAATTTCATCTGCACAGTTGAGTTACTGAGTGCAGAGAGATTATTCACACAAAGTAAGTTGTTAGCCTGAGTTCCTGAAGTCTGCGCTTTCAAAAATAAAAAGCTACACCAATCCTGGAATTGTGCTTGGGCACAGTGTTGGAGAGACAGCTCTTGCCTGCTACTTGTAACAAGGCATTAGCTACTTGGAAATAAGCATCTTTAGGAAAGGAAAGGACTATATGATGAAACAGGCTGCTAACCTCCCTACTTAAAATACCAGAATTGTTGATGCTTGCAAGATGAGGTTGAACAAATCAGTTGTTATGGTCTGGAGCCTTTATGAAGGGTTGGAGAATTATTAATTATACTGGGTCAGAAAATGACAATTTCATGATTTATAATCCTATAAGTAATGCACATGCCAATATCAGGTGGGAAGAACATTCCAAAAAAAAAAAAATCTGTTTCACTCATCTTCTACTAGACTAGTGTACACATAGAAACTTAAAGGACTTGCATGTCTAAGAGCTTGTCTTTTCTTCCTAGTGATATCAGTTGCTCCAATAAAAGATTTTATCTTCCATGGGAAATATCTTCCCAGAGAATAAGAAATTATTCCTCTAATCACAGTAAACTGAAAAACAATGGTGCACTTGAAAGAATTAATTTGGAGTATAATAAACTAATTTGCATTTTTGTGAGGGGTTTCTAGAATAGCTTCTGTCATTTTTAGAGCAGACATGCATGCATTTAACCAAAATTTGAATGGATTTCATGAACAAAACGAACGGAATACCAAATACTGTGTCATTTATATATTTTCAGGCTTTGCTGCATGCATGTTTGCTACTACAAAACACTACATTGTGCAGTTTGTTTATTTTCCTGAGAAGAAGCAAATTATGTTCTACTACTGAAGCTGAGGACTTTATCTTCAGCACTGTAAATAAGAGAGTTCTGGAGAAGACAAGGGAATCAAGATAGGGATCATTTCCCAGATCTCTGTTATGTGTTACTACATTTTTGAAATCCGGTTCTCTTTGATTCTTCTGTTAAAATATTACATTTATATTACTCCTTTGTTTGCAAGCAGAGTCAGTAAAGAGATATTTGCTGTATAAATGCATTAAAGAGATTCTTTGGGTCAGTATAATTTTACTGTGTGCCCTGACTCCTGCCTGCTTTGTCCTTTGTAAACCACAGCCATTCCTCCTCCTTCTGAGACAAAGTAGATCATAAGATCCTGATCATGAGATACTTTTATATCAGGGAACAATATTTTACATCATTCTCTGAATGTTTAAACACATGTAATGCAGCTCTGATCAGGAGCAGCTGGCAAGTTTAATCAAAGAACTGCTGGTATATTTTATTCTTGGCTTTCTGCCCATAAACCTTTGACCTTGAAAATCATTAAACTTGGAAAAATTGATTAACTTAGGCTAATGTCCAGGGTCAATAAATGAAAATTATGTGTGTCTATCAGGTTTCAGTTGGTATTCAGTTAATGATATAGTCAAACTGATTTATTCTAGCAACAAAATACTTCAGGTTATAGGAACTGTCTTATGCATTAAAAAAAGTGTTCTTTGTGTAAACTCTTCTTACTGTGCTGTGGTCAGTTTTCACTCTGAATTTTAGTGGAAATGCAGGATAGAAACTCCATTATTTGATGAAATATCCATAAGCAATCTATCTTTTTTTCCTTTTAGATAAGATTGATTTAGATAAGATTAGTGTTTTTCTATCCTAGAAGAAGGAAGTGACACATTTAAATTGCATTACAGAGCAAGGTTGTGAAATTTTAAAATAAACCGAGAGTTGGAAAGACACTACAAAAGTGCCAACTATTCACATGTATAATAGTTATATGCATTATTGCTTTGTATTTATGTGATCACTCACTCTCTCAAATAATCACAACATGCATTCAAAGTTTTGGGATTAACACAGGTTTTGACTGCAGTCTGGGAATTAAGAATTTGTGAAGTATGCCCTCTTTACTTAAGTACTTCTATAGCCAGCTTGACTACACCAGTGAATAGGTTTTAAGTGCTAATGAGGGAGAAGATTATATCTTCAGTAGGGCTTATACTTTTCTATAAACAGCTAGAGGATACTGTTCTATTATTTCTAAAAGGACCTCTTCCAAATTGATTATACCTGTTTTATGAACTTCCGGAAAATATATAAAATCCTTTTTTCCCCTTAAGGATTTATGTAACATATCTGACAAAGAAAGATTTACAGAAGCAGATTTACAGAAGCAATAATATCTTTAATATTTTGACAGTGTTATCCTCCTTATTTTCAAGCTTTAAGCTAGTTCAGTAGCATATAATTTATTTACTGATATTGATTTTGAGTTGACTGTGGGCAGAACCCTGCACCTATTTGGAGAGGTTTCCATTACTACCTTCATTACTGATCCAAAACCAGAGCACATTGTACGAGGTCTTATGCAGGGATATTATTGTAACATCAGGACTTACCTATATGGCATCTTGAATATCATTCTGCAGCAAATATTGTTGATTTTGAAACTCACTCACTTTACATACTTGACTTCCTTGCTTCTCTGTAACTCTGACTCATCTTTAAGTGGTCCCAGTTCTTTCCTGAAATTTTTTGTATGTCCTTTGAAATTCAATATTCTCAGTTTCCTGCAACAAGACAAGTCAGTGCCTCTAGGGCCAAGGGAATTATAACAGAAATACCCAGTCACAAGGGGAGAAGCAAAGGGCAAAAATTTAAAGATCTGGCCATGATATGTCATCATGTTGTATTTTTTCTCAGCACACTTCTGAGAGAGATTATTGTAAGAACTGCAAACCTTTGCTTGAAAAAAAAATGGTTGTGCTTAAATGAAAAAAAATGTGGAAATGATATCTATACACCTGTCTTCATAAGTATGTTTTCAAAATGCTCAAATCGCTTCTGTATTATTATCTAAGACAGCTACCAAGTTTCTCTAATCAAACTGAATTTCACTTTCTGGTGTAACACACACGGGTGCTCTGAACTAAAGTAGGAATAAATTTCTGTGACTTCCTCCCCCACGAAATTTGAATAACTTGCAGATCCATATCAAGTCTTATGTTCTCTTCACAGTGACATACATCTCCAGTAACAGCATACAAATTTGATCACTTGGGAATGAAATTTACTGAAATACTTAAAAATTGATTCTTATGTGTAGTTTAAATTGCCATTAAAAAGTATAATTCAAAAGATATAACTTTACACAGTGTTAAACTACTTATTGGGATACTTTTTGAGAATACAATTAATATTTTATACTATTTGCTACCTCTTCAAAATGGAATACCTTCAGCAGTTGCTAAATCATCATTTTCCCTTTGCCTCTGGTAGGTTACGCATACTGGATCTAGTGGTTATACAGGTATAAATCTGCAGCCATACTGCAGGTGTGACTGTTAGAGTAGCTAACAGTACCTGTCTTACTAATTTTTTCTCTCAGCACATGGCAGCTTTTATTCATGGGGAGATGTACAGCTTGGACCTATAATAAACCTGCAGTAGGCAGAAGCAACACTGGGAAGTAGAGAAAGAGGCATGAAAAATAAAATCACTTGGTTCCTTTCAATTGTACTTGTAAAATTGTGTTTTCAGACAGAGGCTTTTGGGTGTTGGCGGTGCTTTGTCACCTTCATAATTTAAATACTGGTGCATAGCAGTTGGCACTCAGTACACCCAGAATTCGTCTTGGAATCTCCTCAGTGGCATTCATGTCTGAAGAGGAAGCAGTATTTAAAAAAAAAGGTCAGGAACAGATATTTGTTGTTCCTGCTACACTGGCATCAGTTAATTGACTTCTCCATAAACCAGAATTCACTGGAGAAAAAGCATGTCACAGGAAGCTTTTTTCAGGTTTTAATATTTTGCTTCTTGATTAAACATATTCAAGTTGCACATACCTAAGGAGAATGTACATAGAAAGATAAATATTTTATTTATGTTCAATTAATCTTCTCAAAGACATGTTAACATGTAACTGAAAAAGATATTTTTCCAGTCAGAAAGCAGAAATGGATTACCTGGAGAAGAAATTGGAGTATGTTTTGTGGGAATACAGTGACATAGTACTCAAATTCTCCCCCTGTACTCGGCACTGGTGAGACCGCACCTCGAGTACTGTGTTCAGTTCTGGGCCCCTCACCACAAGAAGGGTGTTGAGGCTCTGGGGTGAGTCCAGAGAAGAGCAACGAAGCTGGTGAAGGGGCTGGAGAACAAATCTTATGAGGAGCGGCTGAGAAAGCTGGGGTTGTTTAGCCTGGAGAAGAGGAGGCTGAGGGGAGACCTTATTACTCTCTATAACTACCTGAAGGGAGGTTGTGGAGAGGAGGGTGCTGGCCTCTTCTCCCAAGTGACAGGGGACAGGACGAGAGGGAATGGCCTCAAGCTCCACCAGGGGAGATTTAGGCTTGAGATTAGGAAGAAATTCTTCACAGAGAGGGTGGTTAGGCATTGGAACGGTCTGCCCAGGGAGGTGGTTGAGTCACCGTCCCTGGAGGTGTTTAAGGTTAGGGTAGATGAGGTGCTTAGGAGCATGATTTAGGGATTGGTGGGAATGGTTGGACTCGACGATCCAGTGGGTCTCTTCCAACCTGGTTATTCTGTGATTCTGTGTGATTCTGTGAAATGGCATGTTTAGTTTGGACCATGACTAAAACAGTTTTGGCATTCAGATGTTTCTGGGCATATAAGCAACAACCTTATCAATAGCTTGGGCACATGTGAGTAGAAAATAGTTATTTTTTCTCAGAGGGGGAGGCATTGCTCTATACTGACTGTTAGTTCCTGTATTAGTATCACAAATCACTTTAATTAAAAGAAACAAACACCTTGCTAATTCCTTTTTTAATTTTTATTTTATTATTTATTTATTTTCTTAAATTAAAGTCATTAGAAACTGAGGCAGCTACTTTGTGTATTTCTTTTGGGATAAAAGAACCTGTGAAAATCTTATAGCCTGTGCTACTCATAAGATCAGAGAAACTGGTCAATGAAACTTCTCTGCTCTTCAAATCCATACTCCATCTCATCAGGTACCATGTAAAGAAATCATGGTGCTAATTTTCACTAGATGATGGTGTCATATATTTATAAGTACATAGGTTCGGAGGATAATACATGTATTTAACACACCACAGTGCCCGTGTGCATAACCTCTATATGAATAAGCTGTTAGGAAAAGAGGTCTTAAAAGAAGGGGTTATTGACTAGCTTAAGGACAGCCCAATTGGACCACATGGCTAAGGCATGCCATTGTAAAAAAGTAGAATGCACAGAATTTTTTCAATAAAAACACATTCACATAACACAGAGGATTGAAATTACTATAATTAATAAACATCTAAATATCTGTGTTGCATCTCAGCACCTTAGAATTGTGTGCAAGGTCAGTCATTGCTGTAATTGCAGAGAACAAATCAGCCTAGATATTCTTCTGTCTGAGAGCTGTGTGGAAATGGTTTATACTTTTAAACTGTGGATGCTATTTTAAAACTCTGTGATTCTTCTAGTGCTGAGAAACACATTGTGAACAAGCTCAGCCCTTCATGGGACTATGGAGCAGTGTTTTTGACATGAGGAGGGCTTAGCCTTATTTGTTAAATAGACTTTAAGACTTGTTTCAGTAAGAATTTACTAAGAGTGTAAATGAAACGTTTAATGCCTTTGTAGTTCCCCTTACAAAATTTTAACAGGAAAGTTTTAAAAGAAAGCTTTTAAATTTTCCCTAGATAGTTGCTCTCTTTGCTCTTCAGGTCTTGCTTTCTAAGACGCTTGGCTGCCACACTACACCACAGTGCCCATGTGCATAACCTCGATTTTATCTAGCTCAGCAGAGTAAACAGGAGGACTATGGCAAACCAGGAGACTGAATCACTTTCTGTAGATCTCCTTTCACAAAATGAAGCTGAAGTTACCTATTTTAGAGTGGTTATAGAGAAAGAGTGGTTAACTTCTTTTACAAAGCAATTAGGGGCAGGGCTCTATTCACATACTCTTCTAAATGTTGATGACTGCTGGGAAAGGCTGCTGAGGGTATTTTGATTCATACAGCCACTGCTTGCTGTGAATCTCCATTAAAAGCACAAGACTCTTACAGAAATCAACAGAGAATTAAAATAGCTTTATCTACCCAGCAGATTTAATTTAGACAACTTGTTCCAAAAGTGACATGTTTTATGTTTTCAAGCCATATCACAGAGGTTAATGAAAGCATGAGAAGATTCAAGAACCACTCCTTATTCTTTTTCATTAATGAAAGTTAAGAGGCAGAAAGCAGAAGTTCTTTTCAGAAAAAAAAAAAAAAAGGAAAACCAACTCCCCAAACCTAAAAGATCTGAAAACTATGCTGCAGTCTGGTATACAGAATAACTGCTTCCCACACTGAATATGATCTGCTCCATAACATTGCCCAGCAATGAAGTTGAGCTGACAGGATTGTAGTTCCCTGGATCCTCCTTCTGGGCTTTCTTGTAGATGGGTGTCACATTTGCTAACCTTCAGTCAATTGTGACCTCTGCAGTTAGCCAGGACCTCTGATAAATGATGGTAAATGTCTTGGAGAGCACTTCTGCCAGTTCCTACAGTACTTTCAGGTGAATCTCATCTGGCCCCATAGGCTTATGTGTGTTTAAGTGGTGTAACAAGTTGCTAACCACTTCCTTTTAGATTACAGGGGCTTCAGTCTGCTGCTCCTTGTCCCTGCCTTCCAGCATAGGGGGCTGAGTACCCAAAGGTCTTACTATTAAAGACTGAGGCGAAGAAGGTATTAAGTACATCAGCCTTTTCCTCATATTTCATCACTATGTTTCCCCCTGCATCTAATAAAAGCTGTAGATTCTACTTAGCCCTCCTTTTCCTGCTAATATATTGAGAGAAATATTTTTATCGTCCTTTATTGTTGGAAATAGTCTCATGAATTTATAGTATGGCTTTATTAAATCATACCTCTAACTCCTCAAATATTGATGAACAACATTTTTAATGGAAAAGGAGAATCCAAGAAAGATTAAAAAACAGTCATGAAATTCTCATAACATGAAATTCCTTGGATTAGAAGGAACAAGTATAGGCTCTGAAATAATAAAATAAGATATCATTACAAAGATTTCTCAAAATAGCCACGTGTTTCACAAATAGTTAAAGTTCAACTCTGCAAATCAATCAAACACTTTGACCATTGACAAAGTTAATCATAGAAGAGTTTGTGTTGGAAGGAACAAACAGGTCATGTAGTCCAATCCCTCTTCCATGACCAGAGATATTTTTATAGAATCATAGAATCATAGAATCATAGAATCATAGAATAGTTAGGCTTGGAAGGGAGCTTAAGGGTCTAGTTCCAACCTCCCATAGGCAGGGTCATCTCACTAAAACAGGTTGCCCAAGGCTCTATCCAACCTGGCTTTGAACACCTCCAGGGAAGTGGCATCCACAATTTCCCTTGGAAACCTGTGCCAGTGTCTCACCACTCTCATGGTAAAGAAACTCTTCCTAATGTCTAGTCTAAATCTGCCCTTCTCCAGCTTACATCTGTTCCTCCTTGTCCTGTCACCTCAAGCTTTTATGAATAGTCCCTCTCCAGCTTTCTTGTAGGTTCCCTTCTGGTACTAGAAGGTCACTGTAAGATCTCCTCAGAGCCTTCTCTTCTCCAGGCTGAACAACACCAACTTCCTCAGCCTGTCTTCATATGGGAGGTGCTCCAGCCCTCAGATCATCTTTTCCAAGAATGGTTTGAAGTGTCTTCCATATACTTAAAGCACAAAAATTTGAGTTTATTCATAACGCCAAAGAAGCAGATTTCTTAGGCATAGTTGTTTTGTGTTTCCCACTTATGGCAGCTAGGAGCTTGCTTTACTTGATAGCTTTACCGGTAGCCTAGGCAGACTTTTGCATCAGAATAGGAGTTATCCCAGTTTGGAAAGACCACTACTTACTCAGGACCACAGGAGGGACACAATCATAGATCAGTCATGATTCACTATCATGCCAGCTACACAGGAGACCTACCTACATACTACTCCTCCTCTCAGCAATTTCTTTGCATGCACCACAACACCTCAGTAATATGCAGCAGCTCTTTGCCCTAATTTATACTACTTCATGGCTCTTTCCCACAAGCAGGTTTTTCCTTTTTAGGGTACTCCACACCGTCCCCAATGTGGGAGAAGAACTTAATAAAAACACAATCAAACCCCAGATTCTTTATGTTGTACCCTTATTCACTGCTAAAATTTATATGTAACTGTATCTATTTAGCAATTTTCCTTTAAAAAACAGACTTTGTTCATCCGTTTCTCCAGCTTTCTCTCTTTGGATGAGAAAAAGGAAAACAATTCTCCTTGCTCCATTTAATCCGTTGTCCAAGAGTCTTTCTTATGTGGCCTGTAAGTTTTAACAATGTACTTTCCTGGTTGGCAGGCAAAGAGGAATTTGATTGACTTTCACTTGCAGTGTTAAATAAATGCTTTCATGCAGGCATTCAAAATTATTGTGTTCTCTTAACAACTCCCCGTCAAACAGAATTCACAGATGTATATAAGTCTCTGCATTGTTGTGTGGCTGACATTTCAGCTGACTTTTACATTTGCCACATTATGTCCCTCTCTAACCACAATGTTCACATCACTGTTAAACTGACTGATTTAGATAGTGCAATGGATGCTACTTGATTTAGAAACCCATTATTCTCCAGAGATGCAGGAGGTAGCCCAATCTTTGAGACTCTACACCACAACTGTTGTGAGACAGTCAAAAAATGCCAGTTGGTTGTATCCAGGATGTTTTTATCTTGATGTAGGATTTTGATTCTTTGCTCAACTAAAACAATTATGAATTTGGAATAAGTTGATTTTACTCACCTCTAACAAGAAACGCCTATAGACATGACTGATATGTTTCATATATTACTTAACCATTCAAAGAAATTAAGTCAGACAGAAATTCAGGAGTTCTGCATTTTGACGAGGACTAATGTTCCCCTTCAAAACAAGTGATTATTTTTTAGTGAAGTTTAGTGAGAAGACAGCTGTTAGAAGACAGGAGTTTCCCTTTCAGTGAGAAATGGAGACATCTGCCAGATGCCACCGAGCAAAGTAAGGCAACAGCTGCTTCCACAGGTTGTACCAGACAATGACTGAGAAAAACACCTAACTGCTTCAAATGAGCACTGCAAGTCTTATGTCAGGAACAAGGTATCTGCAAATAGAAAACCAAGAATATTAAAATTAGAATTAGTAGTTTAGGCACACAAGAACCTAATGCTTACACAACAAACAAAGCCAAAGAACATCTGGTTTGCTTTCTAGCCCCATGCTGCTGTCAATTTCTCCGTAAACTCTGTATTTCTGAGTACCTCTTAACAAACAGGGGAAGGAGTAAGAACTGAGAAAAAGCACTCTACTGAAAGACTTGGATATGGAAGGCTTTCTTGAGCTTGTCATGAGCAAGAAAAACATTGATAGTTGCTGGGCTTGTAGCTGCCAACAAGTCTAATGTAATATGGAGTACAAACTAAAAGTGAAAAGAATCCAGCCAGTCTGGGACTATCATTGTTTCACTGCATGAGTTCACAGGGTATCCAAATACTGTAGCTATATTTCAAAGCTTTTTCTTTTCCTGTAGTAAAAAAGGCAATAGTACTGAAGCGAGGTTATGTGACTACTCTTGCACTAGGAAGGTAGCTTCTGTTAGGTATTGAATTCTATCTGGTATGGGTTGTGCTTTAAAAATACACACATTAAAAAAGCAATCCCTTTTCAGCTCTAGAAGTGGGTCAGGAAAACACTAAAGTCTCTGAAAAGCATGCATTTTCTTGCTCCTTACAGCAGTTCAATGCTGTTGCTGATATCAGTAATGAAGAGAAAGCCCAGAATATACAGCTATCATCATCCTCTTCCTTTCACAGATATGATTGTAGAACATTTAAATATTATTTTTAAATGCCACCCTCTTTGCTTAATTATGAAATGTATAGCAGTACTACAGGCAACAGAATCACTGATAGTTTGCTTTTTGTGTGTGTGTGTTTACAATCTGTAAACATAGTCTATGGAAGTTATAACTAGGTTTGTCATATCTGTTTATTTGTGTTGGATTTGTCATGATCTAAGGTTTATATGCAGCAGGTGCTGTACAAGCATATAAGAAAATGTGAAGTCAAAGGGAATACTCTAGCTAAATGGGAGAGAACACAGAAACTCCTTTTCTACCTCTAAAGGATGAGGTACATTTCAGCACACATGCATCTTTGTTTCTTTGGCCGTGTTTCAAAATGAAACCTAAGCAATAGCTATATAGAATAGCTATAGATTTGTGTTTGGAATCAGACATGCTCTTAAGCACTGTACACTATAGTCCTGTATGTCTTCTAGTTCCCTAACTATCTCTGTGCTACAAGTCTTTACAATTATGATCATCTCTACTGTTCCTAGATGCAGCATAATCTTGACTTCCAGACAGTAGACTGAGCAGAACTGACTGTCCACCTCCAAGTCTGTAGTAGTTTCCAGACTATTAGAGGTCATCTCAGAACCTGCTTCCTGTACATTTGATACTGCAGTTTCCAGGGAAAATGTCTGAAATTATTTCGAATTCTGTTACTCTTCATGTTCAGCAAGAGATGCCTTTCTTCTCATCCATATTCTGTGCCTTTCTGAATGATTTGATTACACAGTACAAGTTCTAAGCAGAGCAAGAATGACCACTCTGAAATTCTGATTCATGGTAGACTTGGACATGGTGTGTTTCCCTTTGCAGGCCTCTGCAGCCCGCAGAAAAGGGCTATTGCCTGTGCTTTTCCAGGGCTGAGCTCCTTCTGGTCCTTAGAAAGATGGAGCTAGGATTCTACAGCCTGAGTTATACCTATTTGTGGACTCAGTTCTCCCCTGGCTTTTGCAACTCATTTGTATATGTGAGAACATGGAACGATGAAGCTCTGATAAATCCCAGTATATAGTGGACCATTCATCGGATCCTGCCCAGCTGGCTGTTAGGTGCTTGTGTTAGCAACTCACTTCCTCTAAGAGACCAGAAGTTTGGAGGTGCTACATACACATACCTGGGATAGGGTATAGCCATGTAGGAGTGTAAGTTTAACAAAAAAAACCAGTGACAGGCAGTGTACAGCTCTCATTTATTTTCCCAGATAACATCTTTTTCTTTTTCTTTTTTTTTTTTCCTAGCTGATGCCATTATTCCCATCCTTAGGAAAAACAGTTTTTGCTGAATTGCTGCTAGTTAAAGTCACCCACCATTTAATCTTTTAATCACTGCAACACTATTCACTCTACCCAGAGCATCTCAATGTTTGCTCAGACTATTACGATGTCTTAGCACACAGAAGACACTTTTAATTTATGGAAAGCTTTTCTCTGCCCTCAACCAAATTGCAATATTTCTTTACTTTTATCTGTATTAGTTATTATAATGTGTTTTGCATTGAAAGGGTTTTTTGTGTTTTTTTTTCCTTAATTCAACTGAAGACAAAATCATGCTACAATTTATAAGTATCTTGAATCAAAACTTTTACCAAACTGCAGTACAGCAATTATGCAAATAAAAGGACTGAACAATTTTAGCATTAAAAAATTAGCATACTGTATTTAAGAATAAATAAGAAGTTATAATGGATTTTAAATATTTATGACAAGTTACTTATCACAGAAAATCTGCACAGCACCAATTTTGTGTGTTATTTCCTCTCCTAATTTTCTATTGGCTTACATTATGCTGTTATGACTAAGAGATGTGAGATGCAATTCTCAGCTGGTTTAGATTAGAGAAAACTTACTGATTTTAAAGAAGTTCTGTGAATTTACATCAGCCATGAGTCTGTACCTATTCTACAATGTACTGTGAGTACACCTGACAGTGGTCTGGACTTCATGGAATAGATCATGCTTATTCTTTTACTGAAACAGACTTTAATTTTGCACTCAGGATCTACATAGAGAAGTCTCTGCTCAGAGGCTCCATCAAGTCCTAGCCTTTCCCTGAGCAGGCTTGTTTTAATGTGCCCCTTGACTATTTCTCAAGCATCATCTCTATTACACTATGAGGACATCCACCAAGAAAACCTTCTTACTTAATTATCAGTGACTAGATTCCAGCCTCTGGCTCTTGGATCAGGCCCTCCAAACACCGCTCAGACAGCTGCTAAGCTGCATAAGAATCTTAAATTCAGCATATACCTGGAAGGCATTTTCAGATGACCCCATCCTGGAGATCACTATATGCTCCTTGCTTGCTACTCCAGTCATTGCAGATGAGAAAATGCAAATGAGATCATCTGTTGCTGTGAGACATGTCTGTGATGTGGTCTAGATAGTTGAACACAATTTGCCCTATTCAAGATGAATGCAACTAATGTGTACCTTGATCAACTTTAAATGTAAATTACTAGCTAGAGGAGAATAATAGTGTCACTGTGCATATAATGCATATTTCTGCATAATTTTGAATTCTCCATTGTAAGTGAAAGAGAGTGAAAATAAGTGGTACATTTAGAGCTAAAACTCAGTGCAAAGTCAAGTGTCCTCTAGAATTTGCTACAAGTAGTAGACTCCAGACTATTTTTTCCAGAGAGAGGCTGCTATGACTTTTCCACTTCCTATATTTGGATATAACTTTATGACTTTATATTTGACTATGACTATTTGTTATAACTTTTGCCCTCCCTTTATATATTTCCTATATTTCCTTTTCTGCATCTCAGCAGAAACCCATGGGAACTTTTTGGGGTATTTTCTCTTGAAGTCTTCTATCGGTTTCTCTGCCGATCCCTGCAACTGAGTTTTCATTTTCTCCTGTACTCCATTAAGACCTAAACAGAATATGAAATCAGAGCTTACTTGGAAAACAATGGTTTTTAGTTAAATTTAAAAATAGCCTCAAGATGCAATACAGAAAGCAACAGGCTAGGACTCAGGAGCCTAGTTTGGTGGGAGCACAGAGACCTGATTTTACGCTTCCCATTCTCGTTTCACAGTAGGGAAAAAAATACTTGCTGTGGTGGGTCAGCCCCATCTGAAAGTATGGGAAACTTCAAAGAGGACTTGGTGTCATGACTTTCTTAGGCAATTTTCTGGAAATACTTGGTGATAAACACTACTATTCTCTCCCTTTCTGGCTCTTACTTTGTGTATTTCTGTTCCTTGGCTCTGCATCTCGTTTCTAGTCAATTATCTGATTTTACAGTTTTCAGTTCAGGCTAATATTTATGAACTACCCTGCTCACTTCTTCTTTAGACTCCAAATAATTTAATTTTGATCAGGAGACAAGCAATAGCTCAGCTTGTATCCCTAGGGAGAGTGGCAGTGTTCATCATGGAGCCTCAGGAGAGGAAATGATCATAGAAGGAGCCATCACATTATATAGAGACTAGAAAGGTTTTACCCACTATAATTCCCCACCTCTGTATATCTTAATAATCATGGAGGTAACTGATGGCAAACAGCTCTGCACTGAGCTCCAGCCTAACAGATATATGCCTCTCTTACACGGTTTATTTGTTACACACCTGTGGTCTGAACAGTAATGGAGTCTAATAACACATTATAGAACAAATATTTAATGAGGCAGTAGGAAAGATGACCAGCATCATACAGTGACTCATCTAATGACCAAAAGCAAACACAGAATTGTAAGTGATGCCATGGGTCCAGCAGACTGCCAGGGACACTTGGTGTCTAGGTTATCTAACAGCAGCAACCAAGCATGCAAATGCCTTTTGAATGAGGGTAAGAGTCAGACTATCCCTTGGCTTCACTGGTAGTAGTGTGACTTAAGAGAATTGTACCTTACATGAAAGGTGGGCAACATCTTGCATATGCTGCTGAAGTTGTTTGAGGATCATCTTTGTAGCCCTCAGGTGGCCAGCAGGTTGAGGGAGGTGATTCTGCCCCTCTCTTCCTTTCTTGTGAGACTTCATCTGGAGTACTGTGTCAAGTTCTGGAATCCTCAGCCCAAGAAGGACATGGAACTGTTGGAACGGGACCAAAGGAGGGCTACAAAGATGATCTGAAGGCTGGAGCACCTCCCATGTGAGGACAGGCTGAGAGAGTTAGGGTTGTTCAGCCTGGAGAAGAGAAGGCTCAGTGGAGACTTTATAATAGCATTACAGTACCTGAAAGGGTCATAAAAGAAAGCTGGAGAGGGACTTTTAACAAAGGCATGCAGTGACAGGACAAAGGGGAATGGTTAGAAATTGGAGAGGGGAAGACATAAGGAAGAAATTCTCTGTGATTAGGATAGTGAGACACTGGCATAGATTGCCGAGGGAAGTTGTGGCTGTCCCATCCCTGGAGGTGTTCAAAGCCAGATTGGATGGGGCCTTGCACTACCTGATGTAGTAGGAGGTGTGCCTGCCAATGGCAGGGGTGTTGGAACTAGAAGATCTTTAAGGTTCCTTCCAACCCAAACCATTTTATGATTCTGTGATTAAAGAATTGACATTTTAATTTTACTTTTATCTCTGTAGTGTTTATAAATTACAGATTTTTAAATGCCATATAGGTAAAAGAGAACATTTAATTTTTCATTCTTTCAGAATGGTGTGTTTCACTTGGGAGTGGCTCAGAAACATGGTTTACACAGAAATCCATAGAGCTGAAGTTTGTTTCCAGATGCATAGATTTCTGTTTGATATTTCTGACTATTGGTTGAGTGAAAAGGAAATTCTACCACCTCTTGGGAGCTTAACATGAGCTATGTGGCAGATTACCTTCTTTTTTTTTGTTTATATTCCAAAAATTTCAATTAAAAAAGACAAAGGTAACATCAGACTGCTGGAGAGGAACAAATCACTTATCACTCATCACTTTAACCTCATCACTTAAAACCAAAACAAAACAAAACAAAGATATACTCAAATGATTTTGTGCACATATATACTGACTATGACTTTGTCAATATACTTAACAGCCTGGGTTTGCAGATTTCACAATAAAGCTGAAGTTTCAGTTACTAGTGTAATGCTCTTTTACCATTACTCAGGACCTCAGATAAAAGAATCTTTCAGCTTCACTATTCATCTCAGTCATAAGAGATTATTTTTCCTTCTTAATTTTTGTTTTTATCTTTTAGGCTTTTAGCAAAAGTATTTGAAACATTTTTGAACTATGAAAGAATACAGGTCCATTTAAGAATATTAACTTTGTATAACTGGTGACAGGCATTAGAAACTTGGATTGTGGAAAAGAGTCAGGGTTGACGTTTAAGAAGACTGTTGGAATTTTCCACAGAGTTGGGGTATCTGGATGCAGATAATCACACGTGTACTCTAGGATGTGATTTATCTCAGTGGGAAGGTTATTGACCCTACTGCCAAGCATATTTCTGGCTATTCTACAGCATCTTTGGACCGTAAAATAACAGTTCTGGCCTAAAAACAACTTTTATTTTTGGTAACAAACCTGTCCTATGTTTTAACTGCCTGAAGGAAATGTATCCTAGGAATTATAAATAACATTAAGATTTTTCTTTTTATAGTTCCTAAATTTATGATAGTTTAATGAAAAAACTGATAATTCTACTCAGTGATGTAAATAAGCTTTTATCAAAGATTTTTTTTTCATTCATTATTAGGTATAGCCTTCAGTCTGTCACTATGGTGCTATTATTAGTGGCAGCATTTACAAAATGCCTTGATGATTTTCTACCTGTCCTGCTCCTGCTGAAAGTATTGAATTTTGGATGAAGGGGGAAAGTCTGTTGTGGGTGAAATCTTCATGTCAAATGTATTGGTGTGATTGTGCATTAGGGAATGCTGTGATAGAGACTTGGACTGTATTCAGGAGAATAACAAGACTAATAATACTGTTATACTGACTAACCAAAACATGGAATGAGTTTCTCTGCTCAGAATAGACTAGAAAATAGGACGCAGAGATGCAGAGCACACTGTTATTTATTTCTGATTTATGTCATCATAATTTTAAAAAAATTGACTAGAAATCAGGGTGGATCTCTGGATCCTCTTACTTCTACAGATGTACAATTCTTTCTAACATTCTCTAATATACATGCTATGTATTAATGTAGAGTCAAGTGGATAAACATAGAATACATGCAGGTATTAAATGCCATACTTATTCATATGAGAAGACAAGAGAGAGCAGCAAAATATATTTTTTTTTTGCAGAAGCTATACTGTTTTTCAGCCGGTTATGTCAGACAGGGCTTGGATTTCTGACCACTGCTCTTCCAAGATGAAAATGGCCATCAGTCCCGGAAGCTATAACAAGTGGAAAGAACTCCTTGTGGTTTACATACTGTGTAAAAACTATCTCAACCACCTTAATCCCATCCTGCAGCCTGAGACTGCTGAAAGCAAATTATGGGCATTAGGTACATTGTAGGTAGGAGACAGTACATCAAAACATGTTAGAACAGCACTCTGTAGGCAGAGGTATCCTCCCACTCTTCACTTTGCCTCTTGAATTAGCATGAATTAGCATGTGTTGCTGTAATTTCCCAGTGTCAGCTCAGCACTCTAGTATCTTGCTGCATATTAGTGGGCCTTCATTGTCACTAGCAGTCATGGCGGTCACCCCTGCGTCTCCTGTATTTGGCTCTTTATCTACCATGCAGTTCACCTCTCTTATCCTCTGATGAGTTCTCATGGGCATGCTGCAAAAGCCAGGGTCATAGTTTGCAGGTTCACAATATCATGTGTCAGGTAGATGGGCCAGAAACCTAGGGCAACATCTAACACAAGATTGATTAAATTAACAACAAATGTGCAAGCACTGATACTTGATATGCAAAACCGATAACACAATTTCAGATACTTATAAAGTCACAGATTAAGAAACAAAAGGAAGATGATTCAATCTACTGACAGTAAAGTTACACAACAGTAGTATACCTTCAGATCCTGTGTGTTCTGTTTCTCATGAGAGTGATTGAAGACTTTTAGCAAGGTTTAGACATTCATCACTTGGTTGAGAGTGAGGCAACACCAGGCTAAAACTTCAGACTTGCAACAGCAGATGGGCAGTGGGGAACTGCAGGTCCATAGCTCATGCATGTACCTGTCAGCTGCAGTAGGTCAATCCTGGAAATGAGCAGCGTGGTCACCCTGTCACAGCTGTGTGAGTGCTTCTAGTGCTAACATCAGCAAATTTTCAAAGTTAAATGAAACACCTTACCCATGAAAGGCATGGTAAACTGCCAGATAGTTATAATAATGTATCTGTTATGGCAATAAAACCACCTATGGTAGAAGAAGTTACTTGGATACGTGTTTAGACTTTTGGGATTCTTCCCTATCGGTCCATCAATTAAAAACCTACCCGAGCAGCTGAATTCTTTTTAAACACTACATAGTTAAAAAGAGTTACATGATTAGATTTAAGCCTCTGGGATAAACTCAAGAGCCTTCTCAAATCCTTTTTTTGTCTCTTGTAACTTACCCCCTTGTTCTGCTAACCTAGGTGCTGTTATTAAGAGATAATGTTCTTCTCTGCGGTAGGATCTACTAGGGATGTGAGACTGCAGTAGGAGGTTTTGTTACTCTTGTTTTATTTCTCCTCTGGAACTCATTTTATTTCATAGGTTGCTCTGACAGAATCTAATTGTAAATTTCATAAATTACCATATATATGTGGGGTCTATCTCTGCTATTTTCTGCCAGTCTGTCTTCTGTTAGCTTGTTTACAGGAAAACAGAAGCAAAAATGAAAATAAAACAGCAAGAGATCCCAAAGTCTTTGCCCAGAGAAGGAAAAAATAACAGCTCAATTAGTCACTTCAATACCCAAAAGCTAGTACCAAGAGTGCATGAGGTAGCCTCTTAAGTGCATGTTAATAGACACACACACTCTCTACGTGCGACACTGGAAGAAAGAGGGACTTAGAGTCAAGCTGTCATTACATATTTTCAGTGGTATGGCTTGGCATGTAAATTCCCTGGCAAGGTCCATTGCCTCACCCTCTTCTAACCTCTGCTACAAATTTTCCTGAAGGAGATGCTGTGAAAATAAATAGTCTTCTTAATTTCATTTGCCACCAAAGCAGACTCCAGAAGTCAAACCAAACAAACCAAAAACCTCCATAAATTCTCTAAAAAAACAGAGGTACATATTACATTATACTGTATAGATATGCAGTATACACAATAACGTGTACAATATATATTGTACATATAACAATATATGTTACAAACAGTCTGATCCATTTGACATTTCTTCTGTTCCTATGGAAAAAGTCGAAGATGATATAAGAATTTTTATCTTCATATGCAATTCTTTCTAAAATCTGCATGTAATTTATTCCAGATGACTACAGTGTAGAGGAACCTAATGATTCCACTACTAAGAATGGGATCAATAATTATAGAGTAGGTATTATACACAGTCAGAGCTTCAGCAAGAATTTGAACTGAAATTTCTGCCCTGCCCTTTTTATGAGTGAGATCAATCTATGCAAATGTTGTTCCCAGATTCAATTTACAGCACTTACAGTTTTCATAAGTAGTTGAATTTAATTTCAAAATTTGGTATTTGCTGTTAATATTTAAATAGCTCTATATAAATATTGGTTCTGGGCAGCAACTACATCTTACTGTTACAATTATACACAAGACTTGTATACTGTATGTACTTATATTTGACATTCGTTCAATTGCATTTCTTGGTGACTGGAGACAAGTAAATTTTTTCTCATAGTCAATGGTGTCATAAAGTCCCAAAGCGAAGCTTGTGGAGTTCTGGTCTCTGTTCCCCATGCTAATTATGTATTCATGCTACAACAAGTCCAGGCTTCAAAGGTATATGTGGTGAATATGTAATAACAATTTTATTAAATTTACTTGTGCTTGCCACAACCTGCTCATACTAATGCAAGAGAGTGAGTGGGAGTTCTGCATGCTATGTGCTCATTATTTCATAAGCAGGTTGTAGAGAACAAGGGATCTGTATATTAATGAATTTCTAAATCTACAAAATCACATTTTTTTGAAACACAACATACAGACACAATAATATCAAAGGTAAAACTACAAAAA
The DNA here is from genome assembly GCA_033459285.1 of Clamator glandarius. NCBI lineage: Eukaryota > Metazoa > Chordata > Aves > Cuculiformes > Cuculidae > Clamator > Clamator glandarius. Next base: position 387,351 of record JAUNZM010000774.1, read on the forward strand.
GTTTCAGAAATGGATCAGTATGACAAGAAGTCAGACTGGTTTTGACAAAAGACAATTTGTATGTGGTGATGGAAGAGTACCAAAGCACCAGCAGGAAACAGAAAGCAAGAGTTTGGCTTGAACAAATGAGTACTATAGGAAGGAATGTCTGGAATGGAGGAAGAATTGTGGTGGGAGTCATGGCAATGGCATATATTATGACTGCAGATGAAACTCACAAAATACTGAGAAGTGGTGTATAGCTGCTTCTCTCCTAAGTCATATAGAGAGGGTAAGTGTGGAGCAGACATTCTGAAGTGTCTTGCCACATTATAGCATCTGAAGAAAGGCTGAAGTATTCCTTTCTGTATGCACCAGCTAAGATTGTGAATTCAGGTTGCAACTTAATGCATTTGTCATCAAAGTGAGTACCTTCTCATTAAAAAGAACCTCCCACCTTCTCCCCCCCACAAAAAAAACCCCAAACCACTCAAATAGCAAGGAAAACACTAGCGATTTTTCAAAAGCAAGGCAGATTTCTGATTCTGAGGCGGTGAATTAGAAGCATTTTCCTGAAGCCAAAAAAGTGTAAAAATTAGATTAAGGCAAGTTAGTCCTGTCTAAAGCAATATGGGAGGGCTTGAGTGGTTTTGGTGTGCTCTTTCTAAAAGAGGAGGGCCTGTCATGAGAGCCAGCCACATATCTATGAAAGAAGGGACTCCTATTAAGAGTTCAAAGAGTTTATAAATACTATTATTGCCTTCCTTAGATGCAGACTGTTTTTATACCTGAAAATGTACAAACAAAAGGAGTATTGCTGCATAATTTTCCTGTAAAGTTAATTCAAAGAGGACACAGCAATGATGACATCAAACACAAGAAAATATGTGAATTATGAAACAAAGCACCAAAAAAGAAGAACTTTCTGCATAACTATGTTTTAGTTCTGGATAAGAAAGTCCTGGATGAGTTTTGCAATGTCCCCACAGGGTTGCAAGTTGTCACTAAAAGTGGCAGTTAAGAAATACAATATATTGCTTTTTAAATGTGGATTTAAGCTATAACAGAAAAATCTTGCAGTGTTGCAGTAGAGCAGAGTACTGTTTCTGGCATTAAAAGTGTATCCAAAGCCCTTGTTTTTTGAAAAAATGCATTTTCTCTTCTGGAGTGTAAGTGTGCGTTGTCTCAAGAAGAGACCTGTTAATATTTGCAGGTGGTAATGACTTTAACTGCGTTAGCTGGATGCTGGATGCAGGAGCTACAATGTCTCTCTTGTTCCTGTTGTTTCTAGCTAAGAAGTCAAATAATTCTTTTCATTCAGCTGGCATAAAAGCCCTTCCAGATTCAAAGAGATTTGTGATGTCCATAGACCAAAGATGGATACAACCTCCAGCAACCTGGTAACCTCATAGCATCACCAGGATATACTCTTTATAGTGCTTGGAAGTCAGGCCCTTTTTCTGGGGCAGAGAACACTTTTCTTTGGTTGTTCTTACTCCAGCTGGTCTTTGTGTTCCGACATGCTCTAGGCCTTTGCGGTATACCTTTTTCTTCACAGGATTGCATTGTAAATTTTTGAGAACATCTTTGTCCTTTACCTTCATAGAAATGCAGAGCCACAACTCCTTTCTCTGCCTCAAAGGTATCACTTCTCAGAAGCCCATCCCTACAGTGATTATTGAGTCAATAATTCTCTCTTCAGTACATGAGGAAGTTTTACAAGAGCTTTTTAAAGCGTGCAAGCCTTCACTAGTAGGCATAAGAAATACGCAGATACCAGGTACAAAGGATGAACTCTTATTCGGCTTCGTAGACCTCCTAGAGGTCTGGCTGCATCACTGACTTGAGGATATCAGGATAGCCACATAAAAGGTCTGCCCAGATACTGTGCTTGATGTCACCCACTGGAGCCCTGGGCACTGTACCTGCAGTCACTACCCACTATGGAATGGTGTATGCTGTGGAGAGGGTGGCAGGGGTGCCGCAGTGTGATGAGAGCTGCAGGTGTCTGGATATCCAGAAGCTTTTTGTTACTGTCTGCCAGCATCTGATGGCTCTGTGGTGGGCATTTTGTTGTTTTCTAAATCACCTCCCACTTGATCTGAGAACTTGGTGGACTTAGCAGGACCCTGCAGGGGAGGCAGTCTGGTTTCCTGCTGGCCTTCTGCTTCAAGTACACCCCACAATGCCCGGCTGCATGAACCAGGCAGTGTCAGGGGAACACAGGTGATAGCTTGGAGGATGGACACCAAGAGCTGCCACTGCAGCTCCCAAACCACCACCCAAGGTGAGCCAAAGCCTCACTTGGCTATTCAGGCCTCACACAGAGCAGTAGTCTAGGCATGAACTAGACTGGGACAGACTTTGACAGTGCCTGGGCATGAGTGGCAATTGCAACATTGTCAAAGTTCATCACCTGGGTCCATGTCAACAGGCTGTGCCAGCATACTTGCCCTGGCAATGCTCTTGCAGCACCAGAACTCGTGCCTCTGCACACTCCTCTAGAGCCTCCCACTGTGACCCTTTCCACTCTCCCTCCAATTTTTTTTCTTCTGCTTAGTATTAGTGTTTTACACTAGTCACCAAGGACTTGGCCATGTTGTCCTAGAGCACAATTAAGTCACTCTGGCATCTTTTTTCTTTGTAAGAGATTTTGCTTGTAGCTGCCCTGCCCACGTGTTGGTTGCTATGGCCAAAGCCAGACACTGGGGAGAAACAAGAGCACAGCAGAAGTAACGCTACCTGGACAGAAAAGGACTGGCTACCGGCTGAGGGCACGCCTATCTCCAAAGCAGAAAGAAGTTGTTTCTCTTTGTAGGGGTGCATGTGCCTCCTCTTTGATGATGGTGACTGGCTAAGGAAGGATTGGACAGTGTAGAAAGAGCTTGCAGCATGGTAAAGACCAGTTGAAGGCCCTTGGAACAGCAGCTCCTTACACTGAGGATCCCATCTCCCAGAGCTTGCCTGGGGATAAGGCACTGAAAAAGAACCTTACACTTGATGGTCCTGGGACATCATATGCTGAATTTACCAGTCAAATATTGTCTGGAAAGTGTAGGGAAAGGGCAGGACAGGACACGACATTGACATGGCTAGTGCCCCTACTAGCTGGGGGACAATGGGTTTATATATGCAGGAAATGCTACCTCATTATTATTAAAGATAAACTATTAAAGATAATCACTTTTTTTCCTTTATAATCACTATGTTAACTGGAACAACATGCACATTTCCAAAACTATAGCAGAAAACCGGAAAAATAGCTGCAAAATTTTGTCTTAAAAAAACAGAAGTGAAACAGTAATGGATTTTTATTTTTATTTTTTATTTTTTTTAAAGGAAAGTATTTTACTTTTGTGCCTCAACAGGTGAAATTCATAACCTTATTTCTGATAAGACAATTGAAACATAGAAACCAATTACAACAATGTGCCTTTGAGCTTTTATTTCTTCATTTAAGTAACTGACAATTTGAAAGGACACAGACAATAGAACTGTAGCAGAACAGTGTTACAATTAAAATCAGTTTCTATGAAAAACAATTGCAATAGCTGTTGAAAATCCAGGACGGGTTGATCTTTTGATCAGAACAGGCTGCATTTTAAGGAAGTATTTGTAACAAAATGAGGTGGTTTGTAGCTTTCATTTTTGAAAAAGGAGAGAGCTAAGCCTTGTGTGTGAAGGGAGCATTTTATCACACTGAGAAAATAATTTTCTCATCAACAAGTAATCTCTTACCTGTTTTTCTGAGTTTTTGTTCTTACATCATAAAGACCACTAGAGCAAAATGCTTGTGGTTTTGTGTGTGTGTTTTTTGTTCTTTTTTTTTTTTTTTTTAACGCATACCCTTTTCCTGTTTGCAGGGGTTTGGGGTTCTGCTTCAATATATTAAGCCTTAGTGGACAAATTGATCTCTCACATGCCTTTTTGTGTGCAATTCTCTAAGACAGCATGCGCATTCAGCAAGTACTCCCTTCCGTTCTCATTGGCTTGAACACACACCTTCTGGTGTCTCCAGATGATGGTCATCTTGAATGGCGAAATGGATGTATGCTGCTTAATCTTGCTCCTAAGGAATGGATGTTATTTTTAATCACACCAGATAGGCCCATACCTCAGTAATAGTAACTGCTGGATGTGAGGCAGTAACTGTCCACTAACTACCAAATGAGCTTCACTGACATTTACAGCAAATTCTTCTGGTTTCAGTTGGGAATGGGGCACTTCCAAGTATTTGGCTCATGTATAAGCAAAGCAATCTTGATTAAAAGATGAAGATGAGGTTGGCCATGGTTCAGCCTTGTGGCAAAAAGAGTAAACAGAGCATCAGGACAAATTCCCTATGATAAACATTGGCAGTAGAAATTGGAAAAATGGATGCTTGTTTCTTTATCTATTTAAGAGTTGGAGAACCTGTGGGAATGCTAGCTTTATTTCAATCAACTTTGATTAGAGAGTAGAGAAACTATGGGACCAATTTTTGGCAGTCTTGTGAAAGGACTAAATGGAAATGTTTTTGTAGTAGTAGTACTCTGAGTGCTCAGTATGACTCTTGATAACCTGCAACTGATGTGTGGTATGCATTCATTTTGGCATCTCTCATCTACAATCAAAGGCAAAGTGGCAACTCTTCATATGTTCTTTAGGAGATGAATCATGTTTTCAAGCATTGCAAACCTACTAATTAAATGAAGCATTAAATGTCCTTTCATGAAATATATGACCAAATTGCAAAAAGAGTGGTTGGTGTGCATCTTTCATAACAATATTCTTTCATACACTGCCACTGCTCTACAAGAGTATCTATTCAACAGCTGTTGGAATTGTGACTACAGGGCAGACCACTGCTATCACCACATTGCCATCATCCCCTGGAGCACTTTGGGCAGCAAGGGTTGTGTTTCATAAGAATGGCATTTCTTTGTTTAATAACAATGCCTATTACCACATACCAACCTGCATACAAGATTATGATTCTTCACACAAGGTGGGTGAACCATAACTCCTTGGCTTTATAATCCTCAGGGAAATGGCAGAATTTTTGTTTTGAAACATAAATATTGTTATTGTATTCTCCAGAGAGTTAGAGGTCCTAGGATTTTTATTACAGTTCAGGAATCCTGAGCTCCAGCCTTCTGCTTGTGTCACTAACTAACAGCTATGCCTTCTCCAAGTCAGGCAATGCTGATCTGGTAGTCTAAAATGCAAGCTCTTGTGTAAGTCAGAGGGCTGTATTGTCTCTAACTGCTTTGGATGGCATGCCTCTTCTATATAAAAGCAAATTATTATCTGCAGTACATTAGAACTGATGTGGTGTACAGATGTGCCAAAGGTTGTTAGCTTTTTAAGAGGAAATGTTGTTTGGTTTCAGTGATAGTAATACTTTACATAATGGATGTGATCTATTAGTCTTATACATACGTCAAAAGAGCTCTCATAGCAAAAGCAGTAGTTTAAATTTATTATCATTGTCTTCTTATAATAAAATAAGCGTGCTCTCCATCACTTGTGCTTTTGAGTTGTATAAATAGCAAAGTTATTGGAAAATAGTTCAGAAAAATACAACTTCCTCTTCGGGACTGATGAGGTAAATAAGATCTTCCAGCTGGTGATTACAGCTTTAATTAGCTGAATATATCCCTTAGCTATTTATTAACAAACCAGTTCCTGCAAACCCAAATAATTTCAAAGTTACTGAGACAAGGTGCTAAGTATCAATTTAATGCAAGTTTTAATTTCTTTTCTTCTCCATTATCTGATCCTGTATTACTAATTTTTTACTGTATTTTGTTTCCCCTTGATTATTAAGTCAGAAACTTACCCTTCCAAGAACAGGGGCAAAGTAAGGCCTTCCATGGGGAATGTCCTGTATCTAGGAAACCTCCCAGTGTAGCCCGGTGCCAAGTTTGCAGATGGCAAGGTCAGGTCCTTTGTAATAACTGTGTTTCTAATTCAGTAGTTTCAGATTTACTCACGCTTTCCCAGCATAATTTACCATCCTCTACCACAGTCCAGACAGTAGAGGAGATGAATAAAGCCCTTTTTTTATAGTGTGTCATCTACAGCTGTATGTGGGAAGGTTTTATAATGCAGAAAATTCACAGTGAGCATTCCCCAAGTGAGAATAACTCAGTATCTGTGAATTGAGTTTATTAACTGGTAAAGAGTGTGATTTCCCATTTCCCACTACCCTTCTTCAAATAAAAAAAATGTTAACCCTAGGCATTTCTTAAAATATACTTTGGATGCCAAGATTTGTTTATTTATAGGTTAGAGTGGTATCCAATATAGGGCTATGAACTGTGAGAGAAATCTTGCACAAGGATTCTGTAAAAGTATAAATATTCTCAAAAATTTATGAAAGTGACTTTGTCCTAGAAAATTTTTGAATATCTTTAAATGCTGAAGTGGTGTTTGTTAAGAGTTATCAAAAACCAGATATATATTACAAATTTTGTGAAAGGAGTAGCTCTGGAGAGCACATTTTTTATCTGCTTAGACCCTGGACTTAGTATAGATTATTTTAATGATTTTGTCAATGATTGCCTGATGCTACAGGTTTTTTCTCTACTCATTTATCACAGAGAAAAATACTAGTTTCTTCTACTGTAAGAACTGGAAATTGCACATTAGATCCTGTGATACAGCAACAGGTTCTACCTTTCTAGAGATAGTGTTAGGTAGTCCAAAAATGCAATATGAATTCCATAAAAGAAACCCAAATCTTAGGATAGAGAAACCTTCTGAGGAAACAAACCCAATGTTCTTTTCACACTCATGTTCTTAATGCAGTGGCAGGAGCAATGGCTCTTATTTCATGTCATACTGAAGGCAGCACTGCAATACACCGCAGACTGTCAATCAGATTATCATATTAAAGGAAAATAGAACAGAGTATAAGCAGATTCTGAATATAATCTATAGTGAAGTTGGGCCAAAAGATTCATTGCATTTGATATTCTGCTGCAGAGGAGGGTACAAATGGTGCAAGTCAGCCAAAACGTTTTAGAGGTGTTGTATGCAAATGTAGCAGGATAAGAAAGATTTCAGGAGGTACATGAGAGCTCAAATTCAGCCCCCATTTCTCTCTTCTCCCAGCAATCCATCAGGATTTCAACCTCCTTCTTCCTTTCCTGAGGTAGTAATAATAAAATGTTTTCACCTTCTAGTGAAGAGGACCTTGGTTTAAAGGATAATTGGTTTATGGCTGATAAATCTTATTTCAGATGAATCCGAGAAAGCACAAGCAAAATTATCTCTGGGCAGAAGTATGTAGCTGTGTGATAGTTTAAGTTTATGGCCTGGGTCCATGGGTGATCTCTGCCACAGATTTGATGGGTCATGGCAAGCCTCAGTGGTTTGACATAGCTTTCAAGCTTAACAGAGTCTAATTTCCACCACCTAATTTTTCTTATTCAGTTACAGTAGAGTTTGAATACTGGTGATTTCCTTAGAAACCATGTTTCAAATGCAGATTGTATAGTATTGGTTGCTTGCAAGTGACACACAGCTGCTGAAATCTATCTTTCTGCTCTGCTGTCCATGGTATAGATAAGCGAACGGTTTTTTCCTTCCATCATCAGCCTGGTTAGTAAGCACATCAATTAGCTGCACAAACTGTGCAGGTGAACGTGGTGGGTCTGAGAAGATTACCTGTTGTGAAGACTTGGCACTAAGGACCTCAGGTGTGGTGCTGAGAAAAAAGTATTTTTCTCATCTTAGTTTCCTCAGCTACAATAGAGGAAGCAATGTAAATTTTCTTCGCTTTTCCAAGTAAATTTTGCCACTCCATGGAATTATTTATTTGGGTTTCATTTTGGATAAGCATGATACACATCATGACATAAGCCCTAAAGTTACTTTTAAATTGACATCCCAGACAGTTGTCTTGACAAAGTTCTGTTTCTTTGTTTGTGTTTTTTGTTGTTTTCATTTTTTTTCCTTATTTTCCCATTATATTAGCATATTTTACTCAAACATGAAAGGACATTATGGACAAACCAAACTTTTCATGTGCTTTGTGGATCATAACAGCAAGGCTTTTTCATTTCCCATTCATACTCATGATAATACACATTAAATTAAATTACAACACATTTGTTCTGATTAACCTTGTCACCTTTTAAAAACAATATACATTTAATACTTGAAGCAAGAAAATAACAAACCAAATATAACTCTTTTTTTTTGCACACACAAACAGGTACATATGAACTACATGTACTTGCAAATAGATTTCAGTGACTGTGATGATAATTTAATATATATATATAATATGGCATCCCCTCCCCAAACAATGAGAGACCTGCTGCCATATATACTTGCCCAGAAGCCAACTTCAGACTATATGACTGTAAGCTCACCAGATCAGGCTTGTCATTTAGTTGCCAGTGAAATTAAGCAAAAGTGTCATTTGTTTTTAGATACCAAAATAGCATAAATTAATTCTTTAAGAAGCAATAATATTTTGTTTTCTGAAAGATCAAAATTATTAGTGTGTTTACAAGTTGATAAATGTCTTCACAGCTGCCTTGAAATTTCAGGTCATTAGTCTTGACTTATATGTGAAGAGATAATGCTGTTGACTTGCAAATACCGCACAGAGAAATAGGCAGACTTCTTTAAGGTTACAGATTTTCTTTTAACCTTTTTTTCTGTTTTTTCCCCCAATCTATATTTTAATATTCTCCAGCTCAGTTAGCAGTGATAAATATTACAGTGATCCAGAAAAGAAAGTATGCTGTAGGGTGAGAAGTAATTAAAAAGTAAGTTCTCCTTATTTTCCACTATAGCCTGCTTAATAGAAAGCAAATAACCAGATACATTTATCAAAATTCTAGTGTAATTAAGAAGTAACAGAATGGTAGCAAGAGGATTTCTCCCAGTAAATATGCCTGACTAGAGTGGAAAATTTGTTTTCTGTCTCTTGCTTCAAAACTTCTGTTTCATGACAATTTTGGTACCAGTCTGTATAAATATAAATAATTGAACTACGAAGTGAAAGTCTGCTCTTCTGCACTCTTCTATGACCTATTTGAATATGAAGGACAAAGTATACTTAAATTTAAGTTGAAATAACATGGAATATTTTCTTGACTATGACAGCTTTTTCATTATTCTGTTGAATCCATAATTTAAGATTTTTATTTCCAGCTGACCTTATATCCGACCACTTGCTTTTAGCTTTAGAAAAACAAGAAAAAAAGATTCAGACTCATTTGACCTGCAGATTGCTTTTGGCATGTAGCTATCTCAGTAGCAAGAATATCACAGAGGTTTACTTAAGCTTCTTCTTCCTCTTTAATTTATAGCATAAAGAGGGTTAAAGACCCTGCTTTGTGATATAGATTCCAAAAAACTTGTGAACATGCAGTAGAATTAATCCAAGTCCAGATATCTTAATTTGGCAACAAAATCATTTGAAACTGAGAAGGGAAGAGGGCAGAACTAGGAGACAGACAAAGGGAGCATGTATCACTAAAGGAACTGGCTGTGATTCTTCTAAGATGTTAAGGGAAATTGAGTTTGTAATACTTACTAGGTGATAGGAATAGCGCATTGAAATTACTTAGCTAACACAAAAATCCTTGTTCATTCTTTCAGCGGTTCTCCAGCAATCAGACCCTTTGCCTTTTACAAAGATGTTCTTTTAACTCCTTCAAGCACAATTAACTTTAAATTACTGGATGAAAGAGGGTTTTTTTTAGTTTTTCTCGTTCTTATTTTAGCACAGAATGCAATCATTTAGGATACTGAAACGAGGTCAAAAAGCATGCATTGTTTTCCCATATGTTGTCTTAAGATGAAACTACAGATCAGCTGCAGCAGACTGTGATTTTTAAGATACTACTGCTGGTTCTTTTATTTGAGAAGACCAGAGTTATGGTTCAGGGAAGAGAGAGAGCTTGAACATGTGCTCCTTTCCCTGCTACTCCATATCAAGCCACACTGTGAACTGAGAGGTTGGAAATGGACAGAGCAGTCATCATGCTAGCCCAAGACAGGATAGGACGGGAAAAAGAAGATTAGCAAACAGGCTAGAAAGGGTTTCCCCTTCCTTTCATTTCCGTGGACATTTCCATGCTGTGGATAGAGGTGGAACAGATTGTAGTTTACTTAAACAAATACTAGCTTCTCTGAATAAAAATGAGTAAGGATTATTTGTTTTATTACTGGCTAATGGAACCTCTTTTTCACCGGATATAGTAGCAGATGAAGCAAAACATCTGTATGACTGCAGTTTCTTTGCTGTGTTTGTTAGAAGCTGCTGTCATCCTTGGGCAGTCAGAAGGTACTTGCTCTACTAGATTTTCAGCCAATGCTTTGTGTTCTTGTGGGTTAAATGTGGGCTACTGTCAATCTCACATCCTGAAAGATTTTTGGGAAAAGTCCAATATCTAGAACAGATATCTAGGCATGCTATAGGAAAGTCTATTTCTGTGTATCTTTTATGTGATTCAGTTGCCATATGGTCTACATTCCAAAGCTTCTCCACATCGTTTTTTTTATTCCCTATCATAAGATTAACATAAGACTTTCCATTAAATGTTACTCTTCTTACTGTGCCTCATAAGTCTCAATTAGAATTTGTGGTGCTGAAGGTATAAAGTGGCTTGCTTTCTTACTTTTCTTTACTGTGGTACAGTTGTTACCATCATATGTTATGCAATACCAAGGTGCAGAAAATAAGGAAAACAAGAAAGCAAACCTTCACACAAATAAAGGAAACCTTGAATGGCAGTAGTGTCACCTTAATTTAAAAAAAAAGTTTAGTCAAAAAATAACTAATGGTATCAGCTGATGTTAACAGTTTTCTAGGGTTTCAGAGTCTTCTGGATTCAATTGTATCTGGAGCTGCTGACACTATTGGCACATGGGAGTGCTTGTGAATGGTGAGGAAGGGGGGAACAGAACCATCCTCTAGTCTGAATCTAGCTGAGTTGATGATGTGCATGAAGCCTTTCTGAAAAGAAAGATGCCAAGTAATAAGAAAGGAAGAAGGGGTAAAAAGGGGAGAATCATCTCCAAACTTAAAAATAAGGTTAAAGTGGGGTGCTACTTAGTCTTGATCTGTCCTTACATCCCTGGAAAATCTCTTCTTAATGCATTTCTGCAGTATCCTCTTTAACTCACTTGTGGGAAGTCTAAGCACTTCTACATCCATCCTTTATGAAAGAAGAGCTGTGAAAGTGGACTTCAAAATGCATTTGTGTTATTCTCAGCACTGTTCTTAGAGGAATTATTGACAAGGATACTGTGTTAACTGCTTTATCAAGTTGCACTACTGGTTTTGACATTTTCTGTTTTCTCATTTTCTACAGACCTATTACTGCTTCTCAGAATCTTGTCACGCTGACCACTGGGTAAGATCAGGTTTGGCCTTTTGTCAGCATGGGGTGCAGCCGGTATACAAGAAAGACGCGAGGAGGGGAGGTGGCGGGGATGGGGGTGGAATCTTTCATTCCCTCTTTCAGTGACAGGTATGTACTGTCCATTTGTTTCTGAATATATGATAAGGGAGCCATGAAATTCAGATACCTTCTCAGAGCCCAGTCTTTTTTCTCCCCCGCAGTAAGATAAACTGTGGTGTCTACTTGATCTCCAGCATGGAAGGAAAAGTGACTCCTTCAAGAGGCAGGGTAGGCATTCAGCCACTCTTAAAAGAATTGCCACCAAGATACTTACCTAGGTCTGACCCTGACACTGTATTCCTTAGTCAGCCAAAACAGTCCCAGTGAGTGTTATGTCCCATAAATATATACAAAAAAGACTATGTGGAGCAAGATAAAAGCTTGCGTCTTAGTCTTGCTGACCTCACTTCTGCTTAAAGATGCCATATGCCCTGCCAAGTCCATAGTGAAATAAATAGGCTGCAAAAAGTAGAACATTTCTAGAGGCAGGGAGCAAACACCGATTCTTAAAAAATGAATACTGACTGAACTCAAGGTGATACACACAATGCTGACAGCTCCGCAAGGTGTTCCTCAGCAAGAGCAAGCACTGATTTTCATCACCAGCACGCATTTCACACAGATAACTAATCACATTACTGCTCAGAAATCCTTGCAGTGCACTAACAATGCAGTCACTTTTACGGCCATTCTAAAGAAACAGGGGAATTCAGCAATGTATAATTAATCCTAAAACCACATTTTTTCTAGGGTTTTTTGAGAATTTTTTTTAATCGTATCATTTCATATGAAGCAAACAGCTGCAACTGTCTAGAATTTAGGAGAATTTTTGTTTCTAACATTGATTTCAACATTTAACATGAAATGACTGCAAGAGCAATAGATTACTATAACAGCTGAAAAAATGGCAATTACAAGGGAAAGGCACATGCAAATGTCTTCAATAGACAGTTCAGAAACACTTTGTTTTATCCCCATTTGTTTCTTTAACTGCCCACATTAAGGTACAGTAGAGTTTTGGACTTCAGTGCGGTGGTTATTGTATCAGCAAAATTAATTTCCCTGGTGTTAGAATTTAGTCAGGGGTTATTCCATTTTTTTCTACAAATTGTCGTAGAACAAAGAGGATTAGTCTCAAGCATCTCCATAAATCTCCAACTATCTCATTCAGAGCATAAAAAAGGATGCAAGAAAATCCAACTCTAAACTTAAAATCAATATAAGTGAAGAAAATTCTAACAGTCATTGCATTTTGACCAGTCTGGTGACCTAAAATGAAGCAATAATGCAACCAAAGAAAACTAAGAAAAGAGATTCTCAAAACCACCTAGCTTCATGTCTTATGGATATGTTAGGGGTACACCTGGGGAGTGCAGCTGGATTTTACAACTTTTGGCACGTTTCCCTTGATAGGAGTGGAAGATTTTTATTCTGCTTAGAAAATCTCTGCCAGAGAATGTGGATATTAATTTTAGAAGCACCTGCATCCCATTATAGGTCAGCCTGACTTTGGTTTCAAAGTGGTGAAATCTAGTTTTAAGATTTGACATAAGCTCTTAAATCACATTAATCTGAATATTCTGTCTTATAACATCTTTATAGTCATTTTGGCTGAACATGTACATAATCGTTATTACCCTTACTCCAGGTTATGCCAATGATTTATAAATTTTATTTGTTATTAACCACTTAACAACAAAACCATGGCTCATAATTGCTGGAAAATTGAGAGGTGGCTGAACAACTCTGTATCTTCCCAAATTTCAAAATAAGAACAGTGGTATAAAATATAAAGTTTTGGTTCTGAACCTTCTGAGAATTTGTTTAGACTCATAAACAAAAAGAATGATTACTTGTACTGAACTAACATTCCGCTTCTGTCTTCTCGCCATTCAAAAACTTCCTAAAACCTGGAAAACCTTGCCTCTCTTGCTCTAAGATACTGCCCCTGAAAGAAACATAACCACATAGGCATTAAAATGGCATCAAGAGTAGCTAAGTAATCTGTTCTTGGAAATTAGCTTTGTGTTTATGTGTTATCTACAAATATACAAGATGAGGATGACACTGGCTAGAGGTTCATCGTATCTGGCAGTATGTTAGCCTTTTTGAGGCTATTATGTTTTAAACATTATTTTAGTATCGTAATCCCCGTATTATGCATGGACAACCATAGTTTACTTGGCATTGGAGAAGAGTTCATTCATAGTAGCAGTGTTTGTATGTTTTAATTCACTTGCATAAATAGTAAGATGACCGTATTTCCCAAAGAATAGGCAGAATGTATTGACTTCTTGTTGTTTTTTTGCCAAGTACACATTAATGTTTTAACAATATCTTTGAAATTAAAATTAGGGCTAACAAAATAATTTTTCTCCCTTCAAAGTAGAACTCAACTCCTCTATGCCAGCAATGTCTAGTGGGTTGCCTTCCCTGGGTGGGATCCAGGGCCGTTACAGTAAACTGGTCCAGTGTGATATCACAGATATAAAAAATATTCCATTCTGTATCAAAACTAGGCACATGCCTTATATTTATATGAAGAGAATATCAACAGAGCTGAGCTTTTTTCTTTTTTTCTCTCAACTGTTCCTCACTGGCCTTGTACATGAGGAGAAAAATATGTTATTTCTAATTGGTAACTACAAGAGTCTAATTTGGGTTAGATGGTAGTTAAAAGGAGAGTGACATCACACTAGGGTCAGTATTGGTGGATTTCTAAAAGCACAACCTCTCAATTGTATTGCTTTAAAATGTACACAGTATAGATGCAGATTAAAAAAAAAAACTACCAATTTTTTGTGGTGTTGAACCAACTAGAAGGGATGATGCAAGTTTTTACCAAATGAGATCTATAGATACAAATTTCACTCTAGAGTATGCTTCAGACAAATGTGTCTTTTTCTTTAAATATGTAAATCCTACACTGTAGGTTTTTTTTCTTTTTCTTTTTGTAGTGGTAGAAAATGTTGTACAATTGTCCATGAGCATGAGCCAGCGGTTCATTGCTGATATCCCCAGAAAGCCAATATTTGCAATGCAAACAGTTGGTATAATTTACCAGTTCTATGAAAGGCCCTGACATATCTGCCTCAAGGTCTGGAGGCTCTGCTGTATAACCACAAATAGTCTTTCCATTTTCACATAACCTTTTTTATACAGTGACAACTGCATTAAGCTGCTTCTGCCTAGCAATTCCACATGCCAGGCTGGTTTAATTGGTTTTAATGCCACAGAAAAAGCACTGCTAGCAGAATACCATCAAATCATTTTCATATTGAACCTTCGTGGTCCAGCAACCTCCCCTTCAACCACAGCACCATTGTTTTTGCGAGGGACATATTCAAGGTCAATGCTGGTTTTGTGTTTGCCTTTCCCCCGGCTCCACACAAAAAGAAGGAGGAAACAAAATAAAACCACTCCAAGGAATGTGAAACAGCCCATAGCTGTAGACACCAATATTGTTTTAAGGTCCAGAGAGAATGTGTTCACATTAGTTCCATTGGAACTTGTGTCGTTGGAGTCTGTCATATACATAGGGGTCCTGTTGGCGTAAAGGAAACGGTCTGAAGTAAACCCCTTTACCGTAAGAGAGGCTGAATAGGTGTCGTTCCCAGCTGCATTACTTGCAATGCAAACATACATCCCAGTGTCCTGATCTTGAGCAAATCGGATCTCCAGGGTGCCATCTCCCAGCACAGTGGCTCTTCCATTTGATTTAGTTGTGATCAGCCTGCGATGTGGAGTAACCCAGGATATGGTAGGCTGTGGATCCCCATCAGCATTACACATCAACTGCACTGTCTGCCCTTCTTCCACTACCAGATACTGCAACTTCTTGTCTTGTATCCTGGGCTTCTTACAGGTGAAGTAAAAGGAAAGAGCGGTGCTGTGAAAGTCTTTGAATGACCTCTCTTTAACACTGTCTGGACCAGCACACATCGGTGGCTGGCCTCCAAACTGCAAAGTGGGTTGCCTCTGTAAAATCCAAAGGAGACGGCAGTCACAGGCCAGAGGATTATTGTTAATGCAAAGAACCTCAAGGCTTTTGGGGGAATGGAATACATTCTCTTCTAGGGTTTCTAGCAGGTTTTGGGACACGTTAAGCACACGTAAGTATCGGAGCCCTTGGAAAGCATGTGATTCAATGGTTCGTAGCTGGGCCCCCACCATGTGGAGTTCCTGCAGACGCACTAAATCTGAAAGCATGCCTGCTTCAATGGTGCTGATAGGGTTGTAAGAAAGGTTTAGGTGTGTCAGGTACACAAGATGTTTAAAAGCAGAGTAAGGTACTGCAGACAGGTTGGTGTTGGTGATGGAGAGATAAGTAAGGTTGAGACCATACAGACTGTTGGCAGGTAGCATGTCCAGGAGAGGCCAAGTGTCTATCTCTAGATCTTTCAGGCGAAACAGTCTTTTAAAGGCATAAGCAGGCAAAGCATTAATGTTGAGCTGTTTCAGATGCAGACTGATGAGGTTGTGGAGGTGAGAAAGAGCTTCTGTTGGTACAGCTGTTAGGTTGCATCTCTCCAGGGTGAGCTGCTCCAGGCTAAGCAGTCCACTAAAGGCCCTGTGTGATATATAAACCAAATCATTGTCCCCAACCTCCAGGGATTTTAGGTTATGCAGATCTTGAAACATGTAGTCCAGCAAAATGACAATCTTGTTTTCACTTATATCGAGCTTCGTTAAATTTGACAACCCAGTGAATACCCCAAGGGGGACCAGCTTCAGACGGTTTCCTTTCAGCCTCAGGGAGCGCAAGTTGAAGAGATTGTTAAAGGCTCCAGGCTCCACATTTGCAACTATATTGTCACTGAGATCAATCTCCTCTAGCAAAGGGTATGATGTGAATTCCTCAGGGTTGACACTCTTCAGTCGATTCTTGCTGAGGTCCAAGATTTTGGTCTCAATGGGAATGCCCTCTGGGATAGACATCAGACGCCTTCGGTGACAGCTGACGGACTTGTTTTGTGCTGAGCATTCACAGCGGGCTGGGCAGCCTATGGTGGTGCCCATGAAGACTAGCAGCACAGCCAGACCCAGGAATGGCTGCCAGCATGATACAGCTGTGTGATGCATGACTCCACTGATTCGGTCTAACCCTCCGTCACAGGCCTGTGGGGATGAAGATGGGAAAGGGGAGAAGTTAACTCTACAGCAAAACTAATCTCTGCCAATTTTATAGTACCACTTCAAAGTAAGGCACAATTGCTTTCTTTGGAAACAATTAAACCTATTGTGAATGGCAAGAACAACAAAAAAGCAAATTTTTCCTTTGCTGTCATTTGGCTTCCTGAAGGATCTCTTTATCCACCATTTCTCCTCCAGACATCAGTCAGAGGAGACAAAACATCTTATCCTACTGTGAACAGTAAAACAGGTTAGATTTTATTCTTGTCTCACCCTCAGTCAGTCTCCTCAAGACAGTGCTATAACTAACACAGAGATAAACACCATATACTCTGCAAACAGGGCTAATCACACTTGTGAGAATTTTACAACACTGGACTTCTATAAGGTGACATGAAACTAGTCTTTTGCTTTCCTATTCATATCAGAATTTCAAGGCAAACCTTAATGATGTATTCTCTTCAAGAAAAGGAGGTACTTGACAATTAAAAGATTCCTATTACAGCTATAAATACACGGAGCTTGTTCTTACATGCACATACACAATGGCTTAGATGATGAAATAAGAATAGGTACATATCTGATTGGAATTTATATTAAGGACAAATCAATTTTTTTATTTTACTGCACAGAGAGGTTTTATATGGTTTTTAGAACCAAAGACCTAAGAAGCATTTACAGAATACATCTTTGTACTTTCAAGACATGTAAACTAGCTTTAAGGGAAAGAAAAGCAGGATAAGATGAGATGATTATGTTTAAGCAGTACAAAGTCCAAAGCACAACAGATTCCATGGAAATCACACTTAGTAAGAGATTTATTCATTCCTGCCTTCAGGTTGAAACTCCAGATAGTAGAAGACATCATAACTTCAATTAAATTAACTGCCTTTCTCCAAAGTCTGCACTTCACAGATTTAGTCACTAAAGGCATGAGACTTATTGAAGAGTAACTACTAATGAAGACACTCAATAATCCATTTCAAAAGAAGAAGAAAAAAAGAAAAATATAGGTGCTCATCAAAGGAAGGTATGTCTGAGACACCTACAGAGTAAGGCACACTGCAAGCAAGCACTGTCAGTGTGCCTTGACTTCTGCGGTAAAGCCCATTGTTGAGGCCAAGGACAAGTGGTAGTACTGGGGGTGTAGCTTTATAACATTAATAACCCTTACAAGGTGCCTCAGGCACTGTGAGGCCTTTTCCACATTGGTTAATTTGGGCTTCATTTTAGTTGTACTTGCGAAATTATTTACATATCTGCCCCCTGCAACTTCCTCTCAGGTCTGAACAGATGACTATTGTACAGCTAAGTCTACCTATAATGGCAAAATTACCCAAAGGTCAGGAATTCATTGCCTGACCTGTGTCTTTGGGCTTTAAGGATCACCTGGCTAATTCTTGAGAAGTTTTCAACTTAAGTTTGAATGAAATTTTGCTCATCTATACACAGTCATGTGGATTGTATCATAAAAGGAATTCTCCTATACACACAGAAAAGGATTCAGAGTTTTAAACAAATACAGTATAACTAAATTATGATGCATTCAGACAGTTATTTTAGCAAATAAGTTGTCCGAAGCACATAAAACCAGTATTAAGTAAACCCCAGACTGGTAAGGAAGAAACTCCCACCAGTAACTCTGCTGCACCAACACCACGCTCCCTTGGTAAACAACTTGGAATGTGATAACTCATAAAATCATCCTGCCCGAGAGAGGAAGGTTGGCTTCTCAGACTGTGGATGATCAGAATGGTAGGGATTCAACAGGCAAGAAAAAGAGCAGTTACTCAGATTTGCTGATCTTATCGTACCATTAATAATTCACAACACAAACTGGGTGGTATGGATTGCAAGCATTAGCGTTATTGTAACTGGACTAGGTAGTAAACAGCTGCTCTGCTTTGACTGTTAAAAATGTAATTAGCTAAATAATAAATTTTCTTTGAGCTGCACTCAAAATTGTTTTCTTTGACCATAGATGAATGGTGCACATAGTACTCCTCTGATAACTCCTTTGAAGAATACTAGTCTTGACTGACGAAGCTTCTTCTTTCCACTCTGATACTTCTGTGTAGAGCTTAATAGTAAGAGGCAAATTGCATGCTGGCTTTGACATGTAGACAAGGGACCTGGATGAAGACTATTCTTTATTATGCTTCCTATAAAGCACATTTCAACTCTGTCCTAGAAGGACAACCTATTGAGACTCATCTAGTTTCCCCATCAAGTTGTAGTCTTGCAAGTAACTATTGCTAGTTATGTCCAGCTGTGACAAAGGTTTTCAGAGATAAACTTCACTTCGTTGGGAAGTTAAGTTGAAACTAGAAATCTATAGGGGTCTGTGAGCTAGGTGTTTGCAATGAATTCGATCAAAGGGGCTTTCAGGTTCTCTGATCATTACTTTCAGAGCTCGGTCTGTGAGGTTAGCACTTTCATACTGATATTTCTAGCACACAGGGAATTCATTTCCTATCTTATTCACCTAATGGATGAAGCACAAAGTAAACAAGTTCAGTGGAAGACAAGCACCCCAGAGTGTTTGTTTTAGATAGATAGCCATAACATGAAATGCTTTTTGCAGCTATTCAAGCTGCCTAGTAACTAAAACTTCTGAGGAGTATTAAGTAGAAGATGGATACTATAAAAGATGATAAAAGGATTTTTTTTTACTGTGGCTGGAATAAGGAAAAGCAGTGTTCATAAAGCACTTCAAACATTAACAGCTTCCTTCTGCAAGAGAATGAGCACACAGATGAATGTGTGTATGCATTTTTCTGTAAGTGTATGTGTAGATACGTGTACGTGCTTGCAGGCAAGCAAGATTCAGAACTGAGATTTAAGCTGCAGTAAATTACACATCAATAATGAAAACAAATAAATTACATTAGACTGCCAGTAGGAAACAAAAAAAACCCTACTTGGATCAATTATTACAGATTTGAAGAAAATATAAATTAAATGGATTATTTAAATTTACATAGACCCAGATGATACTACTATACTTCTTGCTAACCACATCTGTGACTACATCATCAGCTTTGAACTGCTTTGTGCAAAAATTAGTTTAGCTTCATTATGCAAAAAATGTAACCTTTCTTTATTATACAAATAAAGAACAAAAGGTAAAAAGGTCTAGCAAAGGAAATATGGGCAACTTAAAGATTTTTGACCCTTTGCAGGACAACGTGAATGTTGGGGAAAGCCTCCAGTGAACTTTGAGCAGCTATTACATATGGTTCAGTTCAAACTGAACAAATGTGAAGTGATATTTTCAGGAAATGTCCGGTAAAATGAATAGCAGGGCTCTTCTTGTGCCTTTGTTGTGAGAACACTTTTAAAGGATACATCTTCACTACTAAAGTATATTTTGTCTTGGTGTTATCACCATTGCTTATTAATATACATCCATTAAAGAACAATGCTACTGTTTAAAAATATGAATTAAATTATATCATTAAATGATACATTTCATTGCAAGGTCATTTCTCAGGATTACCTCATTATCCTTCTTTGCAGTCCTCTGTACAACTTTTCTTCACTGTGATGCATAAAAGAAAGTAAAATACATGCATACAAGTATAAATATAAACATACAGGTAAGCTAAAAGTATAATCTGTTTTTTCTTTGAGATTGTACTATGCCTTGCACTGTGGTGAACTTCTCTAAAATTATAGCTTGTTAAGAAAAAAAATCTAATAAGATAATAGAAATTA